>CM067175.1:38519900-38536864 GCA_034093135.1 Erigeron breviscapus | reverse complement strand
TAATTACTCACACAAGGTTCCCTCCAAAACGGGGTGTGCACATCATCAAATATCGCACAAGGTTCCCTCCAAAACGGGGTGCGCACATCAATATCAACATCATCAACAACATCATTATCAACAATTACAACAAACACAATAACCAAATCAAGGTACTGGGATCAATTCCCATAAACACTCACATAAGCAGTTATCTATATAAGTATATAAAAGTATTTAATAATAGTTTTACATATTTACGTACTATTGCTAATAATTCATTTTTCGCAATAGTGGCCATATTTCAATATTCGTATAAAAACGATATTTAACGTATTTAAATGCAAATATGTATTAATTGAGTATAGAAATAAGTTGACAAGCATTTCAATACATAACATATAGTTCTAAAATCATAGAGCAAAGTATAGTAAGGTTTTATAAAAACACTTACAAGAAAGGAGAGTTTATGAACTCTAAGATCAAACTTTCGACGTACGAAGAACACGACTTCTGATTCAAATGAAATTCTTTCAAGGCTTGGACTTGTTTACTTAATAATTGAAGATTATTCCCAACCCAAATTGAGTATTATAACTAGAACTTTTGAAGATCTTTAGAGAGATTTGTTGATAACAACTTCTCTTGACGATTTTCGGCGCACTTTGAGATCAAAGCGACTTTGCTTATACTAGAACAATCAAGTGTTCTTTGAAACTTATAACAAGAAGGGGGAAGATGATTTTAGACTTATAGAATGCTAAATTGAGAGAGAATGAAGTTTAAGGTGTAAGTATTTGTGATAACTTAAGTCTAGTATTTATAGTAAAATGTTTTGAAAGATATTTAGTAAAACCATGGGTAAAGTTGATGGTTTTGTAATACCATGGGCAAGAAAAGCTTATGGCCGTGTATTATGAAGGGTATTTTGGTCTTTTCACATTTGACAACTTCCTAGAAGTTTCCTAAACATCACTAGTTGTTTCGGGATTGTTTACTAGTCGGTTCGGGTTCGTTCTTTTGAGTTTTTAAACCAGATTTTAGGATATGTTTCTAAGAAGTATTTAAGTTTTAATGAAGTAGTTTATTGGAAGATTATGGCCATATCAAAGTGTTAAAACACTATATATTAGGTTCTAGGAAGTCTTAAGTTCATTCGAGAAAGAAACGATCAAAAAGCAACGTTTTACATATATATCCATAAAAGTTTTGTCGGATGTCTACTAGTAACATTATTCAACTAATAAATCAAATATAGATATACAACTATAAGGATATCTTATTAATACGCTTGTCAACGTATTTACTTTGTGAGCTTTTATAGGTATTTGAATTTATCTTTAAGAATCCTTTAAAGTATTTTGTGATAACTTAAGTCTAGTATTTATAGTAAAATGTTTTGAAAGATATTTAGTAAAACCATGGGTAAAGTTGATGGTTTTGTAATACCATGGGCAAGAAAAGCTTATGGCCGTGTATTATGAAGGGTATTTTGGTCTTTTCACATTTGACAACTTCCTAGAAGTTTCCTAAACATCACTAGTTGTTTCGGGATTGTTTACTAGTCGGTTCGGGTTCGTTCTTTTGAGTTTTTAAACCAGATTTTAGGATATGTTTCTAAGAAGTATTTAAGTTTTATAAAAACACTTACAAGAAAGGAGAGTTTATGAACTCTAAGATCAAACTTTCGACGTACGAAGAACACGACTTCTGATTCAAATGAAATTCTTTCAAGGCTTGGACTTGTTTACTTAATAATTGAAGATTATTCCCAACCCAAATTGAGTATTATAACTAGAACTTTTGAAGATCTTTAGAGAGATTTGTTGATAACAACTTCTCTTGACGATTTTCGGCGCACTTTGAGATCAAAGCGACTTTGCTTATACTAGAACAATCAAGTGTTCTTTGAAACTTATAACAAGAAGGGGGAAGATGATTTTAGACTTATAGAATGCTAAATTGAGAGAGAATGAAGTTTAAGGTGTAAGTATTTGTGATAACTTAAGTCTAGTATTTATAGTAAAATGTTTTGAAAGATATTTAGTAAAACCATGGGTAAAGTTGATGGTTTTGTAATACCATGGGCAAGAAAAGCTTATGGCCGTGTATTATGAAGGGTATTTTGGTCTTTTCACATTTGACAACTTCCTAGAAGTTTCCTAAACATCACTAGTTGTTTCGGGATTGTTTACTAGTAACATTATTCAACTAATAAATCAAATATAACTTGTTACAATTTCACGAGTATTCCTACTTTCCATAAAGTATGTCGGCTTCGTCCCATTAATGGAATTATTAAATAACCACCGACACTGTGCCACCGACACTGTTTACCGTACATTATACTTAAGGTTTTGTATATACATTTTCCTTGTTAACACAGTTACTCAATTATTGTCTATAATATATTTTCCTTATCACATATGGGCCAATATCATGGTCTTGTAACATGGCTTAATCACATCGAATCATTTACAATATCTGAATCCATCTAAATATTGTAATTAGCCCAACTCATATATATATATATATATAATAATAATATATTATATATATATATATATATATATTATCATATATATATTATTATATATATATATATATAGTTAAATTATATATATATATATATATATATATATATATATATATATATATATATATATATATATATATATATATATATATATATATATATATATATATATATATATATATATATATATATATATATATATATATATATATATATATATATATATATATATATATATATATATATATATATATATATATATATATATATATATATATATATATATATATATATATATATATATATATATATATATATATATATATATATATATATATATATATATATATATATATATATATATATATATATATATATATATATATATATATATATATATATATATATATATATATATATATATATATATATATATATATATATATATATATATATATATATATATATATATATATATATATATATATATATATATACACTAGATATTAGGTTCTAGGAAGTCTTAAGTTCATTCGAGAAAGAAACGATAAAAAAAACAACGTTTTACATATATATCCATAAAAGTTTTGTCGGATGTCTACTAGTAACATTATTCAACTAATAAATCAAATATAACTTGTTACAATTTCACGAGTATTCCTACTTTCCATAAAGTATGTCGGCTTCGTCCCATTAATGGAATTATTAAATAACCACCGACACTGTGCCACCGACACTGTTTACCGTACATTATACTTAAGGTTTTGTATATACATTTTCCTTGTTAACACAGTTACTCAATTATTGTCTATAATATATTTTCCTTATCACATATGGGCCAATATCATGGTCTTGTAACATGGCTTAATCACATCGAATCATTTACAATATCTGAATCCATCTAAATATTGTAATTAGCCCAACTCATATATATATATATATATACACCAAAAATACCCAAAGTTTTCTTATCATATATAACAAGTATCGGACCAAAATGGCAAATGTTACACGCATACATAAGTGGGGGCCCTTATTTGCGCGTATATACATATGTCTACGCGTATATATATATATATATACCTAGTTTGAACTTATTATTTATAGCTTTAATAGTTTAGCTTTAATAGTTTAGTTCTAACTCGAACGGAAGTTCACTTGTCGCTAATGCGCTTTACATGTAGTTATTATGCGCTCACGATATATATATAATTCTAACTCCGTGCTACTTTCTCATTTGCGCAAAACTTTCCACTATAATTAGTCATATTTGCATTTCATCGCAACAACAATTTTCATAATGAGAGTAACAATAATATGGAGAAAGTAAATCGACACAACGTATAACCATGGAAGGGCATTAAGCATATATATATCATCCAAGATAAGTTCACAAAATTTGCAAATGCCAAATACATGGTGACTATTGTCACATACAATAAGAAAGTTCAAGAAATAGCAACAAGACATAATTTTTCATAATTCGAGACAAGTTCATAATGTAGAGGGGAGTCCCTAGGTCCACACCCTAAGTATGAGAGCAATCACAAGAACGCATATGGCCGTGAGCACGCATCCCATTACTAGAATCACCTCGTTAATCCTACGAACCTCCGATATAGCCATCCCCGAATATCCCGCCGATCGGTCCATTATCCCCATAGCCCTCTCCATCATAATCTCTTGATTCCTTACTCTTGCTCTTGCGTCCCTCAATCCACTAGCTATGCCCCATACTCGCTCTCTTTCCTCCCGAGTCATGCCAAGGGGAGGTGGAGGGGGTACTCCATAAACGGGGCGATGTGGGTCCTCTCCAAGATGCCTCGGCCCAAAGTGGTACATGTGCTCTTGGCGAGGAAGGCGCGATGGGAAGTATGGATCTCGAGCTGGGAAACGTCCATCACTGAGGTTCAAAGCGACATTTTGCCTTGGAGGAGTAGGGACTCGAGGGGCTGGTGGCGACGGTGGCGGCATAGGCGAGCGGCGCCCAGACCGGTTAGAAGCGACGCTCCTAACACTAGCCGCCCTCTCACTCTCCGATGAATCCTCCATAGGCTCGGATCCTTCCTCTTCTTGGCGAGGCTGGGGAGGCTGTTGAGTGTTCCTAGTAGACTCGGATCTTTCTGAGGGATTCGGACTCTTCTTCTTCTTGCCTTTCTTGTCGATCCATTACCCTGTCCGCGAACCTATAGAGGTTCCTTAGGTAACTGGAGGACCTCGATGCTCCATTCCCTTGCGACATAATGCTCCTACACAAGTTACATAAAACGTGAGATGCCGACTCGATCCGACGCTTAGACGACTCATTACGACCGACCTGATCCTTGACGACCCACGTGACGACTTACGGGCAGCATGACGACTTAACGGACCACATGACGACCTCAACCATTTGACGACCAACCACCCAACTCGACCACCGACTTCCGAACTTGACGACCGAACAACCGACACGACGACGTACAAGCAATACGACCAACGACTATCAACGTGACTAGCAATAATCCAACTTGTGCCCAACTCTCATATATTTATTCTATATCTAAGCAAGGTAATACTAGCAAAGTGGGGGTATTAACTAAGGGTTCTAATAAGTAATGCAAACATCGGATTTGGTTATGTGTCTTTTTGCACCAAGAATCGTTTTTCAAGTTTATTTTCAAAAGACTCATTTTTTTTTGAACATTTCTTAGACAATTAATTCGATCATTCCATGTTACATCCTTAGCTAGTCGTAGTTGTCCAAGCTACGCTTCGCTAAGGCGAACACTTTATGATCGAATTGATTCTTTAAGAGATGTTCGACCCGTTTTGAAAATACGTAGGTTATAGTAAAAATTCTCTATAACCTTGGCTCTGATACCATTTTTTCTGTAACACCCCGACTAGGGCGGAATCACGAGATGCCACAGAACGACATGGTACAAAAAGATTAAGTAGAAAACATCAACATAAAGTTTCAAATGACATTCAAATCCCAAAAGATTACAAGTTCAAGTTGACGTTTAATAACCATTACATAATCCAAATCCATAATCAAAAGATAATTGTTTGCATTACAAACCGTCGAGCACATAACAAATACATCAACCAAAGAGGCGGTCATGATAGAATCTTACTGCTCTAACCTGAAAAGCATGAAGATAAAGTGTCAACTACGAGAGTTGAGTGAGTTCATAGGTTTATGCTACAAACACGTATCCATTCAATACAATTTAAGAAGTAATAAGTCATAAAGTTTCCAAGAATTTCATCATAGTGTCCATACCCAAACCGTATGTTCAATCAGTAATAACCAACCATAAATAATATCAATAACATTTAGCCAAAGGCATAATTTGATGAGTTTGTGCTTGAGCCACTACTAAGACCGATTATGTCCCAAATGAAATAATAATGAGAAGGACGTGCCGTCAATCACGTGCAATAATAATAATAATAATAATAAAAGGGGTGTGGCATGGGGATGACCACTGATATAGTAGTTAGAGCACCGCGTGGTCGGACTGGAAATGAAGGCTGCCACAAAGGCAAACGAACATCCCATCGTTACCTAATTAGTGGGTGAGGGGACAAATCCTAGTTGCACAACTCTCAAACTACAGGCCTCTCGAAGAGTTAATAGTAGTGTACCGAGGTGAAACAGTTTGACAGTACTCAAGCTCATCATATAACATATAACACGTTGAACATACAATATAAATCCCATATCATAAGCATTCTTCCAAAGTATCATTTCATAAAAGAAAACAATTTTATTTATCATGCTTTTCACCCCGAAAGTAAACACATAAAGGAGTTTGAAAGGGGGCTATGACTCACTTGATTTGAGAGTGATAAGGGCTGATCAAATATGAGTCCTTCGCCTAGTTTTGTTGCTCCTCAAGCAAGCCTAAACCATAATATATATATTCACGACGTAAGTTCGTGTGACATGAACTAGTAAGCTAGATCATGAGATGTGTACTAGTAGACTTGCCCATCTTTGATTGTTGTTTAATTATGGAGTTCAAGTGTATTATATTGCTCACAATATTTGATTAGAAGGTATTTGGTGGAGAAAGTCATTTTCTCATTATACGTATTCACACGTTTGTTGGAATTTCGGTAACTTAGCTTTAATTGTCATGGTTTCCATTGTATGCTTTGCTTAATTATAATATTTGACATTAGTAATTTTATAACTTTGGTATTTATGTATATTTTCTGATTTATAATCATTTATTTAATTTAATATTATTTAATTAATTATTTATTCATTTTATCAATTTATTAACTAAATAATTCCTTAAAAATACTTTTAATTATCAAAGTTGCCTTTATAATTTATGAATAATTATATATGAGTTATATTCTGACTTTTATGCTTTTTAACTTATAATATTATGTTTTATATATTTATTTATGTAATTTTTCTATTAATTTGATAATAGTGTTTAATTAGTGATTTTTACTTACTTATTTACCTTTAAAATATTTAACACTTGTTTCTTGACTTTTAATAATTTTACTCCAGTAGGTTTTAGTTATTTTCACCATTGGTTATGAAGATTTAACCAAATTCATGATTTACATAATTTATTTATTTATTTATATACCTTTTAATTACCATTTAAATTCAATAAATCATGGAAATTCTTAGAAATCACCATACAACATTTTGGCTAAAAATCCCAGGCCTTTTAGGCAACTTTTATCAAGATAATTTCATATCAATTTAACCTCTCTTGTGTCTTGCTTATTTTGAGGACTTTAAGCTTAAAAATCGTTTACCGAAATAGTGATTTTAGCATCATTTCTTAAGCAATTAAGGTGCTTCAAAATGGATTTTCATCCTTGTTTCATTATTTACAGAAAGTTCATCATATTTTAGGGTTCCAAGTCGTGATAGTGGTGGTGGTGTGATATGTGCAATTTAGTGCTTTCGGTTAGTGCTTATTTGACCCGAAAAGGTGATTTTTGAGCTTATTATTGCCTTGAACCAAACAAGAAGAGTTTTGTAATATTGTAATTACTTTTTCACAGTAACTTTATGATATTTTGATGATTATTTGATTATGGTGCATGTGTGTGCTAAAAATGCATTTTTGCATGATTTCGGTTTGTGATTTCTAGCTTATTTCAACTTGTTTTATTCCAAGCTTTATTTCTTTGATGTTTAATCAATTTTTCCAGAATATTAAGATCAATTTTAACATATTATTCACTTAGAACAAGTCTATATCCATCTCATAATCCAACAAAAGATCCAACTTTCTTAAATCTAACATGCATGCATTCATCTCATCATTTTCACAACAAATCTTTATCAATCTATCATCTAACAATATAAAAACTTTCTTTTCATGAAAAATCCCAGAAACATATGTATCAAAATATATAAAAATGTATTCATCTTTCATACAAAAAGTCACTTTACAAGCTATTAATATAAAACAACACTTTTAGGTCTTAAACTGGTTGAATCCTTGAATTTTTCTCCAAGATTTCGACATGCATGGGCATGAGGAGAAAGATTCTATCAACTTTCCCTCATCAAGTGTGTATTACAAAGAAAAACAAGAAGAAAGTGTGAACTTTTGATAAAACCTTTGAATATGAACATAAATAAGATTAATCTAGTAAAAAGGATGAAGATTTATACCCTTTTGGATTCGGTTGTGATGATGAATATGGGAAGAAAATTTCGTGACCTCCTAACCCCAATAATACCCTTTTTATGGCTTGCGAAACACGCTTAAGCCTAGCTTGATATAACCCTTGATTTATCTAACTTAAACCCTTATTATTAGTATAACTTTAGATTGATTTTTGCTTGTGTTTTTCTTGCTTTGTTTGGCCGAAAATATGAAGAAGAAAAGGAGGAAGGAGAAGTTTCTTGAGAGGAGAAAAGTTTGTGTGTGAAGAGTGTGTAAAGTGGGAGTTTCAAGAACGATTGAATGAAAAGGGAATTTTGAAATGAAAATGTGTGTGGGTGTGTGTTGGGCCGGTTGGGAAAGGGGGGAAAGGAAGAGTCTCTTTTTTTTTTTGTATAAAATTAGTGTATGTAAATATATGTGTATGTATTTTTAAGTGGGTATTTGTTTTATAAGTGTAACATGTATTTATTTGTACATGCAAGTTGATTAATTGTCCTAGTATATATATGCATGTATGTGTCGTGTATATATATACATATACATATACATTTGTGTTTTTTAATATTTGTTACTTAACCCCTTAGTTGTTAACTTGTATTTATATTGACATATTTATACACTTATTATTATTCAAGCATCTTTATGTATCTATTAGTTTATAAATATATTTTGAGGTAGTCATTTTTATTTTCTTGTCATATTTACTTAAATTTTGCTTGGTGATTAAATTGTTGGACATTTATAAGAATTCTTGATTGTTATCTCAACTTGTGAGTCTAGCATTATTATTTATATAACTTGATTGATCAACAATAAAATTTTGTTCAATGGTATTTTATTAAATTTAATTTAGGACTAAATAATAGCTTTAGATTGCTAATTTAGGGGCATTATCTACTAGCTTCTAATATAACTATGGCTTGCGGGATCATAGGCAACATAACTAGCACATATATAATATTAAAAAGAGAGGGTTGTTACAGTTTCCTACAATCAATGGCAAAATGACCAGGTGTCCCACAATTATAGCACTTCTTGTCATCATTCTTCTTTTCCCCAACTTTCTTCTCAAACTTCTTCGGGTTCTCAACCTTCTTTTCCTCACCAACAATGTCATTCTTGTTCTCAAACTTAGGAACTTGTGCATTCTTGGCATAAGATGAAACCGATGAAGTCCTAAGTTAATTGTTGGTTGGCTTATTTTTGAAGAACTTCTTCTTGAAAGACTTAGTAAAATAAGCTAGAGCTTTGTACATCTCCAAATATTTTTCATCAATCTCGGTCTCACTCATTTCACTTAAGTCTGAATCAGAAAACACTTCAACTTCACTCTTCTTTGAAGATCTAGAAGTCTTCCTTTCAACAACCAAAGCCAGGGGATAAGAGGTAACAACATCTTCCTCCTTTCTTTGTATCTTCAGAACATCATCAACATTCAGTTTCAGGGACTCATAGAGTGTATGAATAGTAAGTTTCTCCAAATTCTGATGTTCATTGATTTGAGTACCATAAATCTGCCATCTCTTATTCAAGGTTCTTGATAAATTTGATGTTCAATTCCATGTTGGATTTCTTGATATCATTATTTCTCAACTCATTGATGACATTACAAAACCTTGTGTACACCTGAAGCAAAAATTCACCCTTTTGCTGCTTAAAGGTCTCATACATGTGAAGAACATTAGACAATCTTATAGTAGAAGACACATCTGAACCCTCCATTTGTCTTTCAACTTCATCGTAGATATCATTCAGTAAGGGCTTGGTAAAGAAAGGATCTTGAGAGCTTGTCGGCATAAGAATGATCCTTTTGAGATGTATTCCATAGATCACTTGATAGAATGGCACCACTGATTGGATTTTTGTGAACTGCAAGGCCATTTTTATAAGAGTCCTTAATATCATCAGCCTTTTTGTGTCTAACCATCAAATCCATAAACCTCTTTTTCCATTGGGGATATGAACCACGATACAAAACAGGAGGTCTTGTTTCAGAACCAAGGCCTAATGCTTCTCTTGAAGACATCTTATCAAGATTTGAGATTGAAAAACACTTAGAAAAATTTTCACTTGAAATGTGGATTTGCCGAGCAGTTTCTTCGGCAAATGACCCTAAAACTTTTGAAATTCTCAAAAACTTGCACAAAGATTGACAATTGATCAAAAATGGTTTTTGAACAATTTTCATTGCCGAGGTTTTTCTTCGGCAAATGACAAGTTCACTGAACACGACTACAGTACAAGTCTTGCTGAACCAAAATGTCAATTTGCCGAACAGTTTCTTCGGCAAATGGCACTTTCACTTAACACAATCACAACACAAGTCTTTGAGTCACGAAATGATGATTTGCCGAACAGTTTCTTCGGCAAACACTGTAAAATCACTTCTCTTGATCACAATTAACCAACACTTGATTTGCCGAGCAATTACTTCGGCAAACACCACGAAACACTTAACCAAGATCACTGAAACACGTATTTGCCGAACTGGAACTTCTGTAAACACTACTTTGAGAACAAGAACACACCAACAACTTCTGCAAACACTAGTAAGGCACAAAATGACAAAATAGCCGACTGCACTTCAACTTCTTTGTTTGGGGTAGAATTTTCACCACTAGGATCCTAATATTATTAATACATTAGCCTCGTATAATTTTATTTATCTACTCGTTATTATTTGAAGGATCTTTATCACTGTATTAATTTGAGGATCTTGACTATACTGTCTTATTATTTTGGTTTAACAGGATCTTGAGATCATCAAGATCAACATAATAACTAACGAACGTATATCTAGTACATTAAGATATTGTATGCAGGACTAATTTTTACGATATAAGGGTATTTACAACATGAAGAAACAAGTCATAACGGATAGTTTACCACTTCAACCACAAGAATCGAGATTGATATCTGTTTTACCATGTGTGGAAAAGCTCTCAACGGTCATCTTCATTAATTCTTCAGCGTAAAGAGCATGCCCAGGAAGATCCCAGATATTTCGGATATTCAGTTCAACGTCTAGCTCTATAAATACGAAGGCATCTTCAGCAGAAAAGGATATACAACGATCAACGCACAACAACTACACACTTCGCTCATTGTTTCTGCACACAATTATACTATTAGAATAGTTATTCAATCAATCACATCTCTTATATTCATTCATTGTATTGTAATCTTATACAAATAATAATAAAAGAACACAGGTAGGAACGATTGTTTCCTCCCGGGGTTTTTTACCTAAGATTTCTTAATTGAATCAAGGGTTTTTCCCCGTCAACAAAATTCTGGTGTCGTCCTTATTTTCGCATTTCATTAATTTATTTTCAATTCAGGATCACAGCGCTGATCTTGAGTTTTTATTATCTTTATCTTCAACGAATTTCATCTTTAATTTCTATAATTCTGTTTTAAAGATTTTTACAAAGTTTCTTTACTGAAAGTTCTCCATTCGCATTATTTTCATTAGCAATTATCTTACTTTATTTTAAGATCCTAAACACCTGACCTCACTTACAAATCTTTGGTCAGAAAATTATCTTGAATCTTTCCATAAAATTATCTTAGGTAATTTTTGTCCAAAACAATTTGGCACCCACCGTGGGGTAAAAAGGTGTTTTTGCAATTTTATTCTTATTTCTAAAGACAGATCTACTTAAATTTCAATCATTTGGAACATTCTTAATTTCTCAAAAGATTTTATCAAAAAGCAGGTCTGAACACTGTTTTGGTCAAAAATTACCTAAGATAATCTACATTGAAGACTTAGATCAATAATGTAACCAAACTTTCGTTCGTGAGGTTAAGGGCTTGTAAATTATGTTTAGGATTCAAAGATGTGTTTAGTAAAAGGGTTTAAAGAACGATTATGTCGACTAAACAAGAAATAAAGGTGTAAAACAATGATAATCAGAACAATAAGTATCGAAATGAATGAAATTACGATAAATAATGCTAATCAAAGTAAATAATGCGTTAAAAGTAAAGAGTAAAGAGCAAGAACACCGAGATTTGTTATCGAGGAAAAGCCCTTAATCCATTAAGGATTGCCGGCATAAAAACCCTGGGAAGAAGCAATCGTCCCTGCCTTTGTTCTCTTATTAATGATTGTTAAATGATTACAAATGATGGAATTCGGTTGATCGATGTATCTAAGTGTAAAGTAAATGAAAATAGCGAGAGCTTTGTGTGTGAATACAAGTGTATAGTGTATGTAAGTGATAGATAGGATGCCTATGATCGATCAACCTCATTCTTTATATAGACCTAAGATCTAACTAATTATGCGAGATTGTAGGGATCTTCCAGGTCTTCAGTAGTCGAACGTTAATGCGTATCTTGACCAGTCAAGTGAACGTTGTAGTTCTTCTCCTCGTGCTGAATTCAACTTGAAGTCCGATTATCTAGGCAGACTAAGTCTTCTTCGCGTGTTGAAGATTAATCTCATGTGTGAAATCCTCTTTCTACCGTTGGAGATATTTTCCTTAGCTTTATTCTGAAATCTGCATACTTATCTCACTTGGAAATGATAATAATATTTGAAACATAACGTTAGCAAAGTATTAACAAGTAATCAGAATATTCTCCTACATCAGGATCCTGGGCTGTCAAGATCTTGGACCTTCAGGATATTGACACCTGAAATTTCACCCATAACAATTGTCCCCAAAGTTATTTTAATAAAATCTATTTTGTTGAAATAACTTTGAATCTTCTAGAGAAAACTTTGACCGGAGTCAATTAGTAAATTTTGAAACCATCTTAAAGATAAGACGCGTGTAACCTTAAGTAAACATTTCCAATTTAAATTCTCTTTAGAGATCTTAGATAGTTTTCCATATCCTCTTCAAGATGTCTAATAATTTTCCTATCCTAGAGGTACTGTATTTCATAAATCTCTGTTTATGCTAATCTTTAGTAATATAATTATTTCTGTACATTATTCAGCAAGCTAAAACATGAGGAAAAACATAATATGAACGACGATATCATCAGCAATCTCAGCAAGGTTATCGGATCTTTCGAGAAAAAGGCCAAAGAGATGGCTGAAAATATGAGAAAATGCTATGGGTCCGAAATTGCAGCCATGCATAAGTTATTGTTAGAAGCGCATTACGAGATCGAACTTTTTTAGAAGAAAAATTGATCTATACTAGAAAACGACACAATTTGGTAGTGGCTCGACTCGACAGTAAAGAAAATATCCTTTGGGAGCTGAATGTCTTTTTGCCAGAAAAATCAGTTTTTTGAGAAGTTTTTAGGCAAAGAATAAAACCACGATAGAATAGAAGCTCAGACTTTTAATATTACGAACATGATGTTTAATTAATGTTTGTTCTTTAATCAGAATGTATTTTCCAGAATTTTTACAATTAAACGTTTCATTGATCTTAAAGTCTTTAAATCTTATCTTCAGGGCTTAATATCCTCAAAGCTGAAGATATGTGAACGGCGGTTAATACATTTACTGATAACTACAAGTTTAAATAATTTAATATTTACTTGGCTTCCAGAATACTCTTTCGCTACAGTTAAAAGTGAGTGGTTAATTTAAAAGACACGTATCAAATAAAGTTACTGCGCCCTATATATATTAATTAGGTCAGAGTTTTTCTCTTTCTTAATCATTTATTTTTCACCGTTTACATCGCCTCATACTTTCTCTCAAGGTAAGTTCTTCCCCTTTTCACTTTCTTTTCATAATGTCTGTTGACTCCTCTACTGCCATAGAAATTAGTGATTTCATAGAAACAAACGTTATGGATAATAATATTTTTAGCGATATTAAGACGTCTGATCTTGAGCGTATTAAGCAACATTTTCCTGATGATACAATCTTTAGGGCTCCAGATCCTAAACTAAAAATCGACTTAGCTTTCGATGTCTGGATAGGGTTTCCCGAATATCCCTTTAGGTATCTGAAATTAAACTTTCCTTTCCCGAGTTTCATTACTCAGTTTTTTAAGTCAACAATGATTTCCTATGGTCAAGCCAGCCCTATGCTCTGGAGAATTTTATTTGTGCTGAATGAGTTAATGACTAGTAAAAAGTTAGAACTTTTGGTTCGGGATTTTATATTCTCAAAGTGAAAGATAAGAATAAGCGTTTGATTAGTGAAGTAACTCAGAATGATGATCGATGGAAATCCAGATTCTTCTTTGTTAAAAGAGATTCTCTCCCTGTAGGCAGTTATCTTCCTCCTTCTTGGGTGGCTGGAGGTAAGATCGTCGAGTCTTTTCAAGTTGTTTTAGTGTATCTTGGTCTTTCTCAAATAAAATATTCTTCTTTTCTCTGTAGCAAAATTGAAGGCTTCAAAGGATAAAGCGGCTCAAAAGAGAGTCGATAAGTACTTTGAGTTGGATAGTAAAGAAAGGAACTTTGGACGATACATTCCTAAGTCAGCATCCTCAAACAAGACCAGTGACGATACTATGGAAGACAACACCGCACAGTCTGCTCCAACAAAAAAAAGTTCCTTATCAGATGATTTTTGTGATGAAGGATTATTTGATATGAGTGAGACTCCGAAACGTCGCTCAACTTTGTCTAACACTCGGACCAGCAAGAAACTCAAGACTGAAGCAGGTTTGAAGACTGAGACAAAAGTTAAAACTGATTCTGGGGTAAAATCTGACGTGAAGCTGATTGATCTTACTGAGAAGAAGACTGCTAAGCTCAAGATTCAGGGCCCAATGGATTTGGAGACGGTTCAGGCGCAGTTCAAAGAGGTACTTTTGCAATTTTTCCCTTAACATTATTATTCACCTTCCTTTAAGTAGAATTAAAGTTTTCGCTTGTTCATTGTTAGGCTCTTAAATTGGCTACTTTCAGTAGTGAATGTGTTTGGAAATTCATGGGAGAGAAAGTAAACGAGTGTACTACCTTGAAACAACAACTTGATAATAGGGATAAAGTGTTAAAGGGCTTGGAGCAAGATTTTGCCAAAACCAAGGGCGAACTTGCTAAGATGGCTAAGAAACTTGAGAGTCAGGCAACCGAGTTTGAGAAAAAGTTGAAAATAAGATCAGAAACAATCACTAAGAATGCCAGGATGAGTACACAAAGGTCAATTGCAGGTGTGAAGGTTCAGATGGCTCTCGAAGCCCAGTCGGCTGGTATGACTCTTCCTTGTTAGGACCAGTTCACCTGGAACTGGCCAGTCATCAGTTCACACTTGCCAGTCACCAGTTGCATCTGGAGACTAGTGAAACTGGTGACCAAGATGATTTGTCGAAAATATATTGAAGTCCAGTTGCACCGTACAGTTAACGCAACTGAAGACTTCCTCCAGTTGAGAACTAACCAAGTTGAAGAAGCATTCTAGTTGAAGTCGAAGACAACAAATGGAAGATAGAGAATGACAATGGCAGCGAAGCCCAGTTGGCATTCTAGTCAATTACAAACTGGAGACCATCAGTGGAAAGCCCTTACAAAGCTTTACACTGATTACGAGTAATTGACTTATATGCTTTATGTACCTTTACCCGGATAATAAGCCTTATCTTATTATTTAAGTTTTAAAAGGTACATAAAGGTGGTTATGTAAAGTCACTTTAACATGCGACTTTACACTGCTTTTTAAGGAACTAAATGCTATTCCTTAAATGCTCCCAACCACATTTGTACGGCTAAAGTTAACATCCCAATGTTAACTTTGCCTATAAATACAAGTCATTGCACAACCAAGAATTCAAGTATTCGATCTCACAAAGTTAATTCACAAACTCGAATAACTTCACACTTTGCAAACCTGCAATATTCTTGGTGAACTTGTGCAATCTTCTCTCAATCGCTAAAAGGAACATTTCACAACTTTAAGTGTTTCGATTGTCTTGAGAAATTCCGAGTATAGATCAATTGTATTTCATAGGTTGTTAGGATATTTACATTCGTGTATTATCTTGGTTCCGCATCAACCTTGTAATTTTTTTAATATCAATAAATAAATTACACATTGAAAAATACATATTGTCTCATCAAGTTATCTTACAAGTTATTTGTATTATTGCATTGTTCTTTACTTATTGTCTTTTATATAAGTAATCTATCTAGAACTTGGTATATACAAACTGCAACTGGTCGTCTCCAGTTCAGTGCATATATTGCAAAGTAACTCCACCATCGACATAGAGGTGTCTTCAGTAGTACCATCTAACGAGTTGGGACTTACAAGTGGTATCAGAGCAGAAGGCTAATAAACTTGCCTAGATCTGCTAAGATGAACACTACTGAAGGTGGAGATGGTTCTGGTTCAGGTGAAAACCCCTCGAATACAATGCACAACCTTTTCAAAATGTTAACACCAACCCTCCTCCTCCTACTGCCCCAAACCATGTCCATGTACACTACTCTAACACTCCTGTTCCAAAATTTGATGGAACAGTGAGACATTCGGTACATGGAAGGCTAGAATGCTTTTGCATTTTGGTGGATTGAAAGGTATATGTTGAAAATCCTTAAGGATGGACCATATATACCCATGTCCCTTGGGTTAGTCCTCTTCTTGATCCAACTGGAAGAAGAGGTTCAAGGGAAAAGCCTGAAGACCATTGGTCTGATGAGGATCGCAGACTGGTGGACTTGGACACCAGACTGAAAAGCATGATCCTTGGGGCTGTCCCTGAAGACCTAATTCCAACACTTGTGTTGTTTCCCAGTGCCAAGTCTATGTGGGATGAATTAGTGATTCAATTTGAAGGAGGTGATGACACAATTGTCACCAGAAAAGTTGCTTTGAACAAGAAGTATGAATCCTTCTTTGCCTTGCCCAATGAAAGTCTAACTGGTACATAAACCAGATTTTC
>CM067175.1:38486108-38518900 GCA_034093135.1 Erigeron breviscapus | reverse complement strand
ACATTAACTTAAATACTCCTAAAGGTGATTTAGTCAATGTTGGTTCTGCGTTTACAGCAGTAGGAACATTGACTGAGTTAAGGTTGGTTCTGCGTTTACAGCAGTAGGAACATTAACTCAAGAATTCTTAAGTGTCATTTGAGAGTTCTTGGGAACAAGCAAAAGTTTGCTTGTTCAGAAGAACACTCAAATGGTTTGAGAGTTCTTGAGGAACAAGCAAAAGTTTGCTTGTTCACAAGAACACTCAAACCAATATGCGTGTTCTGGGAAACACGCATATGGGCCAAACCCTAATGGGCCTTTATGGGATGACATGGAAACACGCAAATCCATAGGGTTTTGCGTGTTCCGGCCCTGGCCTATATATACGGGTGTGTGTTTGCGTGATAGGTGAGCACGAGTGGTAGAGAGAGAAACGAGCAAAATCTTGAGAGAGAAACTACTAGATCTAAGAACACACAAATCTAGTAGATCTTGTTGTGTCACTCGTCTCACGCACGAACCGCAAAACACACACTCGTGTTGGTTGGCTTAGGATTTGGAATACCAAGTGGGTATTGTTGTCCGAATAGCCGCCTCACTATATTAACCAAATATGAGTGTTTATGTTCACGCATATATATATATCTATATATATATATATATATATATTATATATATATATATATATATCTTACAAAAGGTGATATAGAAACCGTGGGTTATCTCGAGGGATTTCGCACCTCGACATATCCTTAGTCAATCTCGTTTCGACGGTACGACAAACGAGGGAGACCTGAACTTACATGGTATCAGAGCACAATATGTTAATCTGAACGATCCAGAAGCTTAATTAAAGCTGAATTTATGCTTAATTTGATTCGAATTGAGTTTTTGTGAAACCTTCATTTGCCAACGTTACTGTTCAAGTTTAATTCTACATTTCCCGTGTGTTTTTGTTCAGCTTTTGTTCGTATTTAGATTCTATTATCCATAATCTACAACATATTCCAGTTTCAGAGCTTAATTTCTTCATTCGTTGAGTTTTTTATCGAGCTCGACAAATAGCATATTCAGTGGGTTTTGATTCTGGTTGAATATAGTGTTTAATTTTGGTTAGGATTTGTGCGCAATTGAATTCTGAGCATTTTGGTATAAATCTCAAGGTTTATTTCGCAAAATTGAGTGAGAAATTGAAGAAATACTTTCTGTTCTGCAAATAAGGTGTTTTTGAATGAAGAATGTTTTGGACAAAAATTACCTAAGATAATTTTATGGAAAGATTCAAGATAATTTTCTGACCAAAGATTTGTAAGTGAGGTCAGGTGTTTAGGATCTTAAAATAAAGTAAGATAATTGCTAATGAAAATAATGCGAATGGAAAATTCTATCCCAAAAAATTGTCCCCAAAACTTATATTTCATTGAAAATAAACATAAGTTTTATTGTTTCTGGTCGGCCACTAAAGTTGAAGGATAAATATAGGGTAGCCGCAACTAACAAAACTTTTCCTTAGATACCTGTTTTATATGATTATGCTCCCGTTTATTTACTTCTCCTGCCGAGATTTATCTCAAAGACTAAAAGGTCAATTTTCTTCTTTTCCTCTTTGCGACTTTATAGTTTTACGGTCAAGATTCCATTCATAGTTTATTGGTTGAAAAGTATTATTTTTAGATTAGGTGAGATCTGAGATATGTTTTTCTAGGAGTTTTCTTTCTTGGTTTTCTATCTTTAGTTGTAATCAATTAATATCTTCAATTTGGTCCTATGGCTTAGGGAACAATATTCGCTTTACCTTAATCAATTTGTTATTTTATTTTTGTAGTTTAAGCAATTTCCTTAGTAGGTTATGGCAGGTATAATATCTTTTTGTGTTCACATTCTGTTAAATTGATTTCTTCATTAAATTATTCAATTATTCTAGATATGGACACCGGAAAAAAGAAAAATAACGGAAAAAAGAAAAGACGACAGACTAATGTCAGAAAACTCATTAAGTTATTGGAAATTCCGGCTAAAGCCCCTTTTACTGAATTGGTCTCCCGGTTACCTGAACACGTCACTTTCAGTAGTTCAGTCAAGGATATTTCTAAGGTATTAATTAATTTCCATTTTGTAGAAGTAAATTATTTTAGTTATAGTTTTTTAATATAATTCAATATATACAGGGTATTGAGCATTTGATTCTGAGTTTTGGAAGAGAGTTGAATGAATTGGAATTAGATATTGTTGTGCAAAAAGAGTTAGTCGCCATAGGGAAAGGTAAGAGGGATGACTTGTTGGCGGAGATTGAAGGTTTGAATACCAAAAACGCTAAAATGGCTTATGAACTTAGAGAGGCTATAAAAGAAGAAGAAAAGAAACTCAAACTTCAAAAAGAGGAATCCATTTTAAGTGCCTCCATAACGGTTCTCCAAAATCGAATAGAAATGGCCAAAATTGCAAAGCAAATGGGTTGTCAGCCAGCAGGTTGGGATATTGAAGCATGGGAAAATACTCTGGCCAGACAAGTTTGCTATCAAAACCCTAATTCCGCTCTCTCTCTAGATGGCCGATCTGCCTCTCTTTCTTGCCCTAATCTGTTCGATTTTGTCTTGCTTAACATGATTATGATCGCAATTTGATATACTTTTAGATCTGGTTGCCTTTGTTTTTGTGTTTTCCAAGTTTATTTTCGTTTTTGAGGGTTTCAACCTTTTCGTGTCTTCCTATTTTCGATCTGTTCGTTTTCTCTATTTGGTTATTAATCAGAATCTGTCGGATTGTAGTTTGGTCGACTACATTCTTAGAACTAATTTTGGTTACCAACTGATCAAGGGGGACAACAATCGTTTTTAGGGTTCTAGAGTTTTTAGGGTTTGCTGTTCGATTTTGCTGCTATTTTATGCTATTATGGTGACTTGATTGCATGAAGGGAGCTGCTTCTTCTTTAGATTATTCTGTTTTTACTGAAAGATTTAATCGTATTCGAGATCGTGCAAGTGTAAGGATGGAAACGGTTGGTACGACACATAAACCAGTCAGGGGTTCTTCTGCAATGCGTGATCAAATTAATGTTCCATCTGAATCTGGTTTGGAGAAGGGAATGGATAATGATGCTGTTAACGATACTGGAAAAACTGAATCATCGGATCAGATTCATCCTACTGTGGATGAGATTCCAAAGGCTACAAAAGGATCATATGCGGAGAAACTCAAGGGAGTAGCTACTGGTTCGACACAAAGTGCAAAGAAGATAAACTTGCGATACATACCAGAAAAGTCAGATTTAGATGGTAACGAGCAGATTTTCAAACTCACTTTATGGGTACTTTCTGGGGGAACGTCTTGCTTTCCCGATTGTAGAAAACTATGTGAAAAGCACTTGGGCCAAATATGGGTTAAAACGACTTATGATGAACGATGATGGTTTCTTCTTTTTTCAATTTAGCTCGAAAGAAGGAATTGAACAGGTGTTAGAGAAGGGGCCATGGGGGGGGGGGGGGGAGGCCTTTTTTGGGGGAAAAAAAATTTTTTTTTTGATCCGATCCATACCCATTTTAGTGAATGTTTGGACGCCTAATACATTCTTAACAAAGAAGGAGATAACTTCTATTCTGGTGTGGGTTGATCTCTATAATGTGCCATTAGTGGCTTTTACGGAAGAAGGGCTTAGTAGGATTGCATCTATGATTGGAAATCCTCTAACGCTGGATTCGTACACCAGTCAGATGTGTGCTTCATCTTGGGGTCGTCATAGTTTTGCAAGAATTTTGATTGAGATTGAAGCGAATAATACATTTCGAGAATCGATTTCTATAGCAATTCCAAATATTACAGGTGATGGCTTTTCTAAAGCAATTATATCTGTTGAATATGAATGGAAGCCACCCCATTGTACTCAATGTAAGGTATTTGGTCATGAAAATAAGAACTGTCCGTTACGACCTAAGGTGCAACGTGATTAGGATAAAGGAAAGGATAAGGTTGATGATGATGGATTTACTGTTGTTGGACGAAAACGATCAAAAGGTAAAACTGGGCAAAAACCTGTGAGACAACATGAGGGTGTTCGATTGCAAAAACAGAAACCTAAAGTGATCTATGTTGAGAAGAAAAAAGGTGGTGAGGGTAATAAGGCAAAAGCTGAATAAGTAAAAGAGAGAAACTCCAATATCAATCAGCCATCTACTTCGCATAATAAGAAACATTCAATTCATACATCAAATACATTTGGTGTTTTGGATAATTTAGATGATGATTCTGATCTTTTTAAGAGGAAAAAGCAGGAGGGTTTTGAAACAGATTCTGATGATGATGAAGTGATTTTTGATGAGTCTGATAAGAATATGGTTGATTCACTACAATCTGAGGGGGCAAGCACTCCCGTACAGCAGGTTTCCAATGATTAACTTCGCTATTTGGAATATACGGGGAATGAATCAGGCCCCTAAACAAAAGGCGATTCAAAAACTTGTTTATGATAATTCTCTTTCTTTATGTGTTGTTCTTGAGTCTCATTTGTCGCATAATTTGGTTCCTTTTATATGTGCTCGAGTTTTTTCTAACTGGAAGTGGATGTCGAATAGCCACTTATGCAATAAAGGTGCTAGGATTATTTTGGCTTGGGATTTTCGTTTGCTTGATCTCATGGTTTTATCTCAAACCGACCAAGTTATTCATGTGCAAATATTTCTAAAGGAGGAAAAGAAAATGATATTGTGCTCCTTTGTATATGCTCATAATTATTACATTGATCGGCGTTCATTATGGAACGACTTGAAAAGGCATAAGATGTTTGCAGTGGGTAAGCCTTGGTGTGTACTTGGTGATTTTAATGCTACTTTGAATTTACATGATTCTACTGCTAGCTCGTCGATGGTTGATATTGGGACTAGAAAATTTCGTGATTGTGTTGAAGACATAGAAGTT
Organism: Erigeron breviscapus; assembly: GCA_034093135.1. Taxonomy (NCBI): domain Eukaryota; kingdom Viridiplantae; phylum Streptophyta; class Magnoliopsida; order Asterales; family Asteraceae; genus Erigeron; species Erigeron breviscapus. The sequence goes on along the minus strand of CM067175.1, from coordinate 38,514,007 downwards.
GCTGATGTTAATATGGTCGGGCTACAGTATACGTGGAATCAAAAACCACGAGGTGCTGATGGTATTTTGCGGAAAATTGATAGAGTTATGGCTAATGAGGAGTTTTATAATGTTTTTGTTGGAGCTACTGTTATTTTTAAGCCGTATTTGAGTTCTGATCATGCTCCTGCAGTTCTGCAGTTCCCTACAAAAACTAAGTTCAAACCTAAACCGTTTAAATTTGTTAATCTTCTTGTTTTTTATAAGAACTTTCAGGATGTAGTTCGAAGAGAGTGGCATGTTTCTTATGATGGTGTTCCGATGTATCAAGTACTCAGAAAGCTTAAATCTCTTAAGAAGCCATTGAGGAAGCTGTTAATTGATAAAGGAAATATTCATAATAATGTGATCAGATTGAGGACTGAATTCAAAGTTGTACAAACGGATTTGGATAAAGACCCTCACAATTCAGATTTAAGGGGGGAAGAAGCTGCCTACTTACATGCATATAATGAGGTTGTAATCGAAGAAGAACGGTTCCTTAAAAAAAAGCGAAAGTTGAGTGGCTTTGTGTTGGTGATTCGAATTCTGCCTTTTTTCATAAAGTGGTTAAGGCTAGAACAACCCGAAACCATATTAGTTCGATTCATGATTCGAATGGTAATCTTGTTGATGGGGATGATGTATATGGCGCTTTTGTTTCTCATTACTCACAGTTTCTTGGCCAATCGAATGGGGTGACACCGATTAACTTGGTGGGTTTAATTTCGAATACCATTCCGACACAGAAAGAAGATTTTATGATTCGAGAGGTCACATCTGATGAGGTTAAGCAAACTATCTTTTCTATGGGTGATGATAAATCACCGGGACCGATGGATACTCGGTTGCTTTTTTCAAAGGGGCATGGGATGTGGTTGGTAAGGATATCTCAGATGCTATTAAATATTTTTTCGTTTCAGGAAAGCTATTAAAGGAGATGAATCATACGGTCATTGCTCTTGTTCCAAAGATCTCGTCCCCAACCAATGTTACTGATTTTCGACCTATTTCTCTTTGTAATATCCTGTTTAAATGTATTAGTAAAATTATTGCAAACAGGATTAAGGATAGCCTTGGTGATATTGTTAGCATCAACCAATCTGCATTTATCCCGGGTAGAAGAATATCAGATAATGTTCTCCTCACTCAGGATATAATGCATAATTACCATCTCAACAGAGGTCCTCCACGATGTGCTCTAAAAGTAGATATTCAAAAGGCTTATGACACTGTTGATTGGGATTTCCTCCAGGTTATTCTGGAGGTGTTTGGTTTTCCTTCTCGTATGATTGATTGGATTATGCTTTGTGTTACTACGGTTACTTATTCTCTAAGCATTAATGGACACTTTCATGGGTATTTCAAAGGCAAGCGAGGGCTTCGACAAGGTGATCCTCTTTCTCCGTACCTGTTCACGCTTGTCATGGAGATTCTCACACTTATTTTGAAGCGTAATGTTCATAATTCAGAGTTGTTCTCTTTTCATCACAAGTGTAAAGAGCTTCAGGTCATCAATCTTTGTTTTGCTGATGATTTATTTATCTTCATGCGGGGAGCAGTAGATTCAGCTAGAGTTATTATGGACTCACTTGATGAATTTCGATTGGTTTCTGGTCTGTCTGCTAGTTTACCAAAAAGTACTGCTTATTTTTGTAATGTTTCGAACACTGTAAAGCAAACCATTCTTAGTATATTACCTTTTGAAGAAGGACAGCTACCGGTTAAGTACCTTGGTGTTCCTCTAGTCTCTTCGAGGCTGGTTGCTCGTCATTGCAAATTACTTGTGGATAAAGTCCAAAAACGAGTGAATGATTGGCGTAATAAGTTTTTATCCTTTGATGGCCGTGTGCAACTCATAAATTCGGTACTATCATCTATCCATGTCTATTGGTCTTCTGTCTTCATCCTTCCTATGAGTATTATTCTTGATATAGAACAGATTATGCACCGATTCTTATGGAGTCAGGGATGTACCGAGGGAAGGCAAAGGTATGTTGGGATGATGTTTGTCTTCCAAAAGAGGAGGGTGGACTTGGTATTCGTAAACTTAGACCTTTTAATGTTGCCCTCATTTCAGTTCATATTTGGAATTTACTTACTAATAAAGAGTCCCTTTGGGTTAAATGCATACATACGAATAAACTTCGTGGTATGAGTTTTTGGAATGATCCTTATCGAGGTAATCTATCGTGGAGTTGGAGGAAGATGCTACAAATTAGACCCATTATTCGTCAGTTTATATGGGTTAATATTGGAGATGGTGCTCTAACAAACGCTTGGTATGATAATTGGTGTAGTAGTAGCCCATTATGTGACAAATTTTCACCTAGAGAGATTGCTTCAGCAGGTTTCTCCATAGATACTAAAGTTGGGCACCTTGCTCGTGATGGTCAATGGAATGTTCCTCAACAATGGTTGCACCGAGTTGATTTGTTTACATCTGCCCCCATTATGTCTAATGTTGCAGATTCTTGGTATTGGAGAGATAGAGATGGTGTTGAAAGACCTTTTTCGGTTGATGTAGTTTGGGAAGATATTCGACCAAGACATGCTAGTGCTATTTGGTGTGATTTAGCTTGGTTTAACTATTGTATCCCTAGGCATGCGTTTATTCTTTGGCTCGTTTTCAGAAGAAGGTTGAAAACTCAAGATCAAATAATGCAGTGGGATTTAGCTCAAGACATGGATTTGAAGTGTAATGTTCATAATTCAGAGTTGTTCTCTTTTCATCACAAGTGTAAAGAGCTTCAGGTCATCAATCTTTGTTTTGCTGATGATTTATTTATCTTCATGCGGGGAGCAGTAGATTCAGCTAGAGTTATTATGGACTCACTTGATGAATTTCGATTGGTTTCTGGTCTGTCTGCTAGTTTACCAAAAAGTACTGCTTATTTTTGTAATGTTTCGAACACTGTAAAGCAAACCATTCTTAGTATATTACCTTTTGAAGAAGGACAGCTACCGGTTAAGTACCTTGGTGTTCCTCTAGTCTCTTCGAGGCTGGTTGCTCGTCATTGCAAATTACTTGTGGATAAAGTCCAAAAACGAGTGAATGATTGGCGTAATAAGTTTTTATCCTTTGATGGCCGTGTGCAACTCATAAATTCGGTACTATCATCTATCCATGTCTATTGGTCTTCTGTCTTCATCCTTCCTATGAGTATTATTCTTGATATAGAACAGATTATGCACCGATTCTTATGGAGTCAGGGATGTACCGAGGGAAGGCAAAGGTATGTTGGGATGATGTTTGTCTTCCAAAAGAGGAGGGTGGACTTGGTATTCGTAAACTTAGACCTTTTAATGTTGCCCTCATTTCAGTTCATATTTGGAATTTACTTACTAATAAAGAGTCCCTTTGGGTTAAATGCATACATACGAATAAACTTCGTGGTATGAGTTTTTGGAATGATCCTTATCGAGGTAATCTATCGTGGAGTTGGAGGAAGATGCTACAAATTAGACCCATTATTCGTCAGTTTATATGGGTTAATATTGGAGATGGTGCTCTAACAAACGCTTGGTATGATAATTGGTGTAGTAGTAGCCCATTATGTGACAAATTTTCACCTAGAGAGATTGCTTCAGCAGGTTTCTCCATAGATACTAAAGTTGGGCACCTTGCTCGTGATGGTCAATGGAATGTTCCTCAACAATGGTTGCACCGAGTTGATTTGTTTACATCTGCCCCCATTATGTCTAATGTTGCAGATTCTTGGTATTGGAGAGATAGAGATGGTGTTGAAAGACCTTTTTCGGTTGATGTAGTTTGGGAAGATATTCGACCAAGACATGCTAGTGCTATTTGGTGTGATTTAGCTTGGTTTAACTATTGTATCCCTAGGCATGCGTTTTTTCTTTGGCTCGTTTTCAGAAGAAGGTTGAAAACTCAAGATCAAATAATGCAGTGGGATTTAGCTCAAGACATGGATTTGAAGTGTACATTTTGCAGCACCGAACCGGACTTTCATAATCATCTTTTCTTTGAATGTAATTATACAATGCAGGTTTGGAACCAAGTTAATATGAAAGCTGTTTTGTGCTCTCGGTCATGCAATTGGGACCAAATTATTGGTCTACTGTTACCTGTCACGAAAAAGAAGACCATGGAGAATGTCATTTATAAGCTTATACTTGCAGCGAGTGTTTATTTCATATGGCAGGAGAGGAATACTAGATTATTCATGAAGATTGCTCGCCCCCCTGATGTTCTTGCTGGGATTATCTTTTCTACTGTGCGACTGAAGATGCTTACATTCAAGTACAAAAGGAAGGCGCATATGGAAAGACTTATTGCAGCTTGGGATCTCCCTATTTCTTTACTCATTTCTTATTGACTCCTCAATTTTGTGATGAGTTTGTCGTAGGGTTTTTGTTTCGCTAGCATTGATATTATGGTCATTTGTTTCTGTATTGCACGTTTGTGCATGGACGTTTTGTAAAGTCAACTAGCGCTCAACTATGTTGCCTGTTTTTCCATTTATTTATATAATAACCATGGGTGACGGCCTTTTACCGAAAAAGAAAATTCTATGGCCAGTCTTATAGTTAAAGAAGTGAATGATGATATCCTTTCAACTCAACCTGAGAAGTCGGCAGGCAAAAGGCGTAAAAAGAAGTCGGGAGAAGGGAGTGGATCCTTGAAGAATGATGAAAACATGATTTTAGTTGAATAGTAGTGAGGACACTATTTGTCGATTAATGTGGCTTTGATTATGTAATTTTCCATAAACTATTTAGTGTGCTATTTGCTAAATGAAAATAATGATGCCCCCAGTGAACTTGTTATCATTCTAGAATGATGTATTTGTTGGTATTTGCTGCTACTTTATTTTCAAGTTCTTTATTTTTAAATGTGTTTGATGGAAAATCTTCTTCGAAAGGTCAGGAGACTCTTTCTATAAAATATCTAAAATAGTCATCGTTTATGTGATATTCATAGAAACTAACCTCCAGGATCCTGAATTGATTTTTTGTCTTTCGCAAAAATACTTTTTCCCAAAAGTGTCTTTTCCTTCACTGTTCGAGAGTTATAATTATTTTGATTTGACTTTCAACTACCTCGCAATTAATTCGCTCAACCCTCCCCCTATTTATTCTCCCAATATTTCGATTAAATCACCTTCCCAATCTCATTCAAAATTCACTTTTATCAAGAAAACATGTCAAACCGTCCGATCAAGGTAAATAACATTTGAATTTTTAATTTAATATTTATTTTGATTTACGAAATTCTTTGTTTTATATTTGCAACCTTCTGAGGAAATCATTCGCTTATACGAAAATCAAATCAAAAAACAAGAAGAGCTTTTTGATAGTCTTGGAAAATGTTTGACACTCTCAAGCGAAATCAGCAACGACCATCAAGGATTAACCCTTGAGACCGTTGGTAAATGGGGAAAAGATCTGATGTGCCTAACGGAAGAGTTAATCAATACCTACGGGGACCTGGATACCGTTCAAGAGGAACTCCATAAGACCAAGGGCGACGTGTTTATACTGAAAGCAGTCGCTTCTAGGTTTAAAATAAAGCATCCAGAAATTGGTGATGATTACGGGGGTAACTCGGCCTAATTGCAGTAGATCTAAAATAACTGTACTAGGTATCAGTCTTTTCAATATTATGTTTTGTAATGTCTTTTATGTCTACTTTTGAAAATTTAAATTTCAATAAATAAATGCCGAGTGTAGTTTGTGGATCTGCATACCTTTGTTATGTGTGAAGGGAACCAAGCTCTATTAGTTCCAAACAAGATGCGGGATTCAAGTAAATGTTCTTTTGTGAAGATTTTCTTGAGTATCTTGACTTCCTGTTTAAGCATAAAAATCACTAAAAAGGAAAGTTTGTTTGTTTAATCAGTTGTAAAACATGACAATAGAGAATTATCTCTATTTTTTGACGACAACGTAACTGTCAAACCAGTTGAGTTGATTGAAAAATCAACAACCATTTGAATATTCCTGATCATGAGGGTCTACCCATAAACATGAATTTTTATGACGTGCGACCCGGGCGGAAATGAGGTATTAGTGTTAACCTCGGCGTTCGAGAAGGTGAACCCTTCAACCCAGGATTGAATTTTTAGTTCAATCCACTGTAGTCCGTTTAAGGACAAAACTTAGGAGAAATTGTTTCCGTTGAGGAAGATACCTTGAGTATATTTTCGTGATCTTCATCCTTTTGTGTTAGGATCCTGGATGTTAAAATCCTGCAGAAGGTCATAAGAGAAAAAACACTAAAGACTGACGTTAGCCCTTTTAGCTAACGCCACTCCGACGCTCAAGTCAGTATCATCGTATTGCATATATATATGATTGAAAATACTATAGAACTAGCAAATCGATTTTAGAAATCACTTTTTTGATAAAGACCAATTACGGTTAGGAAGTATTTCATCCAATAAACCTTCGTCTATTAATCGCCAAATTTCACAATTAAATGATGCACATTCTACAGTTTCGTGACCAAAAACACTATGATAAGCACACCATTTAGTTTTATTGACATAAAATTTTCGAGGGACCCTTTCTGGCCATTTAGCTTTGTCCCCCAGACTTCTCATGAATGCAAGAAGTCCAGACATATCAGTTGTAAAATGGTAATCAGAAAATCATAAATATTTTTTACCATTATCTTTGTTACCTCTAGAGTTTGTACCTTGATCCTTTCGGATCCTGCTTGCCTGTTTGATCTTCAAAAAGTTTTCCTTAGCTTTTGAGGCTGTTCCATGTGCATGTTCAAACCTTTCCATATAACTTTTCACCGATTCATTGGACTGTTGGATTATTTCTTCAGTCTTCTCGTTAGAAGTTGATCCATAAAATCGATCAAAATGTCTTTTCCAAAGAAACGCTAGATATGGATCTACAGAAGGTATTCCTTCAGTATTTCCTTTCAAGGTTTGTTCAGCTAAAAACTTTGCATTTTCAGGGGGGTTTCACAAATAATCTTTGATATATGGATAATCATAAATCAAATCAGAAGAAGAAGGGCTTTGTGAGTGTTTGTTATGGGTGAAATTTCAGGTGTCAATATCCTGAAGGTCCAAGATCTTGACAGCCCAGGATCTTGACGTAGGAGAATATTCTGATTACTTGTTAATACTTTGCTAACGTTATGTTTCAAATATTATTATCATTTCCATGTGAGATAAGTATGCAGAGTTCAGAATAAAGCTAAGGAAAATATCTCCAACGGTAGAAAGAGGATTTCACACATGAGATTAATCTTCAACACACGAAGAAGACTTAGTCTGCCAAGATAATCGGACTTCAAGTTGAATTCAGCACGAGGAGAAGAACTACAATGTTCAGTTGACTGGTCAAGATACGCATTAACGTTCGACTACTAAAGACATGGAAGATCCCTACAATCTCGTATAATTAGTTAGATCTTAGGTCTATATATGTAACATCCGCAAAATTTCAGGGTTAATTTAAATTTGAAAGATTCGATAACTATATAATTATACGTGCATATACATTTTAAGCAACCCCGATATTAAGACTTTCATTACATTTATATACCACATAAAATCTGATATCTATTAATAATAACAATAATAGTTAAAGTGACTTTGACTTGTAAAGTGGCCAATTAGCATTGTCGGTAGTATTACAATACTTGCCACCATATGTTGACAAACTTTCATGTTTTTCCATCGGATATGCACTAATTTATGTACAATAATAATAATAATAATACTAATGATTATTAAACGACAATGGATCCGTGAATGAATGAATTCAATTATGAAATCCATGAATGATTGGTCTCATAAATCATTAGTGGGAAACAAACACAGTACATGGGTTAATATAACTTTGCTTTTCTCTTTCTCGTGAACTAAACAGGACAATTAATCAATCAATCTATTTAAATCTATATATATATATGGGGACACAGACATACACACCACACGTACCCACACTCACACATATATTTCACAAGCATACACCTCTCTCAATCTCTTTCTCACGACTAAACACACACATATACATACAAACATATAGATATAGATGCAGGTGTAGTTGATGATGGCGATGTAAAAGAATGAAATGAGTTGTTGCTTTGCTGTTTACGTACAAGTACCTATAACCATCTCCCCCAACACCCCCACGACCTTCTGATACCCCACGGTTCCCACCACTACTACAACTACCACTATTCATGATTATCTTTGACATGCTGCTACTACTGCTGCCTTTTGAACCACCGCTGCTACTGTTGGAAACCACCAGCACCACCGAGTATTCAAACTGATGCCATCATCTTGTTCTTGACGTTGCTGTTCTCAAACTACTACTACTACTCACTGCTTACTGCTGCTGTTCATAAAACACCACCACCGTCTCTCTCTCTCTCTTCTTTTCATTCACAACCGTGAACCACCGCACCACAACCACTGTACAACGTTCAAGTGAGACGTTCAAAGTAATTATCAAATCATTTCAGGTCGAACCATGTTTGTTGTTCGAGTATAAGATGTCTTAAAACGCTTCTTTGTTCGTTTCAAGGTAAGCATCGTAGAGCCACCGTGAACCACCACCTTCTGGCATCATCAACCACCCACAGAACTCTACCAACAGGTTACTTAACTACTTATGCGTTTGCCGTAACAAGATCGAAACAAGAAGTACAAAATGGTTAATCTGTCGTTATCACCGTTAGATTTTATGACAGTTTTGGTCCTAATCGTTAAACTGTTTACAGTTTTAGTCCTTTGTCCGTCGGTTTCTTACTATACTGATGACTCTTTTAAAGATAACTATAAAAATGGGTTAACTATAACACTATAACTATAATAAACCTAGAATACAATCATAAAAGTGTTGGATTAATTGATAAGATTTTCTAAATTATTTTATTTAATTACTTAAATAAAATAAAACGATATTAACGATCATAAACTATGAGGAAGACGTCTTATAATTATCCAAGTAAAACCATAGTGTAATTATTTATTAATTATACTTTATATGATTTAGGTTAACGTATCACGAGGATTATCTACTGCACTTAATCGCTACTGCAACTAAGGTGAGTTTCGTAGCTCCCTACTCAATTGAGATTCGGGCTGAAAAGTGTACACATACGTGCTTGTTTGATTGTTTGAATGACTTATTGATGGTTGATTGGTTTGTTTGATTTATTATGCATTCGTTTATGATTATATATTGTGAATAGGATAGTTGTACATACATGGAAGACGATGATACCCTGTATGTACTCGCTGCATTTGGTTGATTTGTTGGACATATAGACTTGTTTATTGATGATTTGATATGATTTACACCACGATGTGGACCGAGTACTTTCAAGTACTTGATGCCAAGTATTGGCCATACTTGATGATATGATATGATTTACACCACGATGTGGACCGAGTACTTTCAAGTACTTGATGCCAAGTATTGGCCATACTTGATGATATGATATGATTTACACCACGATGTGGACCAAGTATTGTGATACTTGATGATTTTGAGGTACATTGCATGACATTGACTCGCATATAATGTACGTATAGACATTTATACCTATTTGATACATTGCATGACATTGACATGTATACGATACATTTATTGGTAATGATACCATTTGTACTTGATTGTATACGAACTATTTGTATCATTTGTTGTTTGGTTACTTATTTGATAAGGTTGAACATTATGTTAACCTCAATTGTCTAACAGGTGCCGTACATGGGTTTGTTGTAAGTACATTGTTTGATGTTGTTATTATATATGATAATGTTATTGATGATGGTTTCTGTAACACCCCAACTAAGGCGGAACACGAGATGTCACAGAACGACATGGTACAAAAGATTTAAATATAAAACATCAACATAAAGTTTCAAATGCCATTCAAATTCAAAAGGTTACAAGTTCAAGTGACGTTTAATAAACATTACATAACCAAATTTATTATCAAAAGATCAAATGTTCGCATTACTAGTCCATCATGCAACAAATAAACACATCATCCATGAGACGGTCCAAAGTGCTAACCTACTGCCCTAGACCTGAAAAGCATGAAGAAAAAGTGTCAACTACGAGAGTTGAGTGAGCTCATAGGTTTATTCTACCAAATATACGTACAACCAATTCAGATTAAGAAGTAGTAAATCATATAGTTTCCAAGAATATCATTCATAATATCCGTACCCAAACCGTATGTTCAATCAATAATTTCCATCCACAATGATAATTTCCATTCAGCCAAAGGCATAATTCGATGAGTATATGCTTGAGCCACTACTAAGACCATTTACATGTCCCAATCAACATAATATTTCATTTCATAGCACAAGCTGTCAATCAAGTGCTTTAATCACAATTGGGGTCGTGCCATGGAGACGACCAATAATATATAAAGATAGTTAGAGCACCGCTCGGGTCGGACTGGCAATGAAGGTGGCCACAAAGGCAGACCAAACATTCCACCATTACCTATTTAGTGGGTGAGTGGACGACTCCTAGTTGCGCAACCCTCTAACTACAGGCCTCCCCTATCGGAGTTAATAGTAGTGTACTGATGTATCACAGTTTGACAGAACTCAAGCTCATCGTATAACTTATAACACATTGAACATACATTATATCCCATTTCATAATCATTCTTTCAAGAATCATTTCATATATATAAAGCCATTTTATTTATCACGCTTTTCACCCCGAAAGTAAAACATATAAAAGAGTTTGAAAGGGGGCTATGACTCACTTGATTTGAGAGTGTTAGGGCTGATCAAATGCGAGATCTTCGTCTAGTCGTGTTGCTCCCCAAGCAAGCCTAAACCATGGTATTTATATATACACAACGTAAGAGTGTGTAGCATGAACTAGTGTGCTAGATCATGAGATGTTTGCTAGTAGACTTGCCCATCTTTGGTTGTTACTTAATTGTGGAATTTAAGTACATTATGATGCTCTCATTATTTGGTTAAAAGAGATTGGGTGGTAGGAGTCGTTTTCTCATTAAACGTTTTTGTACGTTTATTGGAATTTCGGTAGTTTGGCTTGATTTATATGATCTCCATTGTATACCTTGCTTAGTAATAATATTTGACATTAGTGGTCTTATAATATTAATATTTATGTATATTTCCTGATTTGTAATTATTTATTTAATTTAATAATATTTAATTACTTATTTATTCACTTTATTGATTTATTTACTAAATAATTTAATCACAATTGGGGTCGTGCCATGGAGACGACCAATAATATATAAAGATAGTTAGAGCACCGCTCGGGTCGGACTGGCAATGAAGGTGGCCACAAAGGCAGACCAAACATTCCACCATTACCTATTTAGTGGGTGAGTGGACGACTCCTAGTTGCGCAACCCTCTAACTACAGGCCTCCCCTATCGGAGTTAATAGTAGTGTACTGATGTATCACAGTTTGACAGAACTCAAGCTCATCGTATAACTTATAACACATTGAACATACATTATATCCCATTTCATAATCATTCTTTCAAGAATCATTTCATATATATAAAGCCATTTTATTTATCACGCTTTTCACCCCGAAAGTAAAACATATAAAAGAGTTTGAAAGGGGGCTATGACTCACTTGATTTGAGAGTGTTAGGGCTGATCAAATGCGAGATCTTCGTCTAGTCGTGTTGCTCCCCAAGCAAGCCTAAACCATGGTATTTATATATACACAACGTAAGAGTGTGTAGCATGAACTAGTGTGCTAGATCATGAGATGTTTGCTAGTAGACTTGCCCATCTTTGGTTGTTACTTAATTGTGGAATTTAAGTACATTATGATGCTCTCATTATTTGGTTAAAAGAGATTGGGTGGTAGGAGTCGTTTTCTCATTAAACGTTTTTGTACGTTTATTGGAATTTCGGTAGTTTGGCTTTGATTTATATGATTTCCATTGTATACCTTGCTTAGTAATAATATTTGACATTAGTGGTCTTATAATATTAATATTTATGTATATTTCCTGATTTGTAATTATTTATTTAATTTAATAATATTTAATTACTTATTTATTCACTTTATTGATTTATTTACTAAATAATTCCTTAAAAATATTTTTAAGTGTCATAATTGTCTTTATAAATTATGAATAATTTCTTTTGAGTTATCTTCTGATATATATGCTCCTTAATTTATAATTTCATGTTTTTATACTTTTATTTCAACTTATTTCCAGTAAGTTTAATATATTTTTCTTGTCTTTTGATTATGGTGCAAGTGTGTGCTCAAATAGCTTTTTGCATGTTTTCGGTTTGTGATTTCAAGCTTATTTTTACTAGTTTTGGTCCAAGCTTTGTCTCTTTGTTATTTCATAAGTTTTTCCAGAATATTAACATTAATATTAACATATTTTTCACTTATAACAAGTCCATATCCATCTCATAATCCAACAAAAGATACAACTTTCTTAAATCTAGCATACATGCATTCAAATCAACACTTTTTTAATACCAACTTTTATAGATCTAACATTCAACAACATAAAAACATCTTTTAAATGAAAAATCTCAGAATATATTCTTCAAAAATATACAAAAACATATAGATCTATCAAAAAGAAAATCACTTTAAAAACTACTAATCTATAACAACACTTTTGGGTCTTAAACTTGTTGAATCCTTGGATTTTTCTTCTTAGATTCGACATGCATGAGCATAGAAAGAAAGATCCTATCAACTTTGCCCTCATTAAGTGTATATTACAAAGAAAACAAGAAGAAAGTATGAGTTTTTGATAAAACCTTTGAATATAAACAAGAACAAGGTTAGATCTAGTAAAAAGGATGAAGATTATACCCTCTTGAACTTGGTTTTTGATGAAGAAATGATGTAGATTTTCGTGGCCTCCAAACCCTTATAATACCTTTAATCTAAGCTTAAAACAACCCTTAAATATACCTTGAATTAACCATTAACAATCTAGCCTAAAACCCTTATTATTAATATATGTTTATATTGATTTATGCTTGCCTTTTTTTCTTCCTTTTTGGCCGTAGGTAGCAAGAAGAAGAAGGGAGGAGAGAAAGTTTTATTGAGAGAATAAGAAGTGTGTGTGAAGAGTGTAAGAAGTGTGTGAAGAGTGTAAGAAGTGTGTGTTGGAGTGGTGAGTTCCAAGAGTGAAAGAGTGTAAGTATAGTTTTGAAATGAATGTGTGTGGTGTGAAGGGGGGGCCGGCCTCATGGGGTATTGGGAGGGTTTTTCTCTTCTTTTTTTTTTTTATAAATTTGTTGTATAAAATGTGTATGTATGTGTTAGATGTATGTATATGTATTTTGTAAGGATAAATGTGTTAGTTTGTAGTATAAGTTAATTTTTATTCTAGTATGTGTATATATATATATATGTCTATATATATGTATGTATGTATATATTTTTGTGTTTTTAATTTGTTACATAAGCCTTTATTTATAAACTTGTATTTATTTTAAGCATATATATATATATATATATATATGTGTATGTATGTATATATTTTTGTGTTTTTAATTTGTTACATAAGCCTTTATTTATAAACTTGTATTTATTTTAAGCATATATATATATATTTATATGTTATTTAAACTTTATATATATATGTATTTATTTTAAGCATATATATATATATACTTATTGTTATTTAACCACTTTTATGTACATATTAATTTATAAATATACTTTGAGATAGAAATCTTTATTCTCATGTCATATTTACTTAAATTGGTTTGGTGATTGATTTGTTGGACATTTATAAGAATTTGATTGATATCTCAACTTGTGAGGCTCATTTTATCATTTATAACTTGATTAATCATCAATAAAAATTTTGTTCAATGGCATTTTATAAATTAAATTTAGAACTGAACAATAGCTTTGGATTGCTAATTTAGGGGCATTATCTACTAGCTTTAAGTATAACTATGGCTTGCGGGATCATAGACAACATAACTAGAACATATATAATGTTAAAAAGTAGGGTTGTTACATCCTTACCCCCTTAGAAGAATTCCGTCTCGGAATTTGAATTTGCTTAGGGAGTAAGTGCAGATATTTCTCGCGTATAAAGTCCTCGCGCTCCCATGTAAACTCGGGTCCGCGTTTCGTATCCCATCTATCTTTAACGATAGGGATCTTGCTCCTCTTAAGGCGTTTCTCATTGCGATCGAGAACTTCTATTGGTTCTTCACGAAATTGGAGCTTATCCTCCACACGTAGTTCTTCAAGTGGGACCACTTTCGAATCATCCGCCACACATTTCTTCAAGTTCGACACATGGAATGTGTCATGAACATCTCCCAATTCTTGGGGTAATTTCAACTTATAGGCTACAGGGCCTATTCTAGCAACAATTTCAAATGGCCCAATGTATCGGGGGCTCAACTTTCCTCTTTTGCCGAATCTTACGGTTCCCTTCCATGGCGACACCTTTAATAGTACCTTGTCGCCAACCTCGAATTCTAGGGGCTTCCTCCTTTGATCCGCATAACTCTTTTGCCGATCTCTTGCGGCCTTAAGCTTTTCTTTAATGATCGCCACCTTGTCCGTTGTCTCTTGGACAAAATCAACGGTAGCTAGGCTTCTCTCACCCGCCTCTACCCAACACATGGGTGATCTACATTTACGCCCGTATAGAGCTTCAAATGGCGCACATTGTATGCTAGAGTGATAACTATTGTTGTAAGTAAATTCCGCGTATGGCAAGTGTTCATCCCAACTTCCACTAAATTCTAATGCGCAAGCCCTTAGCATATCCTCCAGCGTTTGTATCGTACGCTCAGTTTGCCCATCCGTTTGTGGGTGGTAAGTCGTGCTTAATGCTAACGTAGTGCCCATTGCTTCTTGCACAAGACCCCAGAAATGTGAGGTAAACCTACCATCCCTATCGGATATTATGGACAGAGGCACACCATGCAATGTCACAATCTTTTCAACGTACAGACGCGCTAAGCGCTCAGTGTTCCAATCTTCTTTGATGGGGATGAAATGGGCTGATTTCGTAAGATGATCAACAATCACCCATATAGCATCATGACCTTTCTTTGTCCGAGGCAATTTCGTCACTAGGTCTATTGCTATTTTCTCCCACTTCCACTCGGGAATTTCCGGCTGCTTTAAAAGTCCAGCTGGCTTTTGGTGCTCAGCTTTGACCATCGCACAAGTCATGCATCGGCTCACATATAGGGCTACATCACCTTTCATCCCAGGCCACCAAAAGTCCCTTTTTAGACCTTGGTACATCTTATCCGCTCCCGGATGAATCGAGTATTTTGAATTGTGAGCTTCATTCATTAATACCTCTCTCAGCCCATTGATCTTTGGGACCCAAGCTCTTCCTTTGAAATACAAGATGCCTTCATCATCCCTATCGAACCTTGTTTCTACCCCACTCAATGCCTCTTCTTCAATGTTCTTCCCTTCAAAAGCCTTTGCTTGATATTCTAAGAATTTGTCCCTTAGAGACATTTTCACTCGTAAGTGATAAATTCTTGTCCTCCACACCCTAGTGCTCACCTTCCTACTAAGGGCGTCAGCAACAACATTTGCCTTTCCGGGGTGGTACTTAATTTCGCACTCGTAATCGTTAAGCAGCTCCAACCACCTCCTTTGCCTCATGTTCAACATCTTCTGATCGAATATGTGTTGCAAGCTCTTGTGATCGGTAAATATGGTGCACTTGGTGCCATAAAGATAATGTCGCCATATCTTCAAGGCAAACACTACGGCTCCTAGCTCCAAATCGTGTGTCGAATAATTCTTCTCATGTGGCTTCAATTGCCTAGATGCGTATGCAATAACCTTGTCTCTTTGCATTAGTACGCACCCTAGCCCTTTATTTGACGCATCACAATATACTACAAATCCTTCCATTCCATCCGACAATGCTAGTATTGGTGCTTCACACAACATGTTCTTAAGCGTTTGAAACGCTTGCTCTTGTTCTTCACCCCATTCGAACTCTCTTGACTTTTGGGTCAATTGGGTTAATGGTACCGCAATCTTAGAGAATCCTTGAATGAACCTCCTATAATAACCTGCCAACCCTAGGAAACTACGCACTTCCGTTGGTGTCTTGGGTGTCTCCCATTTCTTGATTGCTTCTATCTTAGACGGATCAACATGGATTCCTTCTTCGTTCACAACGTGCCCCAGAAATTGGACTTGACGTAGCAAAAATTCACACTTTGAGAACTTAGCATATAGCTTCTCGTCTCTAAGGAGTTGCAAGATTATCCTCAGGTGCTTCTCGTGCTCCTCCTTACTTCTAGAGTATATCAAAATGTCATCGATGAACACTATTACGAATTTGTCCAAGTATGGCCTACAGATCCTATTCATTAGGTCCATGAAAACGGTTGGCGCATTTGTGAGACCAAATGGCATCACTAGGAACTCATAATGCCCATAGCGAGTTCTAAAGGCCGTTTTAGGTACATCTTCTTCTCGTACCCTCAACTGATGATAGCCGGACCTAAGGTCAGTTTTCGAGAAATGCGACGCTCCTTGCAGTTGGTCGAACAAATCGTCTATTCGCGGCAGCGGGTATCTATTCTTGATCGTCAATTTATTCAACTCTCTATAGTCGATGCACATTCTCAGAGTTCCATCCTTTTTCTTGACAAAGAGAATTGGCGCACCCCATGGCGAAGAACTAGGTTGGATTAAACCTTTATCAAGCAATTCCTGCAATTGCTCCGAGAGTTCTCGCATTTCGGAGGGCGCTAGCCTATACGGTGCTTTAGCTACGGGGGCTGCCCCGGGAACTAAATCGATAGCAAACTCTACTTGTCTCGCTGGGGGAAGTCCAGGTAGTTCGTCCGGAAATACATCTAGAAAATCTCTAACCACTGTTACCTTGAGAGGATCCTTATCTTTCACTCGCTTATCCACTACTTGTGCCAAGTATGTGTGGTATTCCTTGCGTAGATACTTCCTCACTTTCATAGACGACACTATCTTGGGTTGGACTCCCGCCTTATGGCCTTGAACTATTAACACCTCACCGTTATCTAAAGGAATTTTAATGATCTTTTCATGGCAAAGTATTTCAGCACGCATCTTCGACAACCAATCCATTCCTACTATCACATCAAAACTTCCTATTTCTATGGGAATCAAGTCTATACTATAGTCCTTCTCATCTAAAGTTAACTTACAATCAATAATGATTTCCTTAGTCTTATACTCGTTTCCATTAACATATTCAACATGATAAGTTTCCTCAAGCTTACTAGGTATCTTATCAATTAATTCTTTAAATTCAAAGGAAATGAAACTTCTATCTGCTCCAGAATCAAACAACATAGAGGCATAGACATTATTTAATGGAAACGTACCTACGATGACATTTGGGTCATCACGTGCCTCATTTGCTCCCATCGCATACACCTGTCCTCTTGCTGGACCTCCTTGGTTTCCTCGGTTCACGTTGTTACCCTGATTCCCTCCATTTGCTCTATTTCCACCATTTCCTTGGTTCACTCGATTCCCATTATTTCCTTGGTTTGCTTGATTCCCACGGTTGCCAACATTTTGAAAATTCCCATGATTATTGTTCAAGTTTCCACGACCTCCTTGAGCCCTTCCCAACCTAGGACAGGCATTCCTCCAATGATCCATGGCTCCACATTCACGACATGCTCCGGGGTTTCCTCCAACTCTTGCTCCACTTCGGCAATAGGCAGCAAGGTGTCCAAATCGATTGCAAGTCGTGCACTGCCTACATTCTCCTCGATGGTGGTAGCCACAACGATTACATCTTGGCGGCATGCCACCGTTTGGGTTGGGGTTAACATCAGCAATTCCATAGTTTCTCACTACTTTTTGTCTTTTATCTGGCCCATTACCTTTCCTATCACCAAATCGATTTCCTCCTCCTTGCCTAGAGCTTGATTCACCACGCGAGTATCTTCCACTCCTAACCAAGTCATTTACTAACTTGGTTGCCAAGCTTATAGCTTCTTCAATTGTGGTGGGGTTCGCCGCCGTGACCATAAATCTGATCTCAGGTACTAATCCATAGATAAACCTTTCAACCTTCTTAGCCTCAGTGTTCACCATCTCAGGTACTAGCACACACAACTCGTGGAAGCGAATGACATATGCCTCCAGCTCCATTCCTTTCATAGCATGACTCCAAAACTCAATCTCCAACTTTTGCACCGCTGGGCGGGGACAGTATTCCTGCTTCATTTCCTCCTTGAGTTGCTCCCAAGTCAAAGCATTCATTACGGCGCGACCTCTCGTAGTGACTCGGAGGTTCCACCAGTGAGTGCCCTTCCTTGGAGCTTGCTAGCCGCGAACTTGACACGGTCGGCCGGTGCGCAATCGATGATGTTCAAAATGGCTTCCATGCTTTGGAACCTTGTGAGCAATCCAAAGGACCTTCCGTCCCATAAAACTTCTTGGGATTGCAAGACGTGAAAGTCTTGTAAGCATTCCTTTCATTAGCATTGCCTCCTCCATCTTGTCTTCTAGCCGTGTTAAGTGTAGCGGTCACATTCTCCGCAATTTGGGTGGCAATGTTTGGCATGGCGGCATTGATTTGTTGGGAGATCAGCTCAGCTAACTCGGGCCCCATCACTTGTTTCTCCGCCGGTCCTTCGTGGTGCCATGTCTCTACAAAGGATAATATAGTTTAGTCATTCGTGCATTGAATCATATGACATAAACTCGACTCACGACTTCTTGATCTCACACGAGTATATCTAAAGTTATTTAGTG
Source organism: Erigeron breviscapus (assembly GCA_034093135.1). Classification (NCBI taxonomy): domain Eukaryota; kingdom Viridiplantae; phylum Streptophyta; class Magnoliopsida; order Asterales; family Asteraceae; genus Erigeron; species Erigeron breviscapus. Next base: position 38,495,284 of record CM067175.1, on the reverse strand, counting down.
CATAGAGGGCTCGTTCGCACCCATATGTATATTCATATTCTTTTCCTTAATCACGACACACTTGTCATTATGAGCAAATAAATGGCTAGGTAAAATTCTGAAATTTATCAACCATACTTTCAAGGTTAGCTAAGAGAATTACAGAATCTGTGTACGAACTTGGAGCATGTAAAAGTGGCTTAAGATGGACGATCTGGGAAAAACTCATAAAATATAAAACGTAGCCCTATGAGTTAAGTTTCACCTCCAACTGGAATCAGGTCAAAAGACGAAATAGAACATCATGTAATCGTAGAGAGGCATTAAGCATACATATATATCATTCAAGATAAGTTTACAAAATTGCTACATGCCAAATACGATGTGATCATCGTCACATATAAGCTAGAAAGTTCAAGAAAGTGAAACAAAGTACAAACGTTCATACATCGAATAAGTTCATAAATAAAGAAGCCCTTATGTTCACTTCCAAAGCATGAGAGCTACCACGAGAGTGCAAACAGCCGTGAGCACACATCCCATCATAAATATCACCTCATTAACTCGACGAACTTCCGATATCGCCAACCTCGCATAATCCCCCGTTCGATCCATAACTCCCAAGGCCCTTTCCATCATCACCTCTTGAGTCCTTACCCTTAGTCTAGCATCCCTTAATCCATTTGCTATTCCCCACACCATCTCCCTTTCTTCACGAGTCATACCAATGGGAGGTGGAGGGGGTACCCCATAAACTGGGCGATGTGGTTCTTCTCCTTGACGCCTATGTCCAAGATGGTACCAGGGATGATCACGAGGAAGGCGCGGCTGAAAGTATGGGTCTTGGGCTAGAAATCGCCCGTCACTTAGGTTCATGGGTGCATCTTGCCTTGGCAGAGCGGGTGCTCTAGGGGCTGGTGGTGATGGTGGTGGCGAGGGTGAGCGGCGTCCAGGTTGGCTAGAGGCAACGCTTCTAGCATTATCGTCTTCCGATGGGTCTTCCATTGGCTCGGTCTCTTCTTCTTCTTCTTCTTGGAGTGGTTGGGGAGGTTGCTCTTTGCTCTAGGCGTCTCCTTTCTTCCTCTTCCATGTGGTCCACGAATCCATACAAATTCCTTGGTCTAGGGGCTGATCCGGAAGTTCCACTTGCTTGCGACATGATGTTCCTACACAAGTTTCACAAGGCGTGAGATGACGACTTGACTCGACGCTTAGACGACCATGGATGACCGACTTGACCATTGACGACCCATGTGGCAACTTACGGACAGCAAGACGACTCGACGGACCATGAGACGACCTTAACCATTTGACAAGCAACCAACCAACTCGATCAACGACTCACAAACTTAACAACTAAACAACGACATGACCATCCACAACCGACAACCAACTCGACTCGCACGACCAACTTATCCATTTATAATTAAAGTAATGACTAGGATTCAACTTGTGCATAGCTCTCATGTATTATATCTAAATGGACAAAGTAATACTAGCCAAGTGGGGGTATTAACTAAGAGTTCTAATAGGTAATGCAAACATTGGATTTGGTTATGTATCTTTTGCACCAAGAATCGTTTTTAAAGCTTATTTTCAAAAGACTCATTTTGAATATCCCTTAGACAATCATTTCGATCATTCCATATTAAATTTTTAGTTAGGCATAGTTGATCAGGCTATGCATAAGTAAAACAAGAATACTTTATGATCGACTCAATTGTTTAAGAAATATTCGACTCATTTTGAAAATACGTAGGTTATAGCAAAAATTCTCTATAACCTTGTCTCTGATACCATTTTTCTGTAACACCCCGACTAAGGCGGAACACGAGATGTCACAGAACGACATGGTACAAAAGATTTAAATATAAAACATCACCATAAAGTTTCAAATGCCATTCAAATTCAAAAGGTTACAAGTTCAAGTGACGTTTAATAAACATTACATAACCAAATTCATTATCAAAAGATCAAATGTTCGCATTACTAGTCCATCATGCAACAAATAAACACATCATCCATGAGGCGGTCCAAAGTGCTAACCTACTGCCCTAGACCTGAAAAGCATGAAGAAAAAGTGTCAACTACGAGAGTTGAGTGAGCTCATAGGTTTATTCTACCAAATATACGTACAACCAATTCAGATTAAGAAGTAGTAAATCATATAGTTTCCAAGAATATCATTCATAATATCCGTACCCAAACCGTATGTTCAATCAATAATTTCCATCCACAATGATAATTTCCATTCAGCCAAAGGCATAATTCGATGAGTATATGCTTGAGCCACTACTAAGACCATTTACATGTCCCAATCAACATAATATTTCATTTCATAGCACAAGCTGTCAATCAAGTGCTTTAATCACAATTGGGGTCGTGCCATGGAGACGACCAATAATATATAAAGATAGTTAGAGCACCGCTCGGGTCGGACTGGCAATGAAGGTGGCCACAAAGGCAGACCAAACATTCCACCGTTACCTATTTAGTGGGTGAGTGGACGACTCCTAGTTGCGCAACCCTCTAACTACAGGCCTCCCCTATCGGAGTTAATAGTAGTGTACCGATGTATCACAGTTTGACAGAACTCAAGCTCATCGTATAACTTATAACACATTGAACATACAATATATCCCATTTCATAATCATTCTTTCAAGAATCATTTCATATATATAAAGCCATTTTATTTATCACGCTTTTCACCCCGAAAGTAAAACACATAAAAGAGTTTGAAAGGGGGCTATGACTCACTTGATTTGAGAGTGTTAGGGGCTGATCAAATGCGAGATCTTCGTCTAGTCGTGTTGCTCCCCAAGGAAGCCTAAACCATGGTATTTATATATACACAACGTAAGAGTGTGTAGCATGAACTAGTGTGCTAGATCATGAGATGTTTGCTAGTAGACTTGCCCATCTTTGGTTGTTACTTAATTGTGGAATTTAAGTACATTATGATGCTCTCATTATTTGGTTAAAAGAGATTGGGTGGTAGGAGTCGTTTTCTTATTAAACGTTTTTGTACGTTTATTGGAATTTCGGTAGTTTGACTTTGATTTATATGATCTCCATTGTATACCTTGCTTAGTAATAATATTTGACATTAGTGGTCTTATAATATTAATATTTATGTATATTTCCTGATTTGTAATTATTTATTTAATTTAATAATATTTAATTACTTATTTATTCACTTTATTGATTTATTTACTAAATAATTCCTTAAAAATACTTTTAAGTGTCATAATTGTCTTTATAAATTATGAATAATTTCTTTTGAGTTATCTTCTGATATATATGCTCCTTAATTTATAATTTCATGTTTTATACTTTTATTTGTGTATTTTCCATTAATTTTAATAACAATATTTAATTAGTTATTTTTACTTAATTATTTATCTTTAAATTATGTAACACATATCTCTTGACTCTTAACTATTTTTCTCCAGTAGGTTTTAGTTATTTTTATCAATGGTTATGATGATTTAACCCCATTCTTGATTTACATAATTTATTTATTGATTTTTATGTCTTTTAATTACCATTTAAATTCATTAATTCATGGAAATTCTTAGAAATCATCACTAAACATTTTAGCCAAAAATCCCAGGCCTTTTAGGCAACCTTTATCAATATAAATTCATATCAATTCAACCTCTCTTGTGTCTTGTTCATTTTGAAGATTTTATGATTAAAAATCGTTTACCGAAATAGTGATTTTAGCCTCATTTCTTAAGCTATTAAGGTACTTCAAAATGGGTTTTCATTCTTGTTTCATTATTTCCAGAATGTTCATCATATTTTGGTGTCCAAAGTCGTGATAGTGGTGGTGGTGTGATATGTGCAATTTAGTGCTTTCGGTTAGTGATTATTTGACCCGGAAAGGTGATTTTTGAGCTTATTGTTGTCATGAACCAAAAGACTTGAGTTTTATACTTTTATTTCAACTTATTTCCAGTAAGTTTAATATATTTTTCTTGTCTTTTGATTATGGTGCAAGTGTGTGCTCCAAATAGCTTTTTGCATGTTTTCGGTTTGTGATTTCAAGCTTATTTTTACTAGTTTTGGTCCAAGCTTTGTCTCTTTGTTATTTCATAAGTTTTTCCAGAATATTAACATTAATATTAACATATTTTTCACTTATAACAAGTCCATATCCATCTCATAATCCAACAAAAGATACAACTTTCTTAAATCTAGCATACATGCATTCAAATCAACACTTTTTTAATACCAACTTTTATAGATCTAACATTCAACAACATAAAAACATCTTTTAAATGAAAAATCTCAGAATATATTCTCGAAAAATATACAAAAACATATAGATCTATCAAAAAGAAAATCACTTTAAAAGCTACTAATCTATAACAACACTTTTGGGTCTTAAACTTGTTGAATCCTTGGATTTTTCTTCTTAGATTCGACATGCATGAGCATGGAAAGAAAGATCCTATCAACTTTGCCCTCATTAAGTGTATATTACAAAGAAAACAAGAAGAAAGTATGAGTTTTTGATAAAACCTTTGAATATAAACAAGAACAAGGTTAGATCTAGTAAAAAGGATGAAGATTATACCCTCTTGAACTTGGTTTTTGATGAAGAAATGATGTAGATTTTCGTGGCCTCCAAACCCTTATAATACCTTTAATCTAAGCTTAAAACAACCCTTAAATATACCTTGAATTAACCATTAACAATCTAGCCTAAAACCCTTATTATTAATATATGTTTATATTGATTTATGCTTGCCTTTTTTTCTTCCTTTTTGGCCGTAGGTAGCAAGAAGAAGAAGGGAGGAGAGAAAGTTTTATTGAGAGAATAAGAAGTGTGTGTGAAGAGTGTAAGAAGTGTGTGTTGGAGTGGTGAGTTCCAAGAGTGAAAGAGTGTAAGTATAGTTTTGAAATGAATGTGTGTGGTGTGAAGGGGGGGGGGGGCCTCATGGGGTATTGGGAGGGTTTTTCTCTTCTTTTTTTTTATATAAATTTGTTGTATAAAATGTGTATGTATGTGTTAGATGTATGTATATGTATTTTGTAAGGATAATGTGTTAGTTTGTAGTATAAGTTAATTTTTATTCTAGTATGTGTATATATATATATATGTCGTGTATATAGGTATGTATGTATATATTTTTGTGTTTTTAATTTGTTACATAAGCCTTTATTTATAAACTTGTATTTATTTTAAGCATATATATATATATATACTTATTGTTATTTAACCACTTTTATGTACATATTAATTTATAAATATACTTTGAGATAGAAATCTTTATTCTCATGTCATATTTACTTAAATTGGTTTGGTGATTGATTTGTTGGACATTTATAAGAATTTTGATTGATATCTCAACTTGTGAGGCTCATTTTATCATTTATAACTTGATTAATCATCAATAAAATTTTTGTTCAATGGCATTTTATAAATTAAATTTAGAACTGAACAATAGCTTTGGATTGCTAATTTAGGGGCATTATCTACTAGCTTTAAGTATAACTATGGCTTGCGGGATCATAGACAACATAACTAGAACCTATATAATGTTAAAAAGTAGGGTTGTTACAGTTTCTTGTAAACCATTACTACGAACTCACCAACCTTGTGTTGACACTTGCTAGTACACTTTTCAGGTAATCAGGTGAATCAAGGTCGAGATACATGATTGTTGGTTGCTTGGACCCGGACTTGGACTGATATGGATCAAGGATTCATTTACCATCTTTTGCATTATACATTTTGTGTTTGTATGTTGACTTCATCTGCTGGATTCACTGAGTCCACTATGTTCATATAGTTTATGTTCTACGATAATTCCACTATGTGCTATATAATTTCTGTAATATCTCGGGCCCAGCTCGGGGTGTTACAATATAAAGAATGAGGCTGATCGATCATAGGCATCCTATCTATCACTTACATACTGTTCACTATACACTTGTATTCACACACAAAGCTCTCGCTATTTTCATTTACTTTACACTTAGATACATCGATGAACCAAATTCCATCATTTGTAAACATTTAACAATCATTAATAAGAGAACAAAGGCAGGGACGATTGCTTCCTCCCGGGGTTTTTATGTCGGCAATCCTTAAAGTATTAAGGGCTTTTCCTGGATAACAAATCTCGGTGTTCTTGCTCTTTACTCTTTACTTTTAACGCATTATTTACTTTGATTAGCATTATTTATCGTTATTTCATTTATTTCGATACTTATTGTTCTGATTAACCTTTATTTCTTGTTTAGTCGACATAATCGTTCTTTAAACCCTTTTACTAAACGCATCTTTGAATCTTAAACATAATTTACAAGACCTTAACCTCACGAACGAAAGTTTGGTTACATTATTGATCTAAGTCTTCAACGTAGATTATCTTAGGTAATTTTTGACCAAAACAATTTGGCGCCCACCGTGGGGCAAAAGGTGTTTTTCAAGAAATCAAAATTTGTCTTTTTGTCAGATTATGTCGAATAGACAAGGGAAAAGGTTTTTCAAAAATAAAAACACAGGGACATCTGATGCAAGGAAAAGACTCAAACGTTCTTACCCTTTTTTGTATGCTAACGAAAATTTGTTTTCTATCATTAGTAGAACTGAAACGGATTTAGAAAGAAGAAGTTCCGAAATTATAAGAGATCTAAAAATACTACAGCTGAGATTTCTAGATGTTCTTAAACTTCAAGCAATTATAGAAAGGTCCAAAGATTTAGATCCTCACGCTATAGAAAGCTTGGGAATTGAAGACCTAAAACGGCAAAAGATAAATCATAAACCAGAGGTCATGAAAGAAATTTCCAACCTAGAGGGAGCACAACCTCAAGGTATGGATTCTTTTAATTCTGACAAAATGGCAATTGCAGGTACGCTACCTAGAAACGGTATCGACACACCAAGAAACTCTGATCTAAAGGTTTGGAACATGGAAATGCAAATCTATAAATTATGAATTAACTGCTCAAAAGCAATCTTAGTATTAAGATTGTTCTAGACAGGAAAAAGTACATCAGGTATCACTCAGCAAACACATGCAACATGGAACAAGGTCTTCACCTTTTGGCTTTCACGCCAACTTTTGGTTGAAGGTTTTCACCTTCTCTTAAATTCGCCCGTGTCGCACGTTAGTTAATTTCACGGTTGAAGGGTTAAATTCCAAGGTCGTCGAAATTAATTCTGTTGGTTTTCGGTGTTACCATCGATCTCCCGAAATTGGCTAACCACGCCATCTCCCGAATTTGGCTAACCACGCCACCCAAAAATAATTTTTTCAGAATTGGCTGACTAAGCCACTCAATTTGCTCGAGGGACTGGGGACACCCCCTAGATCTTGAGAGCTCAATATTCCTTTGAGGATTTGAAGATTAATATCTTCAACCTCAAACATAAATGGGTTTTAGGACTCCCATTCCTAAAACTCATTCTCACACAAATTGATCTTTGCTTTTATTTATGCAATAACTTCAGGAAAACAAGTAGGAGTAATTGTTATCAGAATATTTTGACAAGTGATTGAAGACTGATGATTAATAAAGAGGCTGGAAGCTAGTCGTAGCCCACAAGTGGGACAATAAATTCGCTTATAAGGTGCATGTATTCAACTCTTTATTTGTCATTTCTTACTGTTTGAAAATATCTGAATCATTTATTGATTGATACATAAAAAGGATTTTAAATAATTCATATACATATACAATCATATATATATAGCGAAAGTATGAGAAAGCTTATAAGTAGCAGGTAACAAAATTATACTTAGATCATAATACCTATAGTTAAAATAAGATAAAGAATAAAGGTTTGTTGAAAATATCTTCAAAAATAGGATGACCCGCTTCACCTGCAAATAAAAGTAAGAAATACCAATCTACCATAAATCAACATAATAAATATCCGAAATACTTGCTTTTTGAGATTTGAAAATTGTGCCCAACGAGCACTGGGACAACTCCCTTAGCAAGCATAATCCTAAATAAAGTTCATAAGTACCAAACTAATCACACCACCACGGTTAATCATCCCAGATCAACCACACCCCAAAGAAATTGTTTAGAGTTACAGACCACAATCCAGAAAACATAATAAAAGTACTAATTACAACCCATCGAAATACTCCCTCCGTCCATTTTAGTTGTCATGTTGACTAACTTTGACCGTAAATAACTTTGTTTGTGTCATGTAACACTTGATATAAAATATATGAATGGATTGGGTTTTTAATGTACTTTTCGTTCATATAAGTTTCATCAACTACTATATAGTACAAACAAAGTTATTTACGGTCAAAGTTAGTCAACATGACAACTAAAATGGGACGGAGGGAGTAACTGATTAAGATTAGGCTGTACCATCCTTCTCCTGTACTTCCTCTCCAACTTGCACTTCATTCTTCTCCGCTTCATCTTTTTCCTGCATTTCATCCCCAATCTGCACACCACGAATTACTTTCTGACCTGTCTTGACTATGTCATCGAAAGTGTCATCAACCGCTGCATGATCAATTTCCTCAACCTGCTTCTCCAGCTTTGATACGCCACCTAAATTGACATACTCATTATCTAGCTTCTCCAAATCCCATTCTTCAGGAATGTAAGTCCTAACTCGTTAGATGGTACTACTGAAGACACCTCTATGTCGATGGTGGAGTTACTTTGCAATATATGCACTGAACTGGAGACGACCAGTTGCAGTGTGTATATACCAAGTTCTAGATAGATTACTTATATAAAAGACAATAAGTAAAGAACAATGAAATAATACAAATAACTTGTAAGATAACTTGATGAGACAATATGTATTTCAATGTGTAATTTATTTATTGATATTAAACAAATTACAAGGTTGATGCGGAACCAAGATAATACACGAATGTAAATATCCTAACAACCTATGAAATACAATTGATCTATACTCGGAATTTCTCAAGACAATCGAAACACTTAAAGTTGTGAAAAGTTCCTTTTAGCGATTGAGAGAAGATTGCACAAGTTCACCAAGAATATTGCAGGTTTGCAAAGTGTGAAGTTATTCGAGTTTGTGAATTAACTTTGTGAGATCGAATACTTGAATTCTTGGTTGTGCAATGACTTGTATTTATAGGCAAAGTTAACATTGGGATGTTAACTTTAGCCGTACAAATGTGGTGGGAGCATTTAAGGAATAGCATTTAATTCCTTAAAAAGTCCGTTTCAA
>CM067175.1:38434431-38485108 GCA_034093135.1 Erigeron breviscapus | reverse complement strand
TTCTAATGTAAATATATTTGGCCTTTACGTCTTTTAATTAGATGATGATGGTTCACATCCTTATCATCCTTAATGTCTCATTTATTTTCAAGTTATTCACTTTATCTAATTTTTGATATATCCGTAAATATGGTCATAATATTTATTTATTACAATTTTTGTTCTTAATGAGTATTGCTTTAATAGTTGAGTTCGTTTCACATTATTATTGTAATTTATTAGACTAACATGAATCCCTTTACATCTTCCACTCTATATTGCAATACAAAATTTTGTTTTACTATTCTTATAGATATATCAACTATCTTCTTTTTTTTTTTAATCTACGTGACACACAAATACCCCACCATCTAATTTATTGTTATCAATAACTAGTTTTTAAGTTTATGTGTTTTTATTTCATTTATTTCTTTATAACTATCACTACTTAGTATAAAATAAATATATATATTTTTTTAAACCTAGGATAAATTGTACCTCTTCAACTACAAATGGTGTCCCCATAAATATATGTCTTACATATTATCTTATTTATAATGTTTTAATTTTATGGGATATTACAATATTACCTCCTTAAAAAGAATTCGTCCTCGAATTCAATCGTATGAATAATATTACGACTAAATTGGCATGCTCTATGTATAACATAAATATAAAGTTTTATTTCTTATTACTTATTACTTATTTCTTATTATTTGTTTATGTTGTTATTATTATGATTATTATTATATCTTTTTTTTTTCAAACTCCGCTAAACTTATTATTATTATTTTTTTAAGTATGGACGACCACATTTCAATTCATTGTTATAAATCATTAGTTTTTATTATTATTACTTTTGGTTATAACTTAAGATTAAATCTATTATATTAAACTTAGAGCAAATTAATCTTTAAATTTAAGTTTACTTTTTATCAAATTTACATTGTTTTGGAATTTGGAGGATATTACAACTACACAACCACCTTTATGTACCTTTTAATACTTAAATAATAAGATAAGGCTTATTATCCGGGTAAAGGACATAAAGCACAAGTCAATTCCTCGTAATCAGTGTAAAGCTTTGTCAGAGCTTTCCACTGATGGTCTCCAGTTTGTAACTGACTAGAATGTCAACTGGGCTTCGCTGCCATTGTCCATTCTCTATCTTCCACTTGTTGTCTTCGACTTCAACTGGAGATTCTTCAACTGGTCAGTTCTCAACTGGAGGAAGTCTTCAGTTGCGTTAACTGTACGATGGCAACTGGACTTCAATATATTTCTGGACAAATCTTCTTGGGTCTCCAGTTTCACTGGACAGTTTCACTGGGTGTCCAGATGCAACTGGAGACTGGCCAGTTTACCAGGTGAACTGGTCCTAACAAATTCCCCCTATTTGTCTAGAAATATAGTCTAAGTCTTTTTCTAGTTCTTGTATCTGTACAAGTGTGAACTGGAAGGACTTGTTCGATTTAAATCTATCTAAGTTTTCCAAGGCATTTTTATAGATCAATAAATGCCTTAGGTTTTTCTTTTAGGTTTGTTAAATTTTAATCTATTATCTACCTTGTGGTTACAAACTGGTAACTTCATTTATACAAGGAAATGAAATTTATACAAGTTACAGAATGTAAAACAAAATACAAGTAGATAACTGAAAAGAAAGAACTAATGAGATGGCCCTTCGCCAGTTCTTCTTCTCTTGGCAACTGAAGAAATAGGTTGAGAGTCTTCAGGGTCAATATTCAGCTTTTGTTCCAGATTTTCCTTGTGTTGAATCTTGCCCCTTAAGAAGTTTACCCATGCCTTCTCAAACCTATTCTTTTGTGCCTTTGCATCCAGCACATTCACCATCTTAACCCATTCACTGAACCCATATTGCATAGCACCAGGATTGTCAGTTTTAACCAGTGGCCCTCTGGTATAACTAACTTCAACTTGAAAGACTTTGGTGCCTGGCTTGATTGTTACATTGACACCATTGATAGTACCACTATGTCTTCTGGTTGACATGATCTGGGAGTAATAGCTTCTTGCTTCAGATTCATTTGTTATTTTTATACTCCCAGCACCAGCAGCCAGTACAGCGGACTTGATGTCTTCATTGGATACCTCGCCAGTTGGTTCAACGAATGTGCTAAGGTCAGCATCCCTTGCATCTCTTGTCAGTGGTCTTCTTGGTTGTGGAATCCTTCTCCTTGGAGGATTCAAAACCTTCTTCACAACCTTTTTAACATTTGCAATTCTTTTAAGAATCACACTGGCCCTATTCTCCTTAGCCTTCTCCACTGAAATGTTTAAGCTTCTGGCATCGAATTCAGCTTCATCCTCTTGATAGTGTCTGTCCAGTTCAACATCCATCATTTCATTCAACTGGTCAACTATCCTAGGATCATTCTTATTCTGCATACTCCTTCTTAGTGATTCCGAAAAGATTGGCATCACTCATATCAAGCAGTTGGAGCTGTGCAAGATGTGCCCTGGCTTCGACTTGGTTTCTTAGTTTCATTTTCTTTCTTGCTTTAATATCATTTCCAAGTCTAGCCAGTCTTCTGCTATCACTATCTGAAACTGGAGGAAGTACATCAGCATTGCCAGTTTCTAACATTGGAATATCAGTGGCCGGCTGGGCAGATGCATCAACAGCTAAACCTTTCCCTTTATCCAACACATTCCCCTTGTCACCCACATTACCAGATTGCTCACCAGCTTCAGTACTGGTAGCAACAACCATTTCCCTTCCAACTTGACTTCCAGATGAAGTTCTTCCAGGTGCAACTGGTGCAAGGACTGCACTTCTTTCCCCCTTGGCAGCATCTAGACCTGCCCTAATTGCTTCCCATTCAGAAGGGTGAGATGGCAACCGGTCAAGAGGCTGCCATGTTTGCAAGTCCTTACACTCCTTGAAAATCCCACACATCATCCTGAAGGACCTCCACAAATGGTTGTTCTCCTTTGACTGAGTCAAAACATTTGCAGTTACTTGTTGTTGACCAGTTTTTAATTCATTTAGGATCTTGGAGTCTTCATCCAAACCAGAGACAACCTTTTCCTTTACTTCATCATCTTTCTTCTTCAAATCCTCTACTTCAGTTGTCAGTTTTTCTAAGGATTGAGCATGTAGAGATACCTGGGTGTTCAAACTTTCAATGCTGCCTCTCAACTGGTTGATCTCACTGGTGAGTGGGGCCAGATCAACCTGAGGAGTGGCCAGCTTGGTGATCTCAGACATCACCCTTTCAATCAATTGTGCTTCCCTAGCACCCAGCGTATCCTCTATCTTCTGACCAACTGAAGTCATCAACTGCTCTCCAAGTTCAGTTACATTAAGGCCAGGTTTTTCAATCAGTTCCTTTACCTGCCTTTCAATCTCCCTCAGATCTACTTCAGTTGTTCTTACAGTGTTGCCAAGCAGATTGGAGATTGAAGTTGTAACCTTGGACTGAGTAAGGTCAAAGGCTTCCTTTAGAGTACCAGCCAGATTATTGCAGCCAGTGACCAACTCATTCAACTTGTTGAACACCAAGTCTTCATTTGAAGAAAACTTGTTAATCCCCAGATCAACCACCTTAATATTTGTCAAGGAATCCTTGTGGTATCTGGAGAAAGACTTGGTGTTTTTGTCAAGTGTCTTCTGAATCTCCTCCACCCTGGTTAGAAGGTTTTGAAGATCGGCTTGAATTGAGACAACTTGACTGTCCAGTGACAAAGGAGAAGGTGTCACTGGACCAGCAGCAGTTACTACTGGAGCAACTGGAGGAGGCAAACTTAAGGAAGTCTCCCCAGTTGTCATGCCAGCAGTTGAAGATATAATAGGAGTGGTGGATGAAAGAAAGGACTGGAAAATCAATGTGTTGTTCATGCTGAGAATGCTCAGGTGTGAACAACGGCGTCGGTGGGGGTGGTATTTCTCGAGCAAATGAGAATTGCCCAGTTGGTGAATGAGCGGTATATGTTGGTAAAGATATATCAATAGGCACATTTTCTTGGGGGGGTGAAAGTGAAATTGATGCGTCTGGAGTGAGACTGGAGATGAAGGGTTTTGAGCTTGTACAGAAGCCTCAAAAATCTCCAAGTCTGTTTCAGTTCTTTCAGAATCCGAAGACTCTATCAGGATTTCCTCGTCATTAACACCCATGTCCAGATCCATGAATGTGACAGAGGGCTGACCAGAAGGGTCAGTCTCCAGATGACCTTCCCCAGTTTCCTGGATGGGTACATCTGTTGGAGGATCAGATACCGAAGTATCTTCACCAGGGATAGAAGTGATTGGAGTTGCTTCAGTTATGGTTGCTCTATCCTCAACCACAACTTGATACGAACTGGAGGGTCCCTCATTATTTTGAGGCCCGCCCAATTGTCTTTCTGACTCACTTTCCAAAGGTGCATCAGTTTTAGCAAATGCCAGCTGCATTCGCTCTGGAATTTCGACCTCTCCAGCTTCAGACACCAGAGAGTCTAAATTCCTCAACAAATCTGGCCTAGTGTACGGTGAATCTGTACTTTTATATGCTTCATTGCCCAGAATTTGTTGAAAACAGAGAGAGAGAAACCTTGAGAAGGGGACACAAACTCCCCTAGTGCCCTTCAGCTTTTGTACCAGGCTTCTAAACAGAATATCTGCAAAGTCCACTCTCAATCCATTCCACAAGCAGTAAGCCATTTCTGCTTGTGAGGAGTTGATCTGGTCAAGTCCACCAGAACTCCCACCCATACTCTCCACCAGGTGTATGAAGAAATACCTCCATGAAGGTGTAAGACCCTTCATGGTCATCGCACCCTTTGTCTTCAACACCCCATTGTCCAAACACTCCTTATGACCCATCTCCAGGAGTACTTGACGAAAATTAATATTTAGGGGCAAGACGACTGGAGATTCACCCTCTCTCCAGTAATTGAGGTGTAAGGCATCCCTCAATACTTCAACGGTCAAGGTACACTGGATTGTTCCATCCTTTAATGTGAAACTCATGGAGGAACAATCAGAAGAAAGAGTGGCAGTGTACCAAAACTCACACAAGTAGTTATGAAACATCTTGCGTGGGTTTCGAGAGAATGAGGGTCCTATTGGAGAATCCTTCAAAAACTTTTGGATTCTACCAATAAGGGTATTGGACCCTTGAGAACCTTGTAAGCTTGCCATCGGATTATTAGGATTTAGTTTGATGGCCGAAGCATTACTAGGAGCACCTGGTGCCGGTTTGACATCAGGTGAAGGAGCATATGGAACAGTCAAGAGATTTACTTCTCTTGAACGAGATGATCTAGGTGCCATAGGAAAATGAAATTGAATTTTGGGAATTAGGGTTCTTGATTTATGAAGCAGAGAGAGAAATGAAGCAATATTGATGATTGGAAGTAAATGAAAGAATGTAGAAGGAAGTAAATGAAAGAATGAGTTCGGAGTAAATAAGGGTATTTATAAGGATTCATGATCCCAATGAAATACAAAAATTATATTTTATTTAACCAAAATCCTTTTTGTAGATATTTTAACAAAAGAAGTTTGAATTTTGAATAAAATCATAATTTTCCATGTAATCATTAAATGCTACCATGTCAGCATTAAATGCTAGGACGGCTTGTTTTACCCACGCGCCCACTAACTCTTTATTTTCCCCATACAAACAGTTGTCAAATACTAAAATAGCTTTAAACACGTCAGATCACAATACCAAGTGGTTTAAAACACTTGAGTACCATCACGTGTCACACATATTGACCAAGTATTTCTAACGTTATAAAAATAAGACAAGACTGAATCTGGTCACTGGAGGATCAGTCCAGTGCCAGTTTCCAACTGGAGAGTTCTCCAGTTGCATTTTCAAACAAAAACGAATTTTAGTCAGAAAATTATTTTTGAGTCTTTCCCCCTAAAATGATGATCCAGAAATCAATTAGTGCCAAGATAGTATCACAAAGGCGTTCGATAGCCTGGCGAGCAAAGATTATCTGGACCTCCTCAACTGGAGAACTTCATCAGTGTCACTGACGCGTTCAATAACAAAGAAATCTCCAGTTTAAGGATTTCACATTCCCAGTTCGCTGATGAGATGTTTAAAGGTTTTCTCATCGAGAGGTGTAGGTCCTTGTGGACTGATCGTACACGAGAACGCTTATAGTTATGACGAGAGTGCGGAATCCTCTCGTGATAACCTGTTTGCTTAATTAAATTATCGTCTTTCGTTGTTAATACAACCTAAGACCTTAAACGCGCGCGGGTTTGCAGTTTGACAGAGTTTAGTCGTATTAGCTTAATTAACTGTTACTAATTACGTATTAACGAGATGTATTTATACTAAGATGTACTAAACGCGTGCTAAGTATGGACCGTGTATATTAAAGCCCAAGTCCATTAACAAACGCGTGTCATTAAGTAAACACGTGAATACCACGTGTTTAGGCAAACTCGTGTTACTGTAGCACACGAGTTTAGGCAAACTCGTGTTACTGTAGCACGAGTTTGCATACACTTTATTTTGTCATCTTTTAAGTATACTTTAATACTCAAAACGTGACTAGTTTATCACTTGTATCTGTATGTTATTTATAATCACATTCATACAAGTCGTAAACATTAAACATACCAAAACTCTGATCAATATGTAATCATTCACATTACTTAAGTCCAAATAACAAGTTTAAACATAACATAAGTCTATGATTACACATTACAAAACATGAACATATACTGATCAAATCGCTGTTGCTGTTGTCAACAGAATCATGCACTTACAGTCTCCCCCTTGACATCAGCTACACGATTTCTTCAGTCTTGTAAAAACATTATCCATCAAATAACAATCTCCTGCTATTTGCATGAATATTAGCATGTAAACAAATACGCAAAATCTTCCTATATCTGCTTTCCTCAGTGGTCCATGAAGGAATAAACAGACATTGAGTGTCGTATAACCTTCGTTGATCATCTCTGGAAAGGTTCACTATCTGCATAGGATCATATATGCGCAACAAAGTAACTCTCTTATTTTTATCTCCATACATCAACGCTTCACCAGTATTCTTGTGAATCTCCCAGTGATCAAGTGTACTCAAAACATCTTGAGGTCATTTCTTTACCGGGACCTTCAATACACGCTTAATCGATCTTTGAACAAATTCAATAGTCCCATCATCCTTTGTAACTTTCTTTAAGGATCTTGGCGTTATGAACACACTGGTTTTATCAAAATCATCATAGAATCTTTTCCTATAATCTTCTTGTAACTTTCCACTAAAGAAATTTGCATAACCATTACCACTAGGATTAACAAGCCTTTTCCTTCCTAAATCCATTAAATCAGATTCACTAAGGCTTTTAAAATATCTTTTCATAGGCTTTAAGTACTGACAACCATCATCTCTTTTAATAATAAACAATTTCAGCTCATCATCGAAAAACCAACTCAAAATAGTAGTAACATACGTATGAGCATCTCTATCACTAACAAAATCCCAAAAGACAGATGGTTTCATACCTTCTCCTACAAATCCTCTTGCCGGTATTTTTCTATCAATTTGATGTAGATGATCTTCATCCCTACTTGGCACTGGATACTCTGTCACATCAAATTCCTTAGAATCTTCAATATTCCAGCTTAGAGTAATTCCATCTTCATCATCTCCAACTTTGGTAAAAACCGTAAAGTGTAGAGTTCTTGAACTTGGAATAAAAACTCGTTCAGCTTGAACCTCTTGTTGATCATCTGGAACTTGTTGATCTTGAGCTTGTGCTTGTTGTTGCACAATATCATCATCTTGAAAAACATTAGTCCAGTCCAAATCAGGAATCATTTCACCTTCTTCCAAACTTTCATCATCTTCAGAATCATCATACTGAACCTTAGATGTACCTGTACCTATCTTTTGAAGCTTATCTGAAATTTAAAAGTTCAAATATGCAAAGACAAACAACATCAAGACATAAAAGATAGCATAAATAAAATAAACTATATCATAAATATAATGTAACAATTAAGTACACCAATATTTATCTTATAATTTTTATCTTATTTTACATCTAAAGTACACAAATCATTAATTACTTAAGGTTCAAAATCTGAATCTGAATCCGACTCTGACTCTGAGGGTGTAAGAGTTAACCCTAACTGCTCTTTCATTTGATCCTTATATGATCCTGGATCATAATAATCATCAGGATCCATAAAATCTGCCATAGCTCTCAAATGAACTTGTGAATCATATCCCAATCTCCTCTCTAGTCTATGCACTATTAATGGGTGCAAATCTGACTCTGAAGACTTATTGGTAGTAGGATCAGAATTGGAGTTACCTGAATTGGAATCTCTATCATCATCACCAGCAAGAACTACATCTGGAGCAACCATCACAGCTTTTCCTTTATCTGTCTGAGTTCCAGACGTACTAGCACCAGCTGTACCAGCAATCTCTGACTCTCTCTGTCTTGGCGTCTCCCCCTGAGTCGTAGCTTCTACTTGAGCTTCAGTTCTTGGCTCACCATCAGCATTCGCATCATCATCATGATCTTCATCCCCTTTCCTCTTCAACTCAGTTTCCCTACAACCATCTCCCCCTTGAGCCAATAACTGCCGAAGCTGATCTCTTAGTGCAGCACTTTGAGCCTTCTCATCTTCCAAATCAGCAACTAACTTCCCAACTAACCCTTGCATTGACTTCATTTGAGCTTCCAATGTCATAACTCTTGTCTCCAAATGATTCACCTTGAATTGAGTTGACATGATATGCGCAGGTTCAACTGTTGGTCTGACTCCAAAAGGTCTAGTAGGAGATTGTGTAGAAACTGGAGGTCGTCCGATCAAAGGCGGTTGTAGTGGACGTAGAAGTGTCGTAAACACAGTGCTTATAGGAACAACAGGCCTAACCGAAGCACTCTGTGTATCTTGAGGAACTGACACTTGAATTGATTCAGATTGAGTTACTGCAACTCGATGTGGATGAAGTTTCTTCCTTCTATATCCGATTGAAGACGACGTAGACACCGTAGCAACAACAGG
This sequence comes from Erigeron breviscapus, assembly GCA_034093135.1. NCBI lineage: Eukaryota > Viridiplantae > Streptophyta > Magnoliopsida > Asterales > Asteraceae > Erigeron > Erigeron breviscapus. Next base: position 38,476,133 of record CM067175.1, on the reverse strand, counting down.
TACCTCTGTATGTACAGGTTCATCAGGAACTGATCCTTCCGTCACCTCATCTCTCTCAGACTCTTCTTGTCGTCTATAAGTCTCAAACGCCTCAGTCAAATGAGCAGGTAGAACCTTTCCCGACCTAGGCACTTTCCTTCGTCTGATCAAAGGAATCTCCTCTTCCTCTGGTTCACTCTCATCTTCAGTGCGAACCCTCTTCAAAGTTCTTTCAACAGGAGAAGAAGCACTTGCACGTCCAGTCACATCAATATCGGAATCACTCTCTGTAACCTCTGGATCAACAGTCTTTTCTCTTGAACTTTCTGCGGCATCACCAGCAACATTCAGAGGGTCATCGACATCTTCCAATAATCTATCCAATTCTTGATCTCGTTCAGCATCTGACTCTACAAACAATTCTAAGTTATCCAAAGCTTGAAAATTATCCACTTGAGCAATCACATCATGTGGATCCAATGCAGCATGCACAAAAGCTTCACCAACTTCAGGGTTAGCACCTTCTGCCCTATCTAACAGATCTTCCAATGCTTCATTATCCGCCTGAATATCTTCAGCAGCAGCTTGTACTGGCCTAACATCAGGTTGAGCCTGTGGTGCCACTTGAGGATGAACTCGTGGACGAACCCGTCGTTGAACTTGTCGTTGACGTGGGACCGCACGTGGAACTTGAACTTGAGGTCCGTGTGGTGGTGGTGGTGGTGCATCATCATTTCCACCTTCTGCGACTTCAACTTCATCTTCCCATCCAACTGCTGGAGCTCTATAGTTCGGATTTATCAAGTGTCCAAACAATGGCACAATCTGTGGATTCGGATAACTATCCTTAACCTTCAACATCATCGACCAAATCCTATTTGGTGGAGAAACAATCTCATATATATCTTGCAAAACTGGCAGATTCTGTACAAAATGATTAATGATCGCCATCGTTATCCTTGGCAACATCATAAACCTCTGCGACCCCGTCTGAGTAATCTGGGTCTTCAAAATATCAAAGAAGTAATCCGAGAATGAGTATGGCCTATTCAAAGTCAACGCCACCATCTGCGAACCTACTTGCTTATTGAGCTGATCAAACCCTGCATGACGGTTACTGATCGCTACAATCAATACATGAGCCAAAAACCTCCATTGGCCATAGAATCCTGCCTTCGCAATCGGCCACTTAGCACCTGGCGTAGCATGTCCCATTCTTCCAAAACAACCTCTAATCAACGTCTCATCTAGCTCTATTGGACCATTTTCTTCTTCAACAGTCCCTAAATGTAGTATATCTCGCAAATCAGCCGCAGAGAAAGAAAACGTGTGATCAGCCACAGTTGTCTGAAACCTAACACTTCGAGGGACAGCAGGTCTATCTCCTTGTGCTGGCTGTGCTTGAACCACCCTTATAGAAGCATTATTCCAAAATTGATGCAGATATCCTTGATATAGCACTGGATTGTGAGTCAGCACGAAATGAATACGTGAGCGTTCCAGATACTGAAGCAATCCATTAAATTCCACATTTCTTCGATCTCTCGACAAATCGATCAACTGATTGTGAGTTGAGAAGAAATTTCTTGGATTTCCTGCCATTTCTGAAAAACAAAAACAGTGCAATATCCAAAATTTAGCAATAATAATTCTGCACAATAAAACTTAGAACATTTGGAAACTGCTTGTAAACGCGTGTAAAAGTTTCAAACGCGTGAAATCTGCTACAAAAACCTAAACACGTGAACCAATCTTCAAACGCGTGGTAACATGGCAAACGCGTTTGATCAAAGGTAAACGCGTGTAGAAGGGTAAACACGTGGTACAATGGTAAACACGTGAAGAAGGATCCAAACGCGTGGTCAAATCCAAACGCGTGGTCAAATCCAAACGCGTGGTAAATCCAAACACGTGGTCAAATCCAAACGCGTGGAAATCCAAACGCGTGGTCAAATCCAAACGCGTGGTCAAATCCAAACACGTTGTAGACGGGTAAACACGTGAAGCATGGGTTTGTAAACACGTGTTTTGCCAAACGCGTGGAACAAAGGTTTGTAAACACGTTATTTGTCAAACGCGTGTGGACCAGGGTTTGTAAATACGTTATTTGCCAAACGCGTGTGATCAAATTTTGATTTCTAATTTTCAAACGCGTGTTAAATCCAACCCTAAGTTACTGTTCATCGTCATCTAAATTCAGAAAGAAACAAATATTTCTTTGAAAATCAAACAAAATCAAAGAAAACATACCTGTAATTAACACGAAGATGATCGATGAATAATAACAAATCACGAAGTACAAATACTAATCACAAACAGTAACCAATTGCACGGTTTTGACAATATGCACGATTTTAGCTAAACGCGTGTTTGGGGTAAAACTCGGGTGAAAATGAATTTGAAAAAAATTGAAAATGGTAAAAATGAACGAGTTTGGTCATGGTATATATATACCCGTGACCCAAACGCGTGTAAATTAGGTCAAACCCAAACTCGTGAAGGAAATCCAAACGCGTGGTCAAATCCAAACGCGTGGTCAAATCCAAACACGTTGTAGACAGCCAAACACGTGAAGGAAGTCCAAACGCGTGGTCAAATCCAAACGCGTGGTCAAATCCAAACGCGTGGTCAAATCCAAACACGTTGTAGACAGCCAAACACGTGAAGGAAACTCCAAACGCGTGGTCAAATCCAAACGCGTGGTCAAATCCAAACACGTTGTAGACAGCCAAACACGTGAAGGAAGTCCAAACGCGTGGTCAAATCCAAACGCGTGGTCAAATCCAAACACGTTGTAGACAGCCAAACACGTGAAGGAAGTCCAAACGCGTGGTCAAATCCAAACGCGTGGTCAAATCCAAACACGTGGAGTAGATTACCACATGATTAAACGCGTGTTACCTGTACAATCAAACACATTTTCAAACAACACTTAGAGAAATTTCATACCCTTTACCTTCAAACCTGAATAACCAGCCAAACACACACAGGATAGAGATAACCTGTACGAAACTCAATGATTGAACCCCCTGAAAATCAAGTCATCATTAGCAGATAAAATTTTAACAATCAAACCTGATAATCTTGACTGTACGACATACCTGTATCAACTGAAAAACCATTACATAAACTTTGGTAAACTTACACAACAAGTTAATGTGATGTATAAAACCATAAAGTAACGGACATTTAAAACATCGATACCAGGACTTGATTTGGACTCAATTCATTCACCGATAATCATTAGCAATCGAAAGCCTGCAAAAGCAAACTCCCCCTTAACTAATGATACCAGGTAAGATACTTTTTAACAACTTTGGAAAAACACACAATTCCAATATCGAAAGTCCTGCACACTTAAAGGAAACTCATCAATGCATCAATATCAACAGATAACATTATTTTAAGCATGCAAAGAAAATATCGAAATGAAAACCTATGGTCAGTCAAGAATCATTGTCAAGCATATCTTTTCACCAAAAAAAACAAATTGAAATCTCAAAAACATATCAATCTAATCTTGACTATATTTTGACTTTTCCAAAGCAACAAAATTCAGAAAGATCATTTCCTTAAACTTAAACAAATTAATGTCCATATCAGAAAACAATCTTTTAACATAATACTTCAAGCAATAAAGACTCATATAATCCAGTTAAGGACCATAGAGCTGAACAATAGAATCATTAGATGCTTATCAACTCTCTCGTGCAATAAGAACTAGTTTTGACACAACTACTTGACACATAAGATTGAAGTACAAAAATAAAAATAAAAATGAAAATAAAAATAAAAACTTAAAAATAAAAATAAAAATAAAAATAAAAATAAAAATAAAAATAAAAATAAAAATAAAAATTAAAAATAAAAATAAAAATAAAAATAAAAATAAAAATAAAAATTGAAAATGGTAAAAATGAACGAGTTTGGTCATGGTATATATATACCCGTGACCCAAACGCGTGTAAATTAGGTCAACCACGTGGTCTAAATCCAAACGCGTGGTCAAATCCAAACGCGTGTAGTCACCCAAACTCGTGAAGGAAATCCAAACGCGTGGTCAAATCCAAACGCGTGGTCAAATCCAAACACGTTGTAGACAGCCAAACACGTGAAGGAACTCCAAACGCGTGGTCAAATCCAAACACGTGTAGACAGCCAAACACGTGAAGGAAACTCCAAACGCGTGGTCAAATCCAAACGCGTGGTCAAATCCAAACACGTTGTAGACAGCCAAACACGTGAAGGAAACTCCAAACGCGTGGTCAAATCCAAACGCGTGGTCAAATCCAAACGCGTGGTCAAATCCAAACGCGTGGTCAAATCCAAACACGTTGTAGACAGCCAAACACGTGAAGGAAGTCCAAACGCGTGGTCAAATCCAAACGCGTGGTCAAATCCAAACACGTGGTCAAATCCAAACGCGTGGTCAAATCCAAACACGTTGTAGACAGCCAAACACGTGAAGGAAGTCCAAACGCGTGGTCAAATCCAAACGCGTGGTCAAATCCAAACACGTGGAAATCCAAACACGTGGTCAAACCCAAACTCGTGAAGGAAATCCAAACGCGTGGTCAAATCCAAACGCGTGGTCAAATCCAAACACGTTGTAGACAGCCAAACACGTGAAGGAAACTCCAAACGCGTGGTCAAATCCAAACGCGTGGTCAAATCCAAACACGTTGTAGACAGCCAAACACGTGAAGGAAACTCCAAACGCGTGGTCAAATCCAAACACGTTGTAGACAGCCAAACACGTGAAGGAAACTCCAAACGCGTGGTCAAATCCAAACACGTTGTAGACAGCCAAACACGTGAAGGAAGTCCAAACGCGTGGTCAAATCCAAACGCGTGGTCAAATCCAAACACGTGGTCAAATCCAAACACGTGGTAGATCCAAACACGTGGTAAATCCAAACGCGTGGTCACACCCAAACTCGTGAAGGAAATCCAAACGCGTGGTCAAATCCAAACGCGTGGTCAAATCCAAACACGTTGTAGACAGCCAAACACGTGAAGGAAACTCCAAACGCGTGGTCAAATCCAAACACGTTGTAGACAGCCAAACACGTGAAGGAAGTCCAAACGCGTGGTCAAATCCAAACGCGTGGTCAAATCCAAACGCGTGGTCAAATCCAAACACGTTGTAGACAGCCAAACACGTGAAGGAAGTCCAAACGCGTGGTCAAATCCAAACGCGTGGTCAAATCCAAACACGTGAAGGAAATCCAAACGCGTGGTCAAATCCAAACGCGTGGTCAAATCCAAACACGTTGTAGACAGCCAAACACGTGAAGGAAGTCCAAACGCGTGGTCAAATCCAAACGCGTGGTCAAATCCAAACACGTGGAAATCCAAACACGTGGTAAATCCAAACGCGTGGTCAAATCCAAACGCGTGTAGTCACCCAAACTCGTGAAGGAAATCCAAACGCGTGGTCAAATCCAAACGCGTGGTCAAATCCAAACACGTTGTAGACAGCCAAACACGTGAAGGAAGTCCAAACGCGTGGTCAAATCCAAACGCGTGGTCAAATCCAAACACGTGGACAGCCAAACTCGTGAAGGAAATCCAAACGCGTGGTCAAATCCAAACGCGTGGTCAAATCCAAACACGTTGTAGACAGCCAAACACGTGAAGGAAGTCCAAACGCGTGGTCAAATCCAAACGCGTGGTCAAATCCAAACACGTTGTAGACAGCCAAACACGTGAAGGAAGTCCAAACGCGTGGTCAAATCCAAACGCGTGGTCAAATCCAAACACGTGGTCAAATCCAAACGCGTGGTCAAATCCAAACACGTTGTAGACAGCCAAACACGTGAAGGAAGTCCAAACGCGTGGTCAAATCCAAACGCGTGGTCAAATCCAAACACGTGGTCAAATTCAAACGCGTGGTCAAATCCAAACACGTTGTAGACAGCCAAACACGTGAAGGAAGTCCAAACGCGTGGTCAAATCCAAACGCGTGGTCAAATCCAAACGCGTGGTCAAATCCAAACACGTTGTAGACAGCCAAACACGTGAAGGAAACTCCAAACGCGTGGTCAAATCCAAACACGTTGTAGACAGCCAAACACGTGAAGGAAACTCCAAACGCGTGGTCAAATCCAAACACGTTGTAGACAGCCAAACACGTGAAGGAAGTCCAAACGCGTGGTCAAATCCAAACGCGTGGTCAAATCCAAACACGTGGAAGTACAAACGCGTGGTCAAATCCAAACGCGTGGTCAAATCCAAACACGTTGTAGACAGCCAAACACGTGAAGGAAGTCCAAACGCGTGGTCAAATCCAAACGCGTGGTCAAATCCAAACGCGTGGTCAAATCCAAACACGTTGTAGACAGCCAAACACGTGAAGGAAACTCCAAACGCGTGGTCAAATCCAAACGCGTGGTCAAATCCAAACACGTGGAAGTACAAACACGTGATCAAATTCAAACGCGTGGTCAAATCCAAACACGTTGTAGACAGCCAAACACGTGAAGGAAGTCCAAACGCGTGGTCAAATCCAAACGCGTGGTCAAATCCAAACGCGTGGTCAAATCCAAACGCGTGGTCAAATCCAAACACGTTGTAGACAGCCAAACACGTGAAGGAAACTCCAAACGCGTGGTCAAATCCAAACACGTTGTAGACAGCCAAACACACACAGGATAGAGATAACCTGTACGAAACTCAATGATTGAACCCCCTGAAAATCAAGTCATCATTAGCAGATAAAATTTTAACAATCAAACCTGATAATCTTGACTGTACGACATACCTGTATCAACTGAAAAACCATTACATAAACTTTGGTAAACTTACACAACAAGTTAATGTGATGTATAAAACCATAAAGTAACGGACATTTAAAACATCGATACCAGGACTTGATTTGGACTCAATTCATTCACCGATAATCATTAGCAATCGAAAGCCTGCAAAAGCAAACTCCCCCTTAACTAATGATACCAGGTAAGATACTTTTTAACAACTTTGGAAAAACACACAATTCCAATATCGAAAGTCCTGCACACTTAAAGGAAACTCATCAATGCATCAATATCAACAGATAACATTATTTTAAGCATGCAAAGAAAATATCGAAATGAAAACCTATGGTCAGTCAAGAATCATTGTCAAGCATATCTTTTCACCAAAAAAAAACAAATTCTTGAATCGATCGATCCCCGGCACTTTCAAAAACAAATTGAAATCTCAAAAACATATCAATCTAATCTTGACTATATTTTGACTTTTCCAAAGCAACAAAATTCAGAAAGATCATTTCCTTAAACTTAAACAAATTAATGTCCATATCAGAAAACAATCTTTTAACATAATACTTCAAGCAATAAAGACTCATATAATCCAGTTAAGGACCATAGAGCTGAACAATAGAATCATTAGATGCTTATCAACTCTCTCGTGCAATAAGAACTAGTTTTGACACAACTACTTGACACATAAGATTGAAGTACAAAAATAAAAATAAAAAAAATAAAATAAAATAAAATAAAATAAAATAAAATAAAATAAAATAAAATAAAAAAATAAAAATAAATAGCTTAAGATTATTAATCATACTCAAAACCCATTCAAAATAAAATAAAATAAAATAAAATAAAATAAAATAAAATAAAATATACAAGTGAGAAATAGTTCTCTTATTATTAGTTATGAACAATGACTCAACCACGATTACCGGTATGTTTGTCCTCTTAAACACTCGGTACTTCCAGTTTCCTTTGGGTTTTGTGGCACTTTCGTATTACTTGAGCCAAGGACAGTCACCATGTAACCTAGTAAGTTACTCATGCCACACATTTTATTTGCGAACTTATGTGACCCATATTCAGATACACTCTCACAATCGACACATGCACTAAAATTTAGACATTTGGTGAGTAAGGTAAGAAAATCTTTAAGAATCAAGCCAGCGGTGACAGGTCGGTGATTCCTCACACGCAAAGCGACTTAACTTGACTCACGTACGAAAATATACTCAACATTGCATAATGCCAAGTACTTGCATATTTGTGACATTTATTTTAAGCACTTATGAAAACCCGTGACTTTCGATGAGACCCGTGTAGCGAACTTTCTGACAACCTATCCCAAGTTGAAAACTTTAGGTAGGCTAGGTATACAAAGACACCCCGAGGACTTACTTGTTCGAATCTCAAAGGCCACATTAGCTTCATATTTTCAACAGATTTAGTTTTATTAGATATTTGCATATCTTGTCACAAATATACATCCGAAAAAGCAATACATACACATATATGTATCCGAGACCTTCCTTTTAAAGACCAAATATACATAATGACAATGCAAGATCTTTCATAAGATTTAAAGGACTTGTCTCTTTTAGGAACAAGCATTCTCAGCCATATATCTGAATACGTTTCCCACAAGTACATTGTATAAATTAAGTTCGGATTATAAGGAAACCTTGGTACTTTATGTCTACCGATACATCATAAATTGTAATCACTGAACTAAGCAATTATATTACGATTAAGCAGGCTTAAAAGCTAAAGTATCCTCACTTCTAATCTTCTTAAAGCATCAACTTAAAACTCTATTTTTTTTTCTTTTTGTTTTTCTCATTTTTCATTTTTTTTTTTTTTTATTTTTATGACACTAACTATATACAAACTTAAACTAGACATTCTTTTTGTATTTTTATGACTCTAGTTATTTACAGACTTAAACTAGACACAAATAAAATAAAATAAAATATACAAGAAAAATAGTTCTTTGAGAGATCTAATATGAATCAGCATTCTTCATACCATTGAGAAGAATCAGCTTTTCAAAGCGAGTCTTATCAAATGCTTTAGTATACAAATCAGCTAGATTATCATCAGTTATAACTTTTTCCAAATGAATTAACTTCTTTTGGGCACAGTCACGCAAAAAATGATGTCTAATGTCAATATGCTTGGTGACTTTATGCAAGACAGGGTTATTAGTTATATCTATAGCTGACTTATTATCAATCTTAATAGGAGTATCAAGAAAATCCATACCGTAGTCTCGAAGTTGTTGCTGAATCCATAATACCTGGGAACAGCAGCTTCCAGCAGCCATGTACTCTGCCTCACAAGTAGACTGAGCTACCGATGTCTGCTTCTTACATTGCCACGATACAAGTCTCCCTCCTAAGAATTGACATCCGCCAGTCGTAGACTTCCTATCATTGTTACAACCTCCAAAGTCCGAATCAGTGTAAGCAACAAACTCAAACGTTCCTCCCAACGGATACCATAGACCAAGTCCTTGATTTCCCTTTAAATATCTGAGGATCCGTTTTACAGCCGTTAAATGTGACTCTTTCGGATTTGCTTGAAATCTAGCACACAGACAAACAGCAAACATGATATCTGGACGCGAAGCAGTTAAATACATCAATGAGCCGATGATCGCCCGATAATAAGTAGCATCCACAAGTGTATCTTTAGAATTAGGAACTCCTAAACCATGATTCAACTGAATAGGAGTACCATAAGTCTTGGATTCTAACATTTGAAACCTTTCCAAGATGTCATTGACATACTTAGTCTGGTGAATGAAAAAACCATCTTTTCGTTGATCAACTTGCAGTCCAAGGAAAAATTTTAATTCTCCCATAGCACTCATTTCAAATTCCTTCTTCATACTCATTTCAAAATCCTTGCACATCTTAATGTCAGATGAACCAAAAATGATATCATCCACATAAACTTGCACAATTATATAATCTTGCTTCTGCCATTTGATAAACAACGTGCTGTCTATCGATCCTCTTGTAAATCCATTTGTCAACAAATGTGTTGACAACTTCTCATACCACACTCTTGGTGCTTGATGTAATCCATAAAGAGCCTTATCTAATCGATATGCCCTCCTTGGATAATTTGGATCTTCAAACCCCGGTGGTTGACGAACATACACTTCTTCCTTAACTTCTCCATATAAGAAGGCACTTTTCACATCCAACTGATACACCTTTATTCCTTTGAAACTAGCATAAGCTAAAAATAGCCTTATAGCTTCAATCCGAGCAACTGGTGCAAAAGTTTCATTGTAGTCATAACCTTCTCGCTGTGCAAAACCCTGAACAACTAAACGTGCCTTATTTCTTGTAACAATCCCTTTGTCATCTCGTTTGCATTTAAATACTCAACGAGTTCCAATTGGTTCGATACCTCTAGGCACATCAACTAATTCCCATACTCCAAGTTTTTCAAATTGAGCCAATTCTTCTTGCATAGCCTCAACCCAAAACGGATCTTGAAGTGCTATCTTAACATTCTTGGGTTCTTCTTGTGAAATAAAACATGAGTATAAACACTCAGTTATTAAACCTGTATCCTTCACTTCACAGAATAAACTAGTCATCTCCTTATTTAACTGATTTCTAGTCCGAACAGATGCTGAAGCTTCACCAAGAATATTTTCAACTGGATGATCTTTAGTTGCTCTATGTTGAGGAGTTTTGTGACTTGGAAAATCATCACCCATATTCGGAACAATTTGGGTGGGAGACTCTCCATCAGGTTCAGAAGATGAAGAAGAAGATGAGTCAAGCGGGTCATCATCTGGTAGTGGAATATTAGTTGGATCTCTTGAACCACTGGATTGACCAACCTCAGTTGTAGGAACAACTCCGGTTGGTGATACATCATCAGTAGGAGATGCAGCGGGAGCTACCTCAGAATCATAATTCAAGTGATCTCGAACAATAACAACATTTTCATCAATAGGAATACCAGGAAAAGAAATTGGACCCTTAAGTGAAGTAAACACACTATCATAAGCAAAACTTGACTCAGAACCAGCATGAGCAGCAGGTTTATAACTTACAATCACGACATTAGTACCAAGATCAACTCTACCTGTCTGCGAATTGAAAACCCGACGAATGGGGGTTCCCGGTTTATATCCAAGAAAGAAACCTTCTTCAACTTTAGAATTAAACTTTGGTTGAGGAGAAGTTTTCAGAAAAGTACAAGGAACACCAAACGGTTCCAATCCAGACAAATCAGGTTTTCGTTTGTTGAGAAGTTCATAACAAGTCTTATTAAACCTTTTAACAGTTAGCACCCGATTTAACACATGACAAGCTGTGTTCACAGCTTCCGCCCAAAACATAGTTGTAGCCCTGAATCAGCAAGCATAGTTCTGGCAGTCTCGATCAAGGTCCTATTCTTTCTCTCAGCAACTCCATTTTGCTGAGGTTCATACGGAGCACTAAACTGATGTTGAATTCCTTTAGACAAACAGAAAACATCCATCACCGAGTTTTTGAACTCCGTGCCATTGTCACTCCTGATTCGTTTGATCTTTGTGTTGTAGAGATTCTCAGCTTCAGTGAAAAAATTAATCAGTATTTCCGTAGTCTCATCTTTGGTAGCTAAGAAGAAAACCCATGAAAACCGTGAATAATCATCAGTGACAACCAAGCAGTAGTACATTCCCCCTCTACTCCTAACATTTACTGGACCAAAGAGATCCATATGAAGTAACTCAAAAGGAGCGGCAATTGAATTTTGTGTCTTGGGCTTGTGAGGCTTTTTCTGTTGTTTGCCTTTCAAGCATGGAACACATCTATCTTCTAATTCAAACTTCTTTTTAGGAACACCTTGAACCAGATCATTCTTCACAATGTAATTCATCTTCCGGAAATGTAGATGTCCCATTCTTCTATGCCATAAGAGAGAATCACTTTCGCTTGCCTTAGACAACAAACAAACTTCCTTCTGTACATTCTTGGTTCCTAACATTAAACCATAAATATCCCTTTTACGAGGAGCAGTCAACAATATCCAATCATCTGGAATAACAAAACCCGGTTTCAAGACGAATGCAGCTTTGTCGTTGAAGAAAACTGAATTTCCTCGGTCACAAATTTGTGATACACTCATCAGATTATGAGTAAGTTCTTCCACGTAATTGACATTCTTTAAAGTAAGTTTTCCATTGACGACATCACCTTGTCCAGTGATTTGTCCGCCCTTGGAACCAGCAAAATTGACATGTGATCCTTTAATATTTACAAAATCAGACAGAAGTCTTCTGTCTCCTGTCATGTGCCTGGAGCAACCGCTATCAAGATACCAGATACTAATAGGAATTGGTGGTAGCCCCTGCACATGAAACAAAAATGGATCAGTTATCAAGGACAACCCAAGCCTTTATAGACTTGGGTTTACCATTCTCGTCCTTAACAAGCATTTCAGTCCAATATCCATTGCTTCCAATAGGTGCCTTGGATGTTTGCTGAGCATGCTGTAAAGGTATATTCTCAACCCTTGATTGAGACCTTTTAGGGGAAAATGGTCTATTAAAGAATGGTCTATTCACTTGTGGAACACGAGATGTGTTACTGTCATAATAGTTCTGTCGATGATGCCCTGAATTTGCATTTTGTGATGACTGACCAGTTCTATTTCTAGGGGAAACAAGTCTTGGTAAATCATTTCTTTTAGCCACAGATGGAACAAATTTACCATAAGCATGATTACCCATCCCATTAGAACTACTTGACACATTCTGTTGTTTACCATTCCCTCGCTCAAAAGAAACATGGGAATTAGGAGATAATCCTCTATTTTGATTTGACTTAACAGGAGAAACTGACTGTCTAGAGAACTTCCTAACTCGGTTGGGACAACAACTATACACATGTCCCTTTTCAAAACAAGCAAAACAAGATCGTTGTGCTGACTTGCTAGAAGATGGTTGAGCTGATGGTTTAGATGGAGGGGTATTCAAGATATTCTTAATCTCCTGAGTCGCTATCTCTTCCACAGTAGGAGCCTTAGTCTCAGAAGTTGAGAATGATTTGGTAACACTAGATTCAGGTTCAGTGACATACTTAACCTCAATTGAACTAGTCTGAATTCCTTTCTTGACAAACTTCTTACTTAGCTGTGGTATATCATGGTTTTTGGTCCTCAGTTGTCTAGGAATGAATTTGGGTTGCTTAGGATCAGTGGAGACGGATGACTTAGGATAGTCAGTAAGCACCGGTTTAGCAGAATCAGACTCAGCCAAATCTGGATGAACAGGGTCTAAGTTGTTGTTAAAAGGAGGTCTTACATCAGTGTAATCAGCTCCTAGTCCTGTTTTATCCTTAGGATGTCTAGGTTTACCTAAAGAAGCTACCAGATCACTTCCTCTCCATTTAGCTAAAGTAGTCTCATGTTTAGTAATGGTAACCCTAGCATCAGCCAAATCCTTCTCTTTCTTACCGATTTCACTAGAAAGAAAAACTATCTTTTCATTTGCTAGATTTTCTCTAAAAATTGATTCTTTCAGTTTGTCTTTTAAGGCAGCATTATCATTGTCAAGTGACTTAATCCTACTCTTAAATTGACTTTCTTGATCAAGTAAAGCACTATTCTTAGAGAAAAATGAACTACGTTCCTTGCTGATAGTTTCATAGCTAGCGGCTAACTCTAAAGTCTTGGATGAGGCAATACTATGTTGTTGCATCAAATCTTTAACAAACATGCAAATACGATGAACAGTCAAATAAGAAAAAGTTACCTGTTTCTCTCGATCATCGCAGTCAGCCATATATGCAACAAAGTCTGATATTGTCATGCCTTCAGGAATATCAAAATCATCAGCTTCTGTAGAAATAGCCTTGTCCAATTTTGCACTTGTGCTCATCGATTGATTATCACTCTGGCTGCTTGTCTTATCAGTAGATTCATCGATCTTCTTATCAGCCTTTGTAAGCCTCACTGCTTCATCTGCATCCTTTTCATCATCAGAAACTTTTAATGCAGCATCAGTAGCAGCAGCCTCTTCACTTGTATAAAGAGCATAATCAAACGCAGCACTTCCGTCATCAATCACATTAGCTACTTCATCATAAATCTCAGCTAGCAAAGCATTTTCAGGTTCAGTCTCCTTTGTCCAAAGGTAAGTACCATCTTCCTGTCTTGCCACCATGGCATTTTCAGGATTTTGAACTTGATTTTCTGTAGGAAGTTCCTGAATGATCATTCCATCATGCTCTGTAGCTTTGGTTGATTTGATTTGATTTCCAGCTTGCACACCTCCCTGATTGTAGTTCTGACGATTAGCTGTAGAATTATCAAAACGCTTTGGTCTTTGACATTCCTTAGCAAAATGACCAAAACCATCACAATTATAACACTTAACCTTCGACTTGTCAAATCCTCTATTCTTGTCAGATGCAAGATTTCTTCCTGTGCGTTGCATAAAACGACGAGCTTTTATAGTGAGCATCGCCATTTGCCACTTCAAGTCCATTTCCTCTAAATCATCAGGATCAACTTGTTCATAATCTCTATCAATCAAACTTGGATCTGAAATTTTCCCATTGATAAATGCCTCATGAGCAGAACACATTGCAGCAAAAACTTGCATACGTCCTTCAGCAGATTGCATACTCATTGGCATCGAGCGAACAGTTGTGTTTCCACTGTTTCTTGATCCACTGCTATTCTTAGTTGTAGACGAATTGTCATAAACCATGTATCCAGCAATTCCATCAGGATCCATAACAGGATGAATGGTTTCAGTGGATAAAAGAGCAGTAGATCCACTTCCAGAAGCAGAGGAAGATGAAAACAATAGATTATCAGTATTAGCATGATAAAGACTCGGATTTTGTTGAAAAACAGAAAGGTCATCTTTTGCTTTACGCTTCATTTCCCTGTTCTTTACTTTTGAGACAATCTCAGCCAAGGTATAAGATTCATAATTCTTCTCTTCTTGAAGACTATGCACAAAATCATTCCATTTGTTCGGCAGAGAATCCAAAAATTTATCTACTAGTTTATTTTGTGTAAATGTAACACCAAAATATCCCAGTCAGTAATCAGATGATTAAAACGAGTTATTAAATCATCTAAACTTTCAGATTTCAAACCGTTAAAGACTTCATATTGTCTGTTCAGCAGTTTAATTCTTCCCTTTTTCATCAACTCATCACCTTCACAGTATGCGTTTAAAGCATCCCACAAACCTTTAGAGGTCTTATGTTCTCCGAGAAGATGAATTGCATCCCGAGGTAAACACATTTCTAAGTTCGACAAGGCCTTTCCTTCAACGGCATATTCTTTCTTCAACACTTCAGTCATATCCCCAAGCCTGTATTGGACCTCATTTCCATTAACATCTTCATGAGTTGGCCACTCATATCCTTCAGTAATCATCACCCATTGGTTGAAATCAGTAAGGCGAATATAGGATTCAAAGCGTTTTTTCCAACTCCAGAAATTTTCAAGTTTTATCAATTTAGGGGGTGAATTGGTACGACCGACTTCATGATCGTGAAGAATTAATGCATTAATGTATTGGGCCTCTTTTGATGAAACTGTAGGTATTCCAGACATCATCGAAATACGACAAAAGGAAAAATAAAAAAAAATGAACAGATGCACGTGTTTGAGATAAACACGTGTTTAGAACACCACGAGTTTAGAACAAAAAGGGAACAGGTGCACGTGTTTGAGATAAACACGTGTTAAAGAAGCAAACACGTGTTAAGGAAGCAAACACGTGTTAAGGTAGGGCTTGAACGAGTTTAAAGAACACCACGAGTTTAGAAGAAAACACGTGTTTAGAACACACCACGGGTTTAGAAGCAAACACGTGTTACAAAGTCAAACACGTGATGAATTAGGGCTAAGCACGAGTTTAATTAGACACGAGTTTATGTGGACACGAGTTTAATTAGACACGAGTTTGAATGACTGCACAAAATTTTGCACAATTTTAGGCAAAATTAAGCCAAACAAAGCGATCTCGAACCTTCAGATTGAAAAATCTATTGGCTCTGATACCACTTGTAGGTCCTTGTGGACTGATCGTACACGAGAACGCTTATAGTTATGACGAGAGTGCGGAATCCTCTCGTGATAACCTGTTTGCTTAATTAAATTATCGTCTTTCGTTGTTAATACAACCTAAGACCTTAAACGCGCGCGGGTTTGCAGTTTGACAGAGTTTAGTCGTATTAGCTTAATTAACTGTTACTAATTACGTATTAACGAGATGTATTTATACTAAGATGTACTAAACGCGTGCTAAGTATGGACCGTGTATATTAAAGCCCAAGTCCATTAACAAACGCGTGTCATTAAGTAAACACGTGAATACCACGTGTTTAGGCAAACTCGTGTTACTGTAGCACACGAGTTTAGGCAAACTCGTGTTACTGTAGCACGAGTTTGCATACACTTTATTTTGTCATCTTTTAAGTATACTTTAATACTCAAAACGTGACTAGTTTATCACTTGTATCTGTATGTTATTTATAATCACATTCATACAAGTCGTAAACATTAAACATACCAAAACTCTGATCAATATGTAATCATTCACATTACTTAAGTCCAAATAACAAGTTTAAACATAACATAAGTCTATGATTACACATTACAAAACATGAACATATACTGATCAAATCGCTGTTGCTGTTGTCAACAGAATCATGCACTTACAGTCTCCCCCTTGACATCAGCTACACGATTTCTTCAGTCTTGTAAAAACATTATCCATCAAATAACAATCTCCTGCTATTTGCATGAATATTAGCATGTAAACAAATACGCAAAATCTTCCTATATCTGCTTTCCTCAGTGGTCCATGAAGGAATAAACAGACATTGAGTGTCGTATAACCTTCGTTGATCATCTCTGGAAAGGTTCACTATCTGCATAGGATCATATATGCGCAACAAAGTAACTCTCTTATTTTTATCTCCATACATCAACGCTTCACCAGTATTCTTGTGAATCTCCCAGTGATCAATGTTCAGTTGTGGTTTAACAATGTTCAGTTCAACTAAGATAGTGTCAAGATATCTTTCACTATCAGCTCTTACAGTTTCCACAAAAGCTAAATCACCACCTAATGATTCAGCCAGGTCAAGTTTCAGTTTAGGGTCAACCTGATTATCATAGTCACATACCTTCTTCAAGATGATGTCCACCCATCTTCCAGTGATGACATCTTCTTTTGCCAAATGTGCGGTTGTTGCTCTTCCAAGGCCATGAAACACATGTCCCTTTCCTCTTCTTCATCAGCTGATGAGTCATCAGAGTACTCCCATTTTCCCTCAGTTTGTGCCATTAAGCACTGATCATTTTCCTTTTCCATGGACAGGAGGGCAATCTGGGCCTTAAGCTTCTTGTACTTAGCTTTGAAGCTATCATCAGGCCAATTGAAATTAGGGACAAGGGGCCAGTTTGGTTGTTCAACTGACTAGATCTGCATTCCTTCATGAAATGACCTTTCTTGCCACACTTATAGCATGTAAGATTGGTCTTGTCTAGAGAGTTGGAGATGGAAGCATTGTTTGGGCCATTAAATCTTTTGAATTTATGCTTAAACCTGTTAAAGGTTTTAGCAATCATGGCTACCAGATCATCATCGTCAGTTTCATCACAACCATCACTGATTTCAGTGGTCAGACCAGAATTCAAGAAGCTGTTTAACATCTCCTTCATAGAGTGTACCTGGACACTCTCTGCAGACATTAAAGCAGCACAAGGTCGCTCAGTTACACTAGCAACCTTGGAACTCTGAGCATGGTTCATGGCATCTTGCTCAGCCAGAAGTCTTGCAGCATTGTTATCTTCAGTGAATCTGAAGGCTCCATAGAGCGATGCAAGAGTATGGCTGTGCAAGGTTTTACCTTGTCTCACGACAAGAACCATGTTTTCCCATTTGGAAGGAAGAATATCACAAAACTTCTCAAGAAGAATATCCTTATCCTTCTCTACACCCAAGCCTCTCAGCTGATTAATGAGGCTAGAAAATCTGGTGTATGTACCAGTTAGACTTTCATTGGGCAAGGCAAAGAAGGATTCATACTTCTTGTTCAAAGCAACTTTTCTGGTGACAATAGTGTCATCACCTCCTTCAAACTGAATAACTAATTCATCCCACATTGACTTTGCACTGGGGAACAACACAAGTGTTGGAATTAGATCTTCAGGGACAGCCCCAAGGATCATGTTCTTGAGTCTGGTGTCCAGATCAACAAGTCTACGATCCTCATCAGACCAATGGTCTTCGGGCTTTTCTGTTGAACCTCTTCTTCCAGTTGGATCTAGAAGAGGACTTACTCCAAGAGATATGGGTATATATGGTCCATCCTTAAGGATTTTCAACATATACCTTTCAATCCCACCAAAATGCAAAAGCATTCTAGCCTTCCATGTACCAAAAGTCTCACTATTTCCATCGAATTTGGGAACAGGAGTGTTAGAGTAATGTACATGGACGTGGGATGGGGTAGAAGGAGGAGGAGGGTTAGTATTAACATTTTGAAAAGGTTGTGCATTATTATTCAAGGGGTTTTCACTTGAACCAGAACCATCTCCACCTTCAGTAGTGTTTATCTTAAGCAGATCTAGGCAAGTTTATTAGCCTTCTGCTCTGATACCACTTGTAAGTCCCAACTCAATAGATGGCACTACCTGAAGACACCTCTATGTCGATGGTGGAGTTACTTTGCAATATATGCACTGAACTGGAGACGACCAGTTGCAGTGAGTATATACCAAGTTCTAGATAGATTACTTATCTAAATGACAATAAGTAAAGAACAATGCAATAATACAAATAACTTGTAAAATAAATTGATGAGACAATATGTAATTTTCAATGTGTAATTTATTTATTGATATTAAACAAATTACAAGGTTGTTGCGGAACCAAGATAATACACGAATGTAAATATCCTAACAACCTATGAAATACAATTGATCTATACTCGGAATTTTTCAAGACAATCGAAACACTTAAAGTTGTGAAATGTTCCTTTTAGCGATTGAGAGAATATTGCACAAGTTGACCAAGAATATTGCAGGTATGCAAAGTGTGAATTCTATCGAAATGTATTCGAAGAAGTCTGAAGTGTGTTTTCACTTGAATATTCTTGTTGTGCAATGACTTGTATTTATAGGCAAAGTTAACATTGGGATGTTAACTTTAGCCGTACAAATGTGGTTGAGATCATTTAAGGAATAACATTTAATTCCTTAAAAAGCAGTGTAAAGTCGCATGATAAAGCAACTTTACTCAACCACCTTTATGTACCTTTTATATTTAAATAATAAGATAAGTCTTATTATCCGGGTAAAAGAACATAAAGCACAAAGTCAATTCCTCGTAATCAGTGTAAAGCTTTGTAAGAGCTTTCCACTGATGGTCTCCAGTTTGTAACTGACTAGAATGCCAATTGGGCTTCGCTGCCATTGTCATTCTCTATCTTCCACTTGTTGTCTTCGACTTCAACAGGAATGATTCTTCAACTGGTCAGTTCTTAACTGGAGGAAGTTGTGAGTCCCTTGAAACGAGATAGTTAACCAGGAAAGTGTAAATACAACAAGTCTAATAATCACTAGATATGGACTAGTATTACTTAAATATAAATGCAAGTATATAAATAAAGTAATACAAGACTTAAAGCAATAAACAAATAAAGTGGAACATAATGTATTTTTCAATGGTGTATTTTATTTATGATGTTAAATAAAATACAAGGTTGTTGCGGAATCTAGATAATACAAATAAGTATGTATCCTAACAACCTATGAGTTACAAATGATCTATATTTGTCAAATAACTCTTTTGGATCGAGATACTTAAAGTTGTGAAGTATCCCTGTTTAAGATCGAGAGTATTTGGACAAATTCACTTTAATGCAAAAGGAATGCTTAAAAGTATTTATCTCAAGGAATGACTTTGTATTTATAGGCAACAAAATTCACCAGTGAATTTTGTGCCGTACAAATATGGTTGCATGCATTTAATGATCCGACAAGAACATTAAATGCATTGGATAAGGAATAAGGATAAAATCACATCGAATGACTATGTATCCTTTTATCCAACCACCTTAACACACGTATACTTTGTTAAAGAACAAGTGGATTGTTTTTTGGAAAGTGTGTAAAGGCAAAGGTCAATCCTCGATATCAGTGTTCAGACTTGTAGGGTCTAGAACACTAACAATCCTCCAGTGTACAGATCTGGTAAGACTTCCAGTGGACTCCGCCATTTGTAAGTCTTCTTTATTCTGACTTCAGTCTTTGACTTCAGTGAGAATGTCTTCAGTAGAGTTGATCTGGACTGGGGTGAAGTCCAGTGAGCTAATCTGGAGAATACTCCAGATTTCCTATACATGTATTTGCTCACTGGTCTTCCATTATTTCTGGACAAATCTTCAGAGGGACTCCAGATTCCAAGTCTGGAGTAGGTCCAGTAGAATACGTTTCTGGACAGATCTCCAGTAAGGCTCCAGTAGTCGAGTCTGGAGCGAGTCCAGTAAATCTGGACCTAACAAATTCCCCCTATTTGTTTAGAAATAATGCAAGTGTTTTCAAGCTTAAATCTATACAATTTTGTATGCTTGAAAAATACAAGTTTTGATTTTAGTCTAAAAAATCTAAGTTACTGGAAAACACTTTATAGATCATGAGTGTTTTCAGTTTCATCTTTTAAGTTCTAACTTAGACTAAATCTGATCATTTACTTATATGAATAAAAAATTGCAACTATTATTACATACATCAACTGGTAAATAGTTTACAATTTTCATAAAACAATAATTTACAATAAGTAAACGATACAAGAGTCAGGCCCTTCTTTTTGATGTCTGGCCTGGAGCATCTTCAGTAGCCTTTCTCTTTGGTGATGGAGAAGATGGAGTGGATTCTGGCGTTTTCATGCCCAAAGTAACTTCCATCTGATGCTTTCTTCTCCATACCTTTTCAATCCTTTTCAGAAATGCCTTAACATCAGTCGACAAGTCTGTCTTCCCCCTGAACGTTAAAGCGATTTCTTTCAGTTCACTCCATCCAAAAGCTTGGACTGAAGTATTTCTCCTTTCATCAGTAAAGTTACCCTCCCTGGTCAACTTTACTTCAAACCTTGACATGCCTTCATGATTTTCAGCCAGTTTGATCTCAGCACCAGTTATCTTTCTGGCATCAGCCCTGAAATATAGCATCTCATTGTACTTGTCTTTTACCTTGGCTTGCTGGATCAAAGCTTCAGTTTCCTTGGACACACTCCTTTGCTCTACAGCAGTTTGAAGTTCTTGACGATTGATTTTTCTAGAGGTGTCCAGAGGAATGAAATTACTTACATCGGCATCTTTGATCGCTTTCAGTTGTCTGGCAGTCAGTTTTGGTAAACCAGTAAGTCTCTTCCTGTACTCTATCTCCAGAGCACCAGCATTCTTTCTGATCTTTTTCTGGAGACTTACCAGTTCATCCTTCCTTTGTCTGATGAGTTCTGGTACACTCACGCCATAAATAATTGAGTCATAGACTTGTTCTTCTTCAGCGTAGAATGAGCGTACATGAACATCATCCAATAAGTTCAAACATTGAAGCACTCTGGGGTCATCTTTCATCTTTTTATAAACTTCAATATTTATGCCTAACCTTCCAGCATTGTAAGAGTCCAGAGTTCCCATTGATGCCATCTCCCTTTGATGGGCCAGCAGTTGATCCTTTTGATTTCTTTTGAAAATCTCAATCATGATGCATTCTTGTTCTAACTTCTTGGCAGATTCATCATCAGCATCTTCAGTTCTTTCTTCTTCACCAGATACAACTTTTTGTTTTCCCTTAACTGCCTTCAAAGTTGTTGGAATATCTGGGAAGGACTCAAATTGTGGCTCACTGGCTTCAGTGCCAGTAGCTTCTTCAGTTAGCCCGGCTTCAGTGCCATATGCTCTTTGTGCCAAGTCTTTTATTGTCATTTGGTCATCAGGGTCACCAGACGACCTTTCCCCCTTGGAAGGATCACCAGTCCTTGACTTGAGATCATTCCATATCTGTTCAAGCATTAGTCTGTCCAGTGGACCAAATGTTGTTCCTGCTACTGGAGTTGTTTCAGTTACAACTTTCTTAAGTGCCAGCACTTCCTTTTGTACATTTGCAACAGCTTCAGGCAAGTGCTTTGGCAACTTATCATCCAACATTTTATCCATCTGGGGTAACACTTCAGCATAAATGGCACGAAGAACAGTTGCAGACATTTCTTCACATACTTCTTTCAGCATATTGTTTCTGAACTTCTTCGTACATTCATCACTGATTGTACTGACCACCGCATTCTGGTCAAGAGTGGGTCTAGCCTCCAGAGAGCTTACCCTGACAATCAACTTCTGTACTTCTTCTTTCAGACCTGCCAGTTCACCAGTTACTGCAGTCTGAACAGAACTATCCAACCTTGTCTCTAAACTCTGGACTGCCACTTTGATCTTTTCAGTATTATTATTTGTGGCCAGCACCAGTTCATCCAACTTCTCATAAACCAGCTTCTCATTCCCAGCAAAGACATTCATCTCAGAAGCTAGGTTATTTGATAATAAAGACTTGAAATCTGAAATAACCTGAGATGAAGCCTGGAGTGATCTCTCCAGGTCCGCCACCTTACTTAAAAGGCCTTGGACCTCGGTAGAAGATGAAGTGGAGAGACCACTGGGGGTTCAAGGTTTGAGGGCAGTCTGGTCATCATAGGTACTTGTGCCCAGTCCTCTTCAGTTGCAGCTTCAGACGTTGCAACTGGTGACTCCGGCGCACGAGGAGGAGGTTGAGTTTGTGAAGGTTGAATGGTGGCAGGGGTGAAGTATTGAGTTTCTGAAGGAATTGAAGGTGGTGGCGGTGGTGGCATGTTTGATTGTGTTGGTGGAGGTTCATTGGATTCTGGTGGTGGTGGCATTTCTGAAGATATGATTGGTTGGGTGACTGAAGCAACACCAGATGCGTCAACATTTTCTTCTTCATCACCCAAGAAATTCAAGGTTGCATCAAAGCCTTCAGACATTGGGGAATCAACATCATCCCATTCTGGAGCCATCCCAACTGTCTGTTCACCAGTCTCCACATTCACTTGTTCACCAACCTCGACATTCAAGTCTATTTGAGCCTCTTGCTCACCAGAAACATGTTCATCAGTCTGAACTTGTTGTTCAACTTCTTCAACAACCTGCTCTATAATCTGGGCAACATTTTCAATTTGTTCATCAGTTACCTGCCCAACAACCTCTTGTACATTCTCTTCTTCAAAAATTGGCGACCCATCCAGATTCATGACATCACCTGGATGTCTTTCAGGATTCACCTGAAGCCCCGCTCTCATCAGACGCCTATTAGTTCTAGGTCGTCTGGAAGGTTCAACAACTTCTGTACCTTGACCTTCTGGAGCCACTTGTCTTATTGGTTGTACAGCTTCAATTATCTGTACATCTTGGTCACCAGATGGTCCTTCAACAGCTTGACCTCTTCCTGGTGCCATTTCAACTTCTTCCCTTTGGAAGGAAAGCATGAACTGAGGAATATCTACCTCGTCCAGTGGAGATCTGAGATTGACCAAATCTCTCATATACTCACTCACTGAAAAGTGAGTAGTATTAAAATCATACTGGTCACCAAGGGCATTTTTAAACATTAGGGAGAGAAAACGAATATACGGCACAAAAGGTTTTCTTCCCTTCACTCTAAGGCGTTCCACCAGATCATCAAAAAGTATCTGGGCGAAATCAACTCGAAGCCCAAACCATAAACAATAGGCAATCTGGAGGTGGGTTTGATTAATCTGGTCCAATCCTCCAGAACTGCCTCCTAGACATTCAACTATATGGGTGAAGAAATATCTCCATGAGTCTGACAGCTTGCTCATGTAGATAGTTCCTTTCCTGGACAGCTGACCATGCTCATCCAATATATCTGTGTGCCCCATTAGTCTGCACACCTCTCTTGTATTTATACCAGTGGGAAGTTCTACTGGCAACTCATTCTGTTCGAGATAGTTTAACTGGAGAACAGACCTGAGTAAACTGGCAGTGAAACCAAGGGATCTGGTACCTCCCTTTAGAGTATAATTGATCGATGAAGTTTCATCGTCATATTGAGCAGTGTACCAGAATTCACATAGGTACTCGTGATACATCCTTCCTGGATTTAGGGTTAATGCACCATATAATGGGCAAGAGAGAAAAAATGAGTTTAATCTCCCAATAATCGATTGGGCATCATGAACACTGGAAAGCGAAAGTCTTGCCATCCAGTTATTCATATTGATTCTAATGGCGTTTGCCTCAAGAGTAATATGAGGTGCCCTGTCCACATTTTCAGAAGGAGCATATTCATTTGCAAGGAGATTTCTAAGAGATCTTGATTGTCTAGGTGCCATTTATAAGGAATAGATGAAGATGAAATTGAATATATATAAGGTGATGATGAAGATTTGATGAATGAATGAACGAATATAGAGTAAATAAGAGAGATAAAGATGATTGGAAATTGAATGAAGGAAGTAAATGAAGGAATTTGAAAGATTTGGGAAAGTAAATATGTTCGAAGTAAATGCAATTGAAATTGAAAGTGGGTATTTATAGGAGAGAGAATGTGGAACTCAAACGGTTTATTTGAATTTATCAAATATAATTTTGATCGAGGTTCTGAGATCCGCATTAAATTACATCACATCACACATAAATGTGTGATGGTTTACCGCCCACAAACGTTAACAAGTTGCTCTTTTTGAGTTCCCAAGGTAAAAAGACCATCATTACGTTGAAAAATTTACATGCCACGTAGGATAAAATATCTTCAAAAGGATTTGCTTACGTGGCACACACAATGACCAAGTATTTAGAAAATATTATGACATATTTCAGTGCATCTGGAGGTTGACTGGACACTCCAGTATCACTGGTGGATTGGTCCAGTGAACATGTACTGATGGTACACTGGAGGGACACTCCAGTAAAGTACAAGTGAAAACCATTTTGAAAGACTGGTAACCTCAAACGTGTACGTCAACTAATACAAACAAATGAGAGGGACACATTTACAAGGAGACATAAGTCACCTCAAACACGCACTTCAACTTGTCCAGTTACCAGTGAGAGGGACATATTTACAAAGCACCAGTAATATTTTCTGAAGTATTTGTCCAGTGAGAAAATAAATTAATAAATTCTCCCTGAACTTAAACATTTTTAAGAACAAAAATATCTTTCAAAAGTCTTTCCCCCTGGAATGTTGATCCAGAAATAAATTTATGAATCTTTAAATCAAAGATCCTTAGTAGTACACAATGGCGTTCAATACCAAGGTTCCAGATTTAAGGGTTTAACATTCCCAACTCACCAACAAGATATTCAAAAGTTTTGACATCCAGAGGTTTGGTAAAAATGTCAGCGAGTTGTTTGTCAGTGGGAATAAAATGGAGTTCAATGTTGTTTTTCATAATATGATCACGAATGAAGTGATACCTGAGATCAATGTGCTTTGTTCTGGAGTGCATGACTGGATTGTTTGAGATAGCGATGGCACTGGTATTATCACAAAATATTGGGGTCTTTGAATATTTAATACCATAATCAAGCAACTGGTTCTTCATCCAGAGTATCTGAGCACAACAACTGGCTGCAGACACGTATTCAGCTTCAGCAGTGGATAATGAAACTGAAGTTTGCTTCTTACTGGTCCAGCTGACCAGTTTGCCACCTAGGAAATGACATCCACCAGTGTGGATTTCCTATCTATCTTACAACCTGCATGATCTGAATCTGAATAACCCATTAGATCCATGCCTGAGTCTTTGGGGTACCAAAGACCTAGACTGGGGACACCTTTAAGGTACTTCAGTATGCGCTTTACAGCAAGCAGATGAGATTCCTTTGGATTAGACTGATATCTGGCACATAAACATGTTGAAAACATAATATCTGGTCTACTGGCTGTTAAATACATCAGTGAACCAACCATGCCTCTATAGACAGTGGTGTTCACTGGTTTTCCATCTGGATCAGAGTCCAGTGTCAGTGGTGCAGAAATTGGAGTTGGTTTAGATGGTGAAGAGTTCATATCATATTTCTTTAAAAGATTTCTAACATATTTTTCCTGATTAATAAAGATGCCATCTTTGTTTTGTTTAATCTGGAGTCCAAGAAAATATGTTAATTCACCCATTAAACTCATCTCATATTCAGTTGACATTATTTTTGAAAATTTCTTGCACATGTTTTCATCAGTAGACCCAAAAATAATATCATCAACATAAATTTGTACCATTAACAGATTACCTTTTTCATGAAGAATAAATAAGGTATTATCAATTGCATCTCGTTTGAAACCATTTTTCAACAAATGATTAGTCAGAGTGTCATATCAGGCACGTGGGGCTTGTCTGAGGCCATATAGCGCTTTGTCCAGACGATATACCCAATGTGGATGCTTTTCATCGACGAAACCTGGAGGTTGTCTGACATAAACTTCTTCTTCAAGCTTTCCATTCAAGAAAGCACTCTTTACATCCATTTGGTAGACCTTGAACTGATGATTAACAGCGAATGCTAAGAATATTCTGATCGCTTCAAGTCTAGCCACTGGAGCAAACGATTCATCAAAATCGACATCTGACTGGCAGTAGCCTTGTGCTACCAGTCTGGCCTTGTTTCTGATTACTTGGCCATCTTCATCGACCTTGTTTCTGAAGACCCATCTTGTTCCAATTGGTTCTTTCTTTCCAACTGGGAAAGGAACCAGATACCAGACCTTGTTCCTTTCAAACTGGTGAAGCTCTTCTTGCATAGCAGTCACCCAACTTGGATCTTCCATAGCCTCGTCAATCTTCTTAGGTTCATTCAGTGATAGAAAACTGACATATAAACATTGATTACTGGAGGCTCTTCTGGTCTGAACTCCTCTACTGGAGTCACCTATGATCTGATCAATAGGATGAGCTTTTGTCCATCTGGAGTACTGACCAGGTTTGTTACTGACAACAATATCAGTGCAAGAATTCAGTTGAGTCTCCTCTGGAGTTTCTCCAGGAGGAGGATCTTGCCAGACTACTTCAGTATCTTCATCTGAATCATTTAAATCAACGATTTGCATCATGAAATTCTTCATTTGAAGGCATTTCTTGAAGTACTGGTTCAGTTTGGATTTCTTCATAAGAAGACATTTCTGGTACATGCTCAACTGACACTGATACTGGAGAAGCAGTACGCACATCTGATCCAATATTAATTTCAGAGGGTAGTTTGAAAATAATAGAAGGATAGAATGGAGTACTACTGGAGACTTTCTTTTTCTGAACAGGTTCCAGATCAGGATGACTGGAAACTGTGTCTTCTGAATCTTCCTTTTTGTCGTTTATTGGATCAGATTCACAAAAGACAATTGGAGTTACTGGGGGAGTGTCAAGGGTTGGCTTCTTGTTGATTGCAGCATTTGATTCATCGAATGTTACATGAATTGACTCATGGACCTTCTCCAGTCTTTTGTTGTAGACTCTGAAGGCCTTGCGAATGGCTGAATAGCCTAAGAAATACCCTTCATCAGCTTTGGCATCAAATTTGCCTAGCTGACTGGAGTCGTTTAGGATGTAAACTGGACATCCAAAAACGTGAAAATAACCAATGTTTGGTTTTCTATTTCTTAATACTTCATAGGCTGTCTTTTGGTGTCTTTTGATGTACACTGATCGATTCTGGGTGTGGCAAGCAGTTGCAATTGCTTCCGCCCAGAAACTGGTAGACAGTCTAGATTCAGCAAGCATACTCCTGGCAGCTTCTATCAGCGTTCGATTCTTCCTTTCCACCACTCCATTCTATTCTGGAGAGCGGGCTGATGAGAAGTTCTGGGAGATGCCAGTGTCAGCACAGAATGACTCCAGAGTTGCATTCTGGAATTCTGTTCCATTGTCACTTCTTAACTGACACACCTTTCGGCTGTACTTGAGCTCAATTTGCTTGATAAGACTGATGATTTCAGCAGCAGCTTCACTTTTAGACCTCAGAAAGATCACCCAACAATATCTGGAGAATTCATCTACGATCACCAGGGTGTATCTTTTACCAGCACGAGTCTGAATGTTCACTGGACCAAAGAGGTCCATATGAAGCATATGAAGAGGTTCAGATATGCTGAAATTTTGTCTGGTCTTGAAACTGGTACGTTTTTGCTTACCCATCTCACATC
Source organism: Erigeron breviscapus (assembly GCA_034093135.1). Taxonomy (NCBI): domain Eukaryota; kingdom Viridiplantae; phylum Streptophyta; class Magnoliopsida; order Asterales; family Asteraceae; genus Erigeron; species Erigeron breviscapus. The sequence goes on along the minus strand of CM067175.1, from coordinate 38,448,180 downwards.
CTGGACATGGCCTTTCCTTTTTGAAAGAAACTGAAGGTATCCCATCTGCAAGTTGTTTTCTGGACAACTTATTAATATTTTTGAAATTTAAATGGGATAACCTTTTGTGCCATAACCAGTTTGTGTCTTCATCAGCTTGAGTATAGAAACACTGCTCTGAAGGAGAGCTTTCCATATCCATCACGTACACATTCCCTTTTCTGGGAGCAATCAACACTACCTTCCAGTCCTTGTTGAATACGATACCCTGAGCAATATTGAAATAGAACTTGATAGCCATCATCACACAGTTAGCTTACACTGATCAGGTTATATTTCAAACCATTTACAAATGCAACTCGTCTGAACTTGACTTGTCCATTGTTCAGAACACCATATCCCTCAGTCTTTCCACAACCATTATTTCCAAAAGTGATGGAGGGTCCATCAGAAATGGTGAACTCCTCCAGCAGGGTCTTACATCCGGTCATCGTCCTACCAGCTGCACTGTCAAGATACCAGATATACTTCTTTCGATCGCCCTGCACATACACCAGATATTTATCAGTTAGATTTGGGAACCCATCGACTGATGGGTTCACTGGACCCTCCCTTATAGGTCCCTGGGGCAATCTGGTTTAGTTCACTTTCTTCAACAGTGGTCATAGTTGAAAAGACCACTGGGGTTGATAGTTTTGAAACCTTTTCCTTTTTCTCAACTGGAGAAATAGATTTGACTTTCTTTGCAAAAGGTTTTGTGTTTTGTCTAGGGCCAGATGAAGTACCCTCAATAAAGTTTAATCTTGCATTAAAACTTTGTAATTGACGAGTCAGAATTTGAATCTGGCTTTCTAACCTGGACAAAACATTTTCTTTAGATGATACCTTAGCCTTTCCAGTTCTAGGCTTAGGTAGGGGATTGGTCTGAGGTAAAGGTTTATTCCGATTGACCTTTTGAACTGGAGCAGTCATCTGGAATACTCCAGTCTTAACCTCTGGGGATTGAACTGGGAAAATATTGGCCTTGGGAGTTACAGGCTCATCATAAACAATGGTGGGCCTGAACCCCTCTGGTAATCGATCGATTACTGGTATTAATGATGCTACATGAGTATTTCCATCTAAATATGCACGTTTTTGAGTGGGAAATTGGTTTACTCCAGCATCATATGGCTTTTTGGTTTCTAGCCATGATTTAATTACCAATTTTTCTTTCTCTAAAATGATCTCAAGATCTTGCTTTTCTTGAATCAATTGTTCAGTTACCAGAACCTGGGCTTGAAATGCCAGTTCAATGTCTTGAAGTTCTTTTAATTTTGATTTTAAAGCATTTATTTCAGAAGAATCTGTTTCTAGACCTCTTACACAATCAGATCTAACAGTTTCTACAAAAATCAAATCAGAATTATGTCCAATTTTAATTCTTGGTCAGTTGTACAATCATAATCACTAACCTTCTTAATAACAATGTCCACCCATCGTCCAGATGTGACATCTTCCTTCACCAGGAGCTCTTCGTCTTCCAGAGCCATGTAACAGCAATCTCTTTCTTCTTCTTCATCAGCAGATGATTCATCAGAAGGAACCCACTTTTCTTCAGTTGTTGCAATCATGCACTTATTATTATTTTCAATTTGTTGTGCCATGAGAGCAATCTAGGCCTTAAGCTTTTTATATTTCATTTTATAGCTATCATCAGGCTTATTATTTGAAGAGAATGGACCAGGCTTGGATACAAACTGGCTGGACCTGCACTCTTTCATGAAATGACCCTTTTTGCCACACTTAAAGCATGTCAAATTGGTCTTATCAGTAGAAAAACTGGATGCAAATTGTCCAGATGGCCTATTTGCTCTTGCTTTGAAACGGTTAAACGTTTTAGCAATCATTGCAATGAGGTCATCATCATCAGTTTCATCACAACAGTCTGGAGAGATTTGACTGGACTCTCCAGAATCCATAAGTTCAGACACCATCTTCTTCATAGAAAATACATTCTCAGAAGATATCAGTGTTGTACCTTGTGGTTCAGTATGACTGACCATATTAGGATTACTGGAGGCATGGTTAAAGGCATCTTGTTCTGCCACCACTCTCTGAGCTTGATTTTCTTCAGTGTACCTGAAAGCTCCATAAAGAGTTGAGAGAGTGTGTGTGTGCAGAGTTTTTCCTTGTCGTAAGACTAGGATCATGTGAGACCATTTGGTGGGTAGAATGTCACAGAATTTCTCCAGAAGTATATCCTTGTCCTTCTCAACCCCAAGACCTCTCAACTGGTTTATGATACTCATAAATCTGGTGTAAGTACCAGTGAGAGACTCGTTAGGCTGAGCAAAAAATGACTCATACCTCTTGTTTAAGGAGACTTTTCTGGTGACAATGGTGTCATCTCCTCCTTCATGTTGGTTTAAAAGTTCATCCCACATGGTTTTAGCACTAGGAAAAAGAACTACTGTGGGAATGAGGGTTTCTGGAACAGCCCCGAGGATCATGTTTTTGTGAAGGGTGTCTAGATTCACCAATCTCCTCTCCTCTTCTGACCAATGTTCCTCCCTCTTTTCCCTTCCTCTTCTAGATCCAGAAGGATCAAGAAGGGGATTGAGAGGTGATGTAGGGACATAAGGACCTTCGTTTAAAATTTTCATCATGTTCCTCTCAATACCAGTGACATGCAAAACCATCCTAGCCTTCCACGTACCAAATTCATCACTGTTCCCACTGAATTTAGGAACATGATTATTTGAGTAGTGCACATGCACGTGTGGAGAAGCAGGAGTAGGAGGAGGTGGTGGATTAGTGTTATTGACAATAGGTGGTTCATTTTGATCATTAATATTAACATTAGGATCGGGACCAAGACTAAAACCTTGTGTATTTTCTTGGTTAGCCATCAAAGAAACAGATCTAGGCAATGTTTAGCCTTCTGCTCTGATACCAAATGTGAGTCCCTTGAAACGAGATAGTTAACCAGGAAAGTGTAAATACAACAAGTCTAATAATCACTAGATATGGACTAGTATTACTTAAATATAAATGCAAGTATATAAATAAAGTAATACAAGACTTAAAGCAATAAACAAATAAAGTGGAACATAATGTATTTTTCAATGGTGTATTTTATTTATGATGTTAAATAAAATACAAGGTTGTTGCGGAATCAAGATAATACAAATAAGTATGTATCCTAACAACCTATGAGTTACAAATGATCTATATTTGTCAAATAACTCTTTTGGATCGAGATACTTAAAGTTGTGAAGTATCCCTGTTTAAGATCGAGAGTATTTGGACAAATTCACTTTAATGCAAAAGGAATGCTTAAAAGTATTTATCTCAAGGAATGACTTTGTATTTATAGGCAACAAAATTCACCAGTGAATTTTGTGCCGTACAAATATGGTTGCATGCATTTAATGATCCGACAAGAACATTAAATGCATTGGATAAGGAATAAGGATAAAGTCACATCGAATGACTATGTATCCTTTTATCCAACCACCTTAACACACGTATACTTTGTTAAAGAACAAGTGGATTGTTTTTTGGAAAGTGTGTAAAGGCAAAGGTCAATCCTCGATATCAGTGTTCAGACTTGTAGGGTCTAGAACACTAACAATCCTCCAGTGTACAGATCTGGTAAGACTTCCAGTGGACTCCGCCATTTGTAAGTCTTCTTTATTCTGACTTCAGTCTTTGACTTCAGTGAGAATGTCTTCAGTAGAGTTGATCTGGACTGGGGTGAAGTCCAGTGAGCTAATCTGGAGAATACTCCAGATTTCCTATACAAGTATTTGCTCACTGGTCTTCCATTATTTCTGGACAAATCTTCAGAGGGACTCCAGATTCCAAGTCTGGAGTAGGTCCAGTAGAATACGTTTCTGGACAGATCTTCAGTAAGGCTCCAGTAGTCGAGTCTGGAGCGAGTCCAGTAAATCTGGACCTAATAGAAGTCTCAGTTACGTTAACTGTACGATGAAACTGGACTTCAATATATTTCTGGACAAATCTTCAGGGTCTCCAGTTTCACTGGACAGTTTCACTGGGTCTCCAGATGCAACTGGAGACTGGCCAGTTTACCAGGTGAACTGGTCCTAACAAATATCATAACACTCTATCTTTGTACACTGCCCCAGAAATGTTAAGGAATCTTGACTCCCTAGCATCAACAACTGGGGAGGTTGATATTCCTGAAAGAATGCGGCTGACATTCGCTAAAACTGATGCACCAGTCCAAGGTGAGTCAGAAAGGCAACTGGGCGGGCCTCAAAATAATGAGGGACCCACCAGTTCCCTCCGCTGTCACTGGAGACCTCCCAACAGGTCTCCAGGGTGTTCCAAAGGCAACCAGATCACGTCGTCTTAGGAATCAGTCAGCACTTGCCACTGACAGTAGAAACCCAACCAGCCCTCCAGCTTCCTCCCAACAGGTTGCTGGAGATAGTCAAATGGGAGAACCGCAAGCAACCACTCTCGAAATTTCTGTAGGAGAGAGTGGTGAAGATAATACTGGGCTACCCCAACCCAGAGTAGAGTCCGTGTCTGCATAATTTGAGTCTGGCCAAATTTCTGACACTTCTTTTCTTGCACGAGCTGACGATGTATTCGGCCAGTCACAACTGGAGACTAAAGCTCCAAACTCTACGGCCAGTGATGTTATGACTGTGGATAGAGCAGTTATAACTGAGGTATCCCCAATGACCTCTATCCCAGGTGAAGTTGCTATGGCAACTGCACCACCAACTGATGAAACCTTCCAGGAAACTGGAGAAGGTCATCAGGAGACTGATCATTCTGATCAGCCATCTCTATCATTCATGAATCTGGGCATGAATGTTGATGAGTTCCAGCTAGAATCCTCGGATTCTGAAGGAACAGCTTCTGATCAAGAGATTGTTGATGCTTCTGTACAAGATCAACTCCCTTCATCTCTTGATCCGCCCCCAGAACAAACAATTTCAGTTTCCTCCACACAAATGCTCACTCAAATTCCACAAGAAAGACCACGATCCCTTATATCTTCACTCCTTGTGCCTAGAAATAGGCACATGCCACCGCCGCCGTCGTTGGACACACCTGAGCATTCTCAGCATGTCCAACAAATTGATCTCTCTAGACGTCCTTCTTTTCCCACTCCTGGTTCTATTTCTGTTTCTACTGTGGAGTCAACTGATGAGGAACCCTTTACTTTTCCCCCTCTAGTTGCTCCAATAGCACCTGTTGCTGGTCCAGTGACACTTTCTCCTCCGTCACTGGACAGTCAATTTGTCTCATTTCAAGCCGATATCCGAAACCTTCTTACCAGGGTGGAGGATATTCAGAAGACAATTGACAAAAATACTAAGTCCTTCTCCAGATTCAATAAAGATACACTGACAAATCAAAAGGTTGTGGATCTGGGGATCAATAAGTTTGCTGCAAATAAGGACTTGGTATTCCAAAAGCTCAACGAGTTGGTCAGAAGCTGCAACACCTTATCAGCTTCATTAAAAGAAGCTTTTGACTTAACTCAGACAAAAGTCTCCACATCTATCTCCAACCTGCTGGGTACTACTGTTCGATCATCAGAGGTTGATTTGAAAGAGATAGAAAGGCAGGTTAAGGAACTGTTCAATAGACCTGGCCTTAATATGGTTGAGCTTGGGCAACAAGTGGCCACTTCAGTTGGCCAAAAGATTGATGAGACATTGGCTGCCAGAGAAGATGAATTAGTTAAAAAGGTGATGTCTGAGATCGCCAAGATACCAGCTCCTCAGGTTGATCTGGCCCCATTAACTGCTGAGGTCAATCAGTTGAGAGGTGATGTAAATGCTCTGAACACCCAACTATCTACACATTCGACCAGTGTTGATAAACTGGCAACTGAAGTGGAAAATTTGAAAAAGAAAGAGGAGGAAAGAGAAACTGCACTGGCTGGTCTCTCTCCAGATAATGTCAAGCTGTTGGATGAACTAAAAACTAGTCAAGAACAAGTTGCTGGTAATGTTTTGACTTAGTCTAGAGAGACCAACCATCTTTGGAGGTCATTCCGAATGGTTTGCACGATCTTTAGAGAGTGCAAGGACATGCAGTCCTGGCAGCCTCTTGACCGATTGCCCAGCAGCAACACAGACTGGGAAGCAATTCGGGCAGGTCTAGAAGCTGCCAAGGGGGAAAGACCTGTCCTTGCACAAAGATTACCAGGTGCAGGTACAAGAAATCTGGTGGAAAGGCAAGTTGTTATTGCTGGTGCTGGTGCTAGTACCGATGCTAGCCAGCAGATTATTGAAGAGTTTGAAGATGATGGTGATAGGGGGAATGGTGATAAGGGCAAAATGATTGCAACTGATGAATCTGAAGCAACTGGTACTGATGCCAGTGTGCTAGAAACTGGTAATCCTGATAAGCTTCCTCCAGTGTCTGAAAGTGATAGCAAAAGCAAGCTAACCAATTGGTTGCCAGAGGACAACTGGAGAGAATGAAGATACTCGATGCTAGTGATGCCAATCTGTTAGGCATCCCATTGGAGCAGTATTTAAAAGTTAAAACTGATCAAAGGATAATTGGTATGTTGAATGAAATGCTTGATATCGAGCTAGACAAACATTATCCTGATGATGAGGCTGAATATGATGCCAAGAACATTGCTGTATCAGTGGAGAAGGCCAGAGAGATTAGGGCTAGTGGAATTCAAAGGAGAATGGAAAATGTCAAGAAAGTGGTCAGAAGAGTACTGAATCCACCCAAGTCCAAAGGAAAATTGAAACCACTGCCAAGAGATGCAGATTTGAGGACTTGGGTGCAACCAAATGAGCCCACAACTGAAGATATCCGAGCTGCAGTGCAAAAACTGAGCACTAGCCAGATCCAACTGGCTAATGAATCTGAAACACGTGCATACTTGACTGAAGTAATGCAGCGTCGATATAAACCAGGCAAGATCGTTGATGTTAAAGTATCGATCAAGCCTGGAACTCAATACTTTACAGTTGGGGTTCAGTACTTCAATGGACCATTGTGCTCAACTGAAAATCCAGACATCCATAGGTATGGCCATTCTGAGCATGTGGAGATGCTGAATGTGTTGGAGTCTAGGCAGCAGAAGAACAAGTTGGAAAGAGGTTGGATTCATGTGCTTCAAAGTCTTATCAAGTTCAAGGAAAGTGTTGAAGAAAAACTGAACTTTGATCCTGAAGACAACCAACCCATCTCTACAGCTGCCAAGAGAAGGAAAACTGGCGAAGGGCCATCTGTAGAAGTTTTCCTTCCAGTTATCATCTTGTAATTTTATTTTACTTTCTTGTAACTGATGTAAATTTCATTTTCCTGTATAAATGAAGTTACCAGATTGTAACAACAGGATAGATAACAGATTAAATCTAGCAAACTTAAAAGAAATACCCAAGGCATTTAATGATCTATAAAAATGCCTTGGAAAATTTAAATAGATTTAGTCAAGCAAGTCTTTCCAATTGATACTTGGCAATAATTCAGGACAATTAGGGGGAATTTGTTAGGGCCAATTTACTGATAAACTGGCCAGTCTCCAGTTGAATCTGGAGACCTGAAGAAATTGTCCAGAAATATATGAAGTCCAGTTGCAACGTACAGTTAACGCAACTGAAGACTTCCTCCAGTTGAGATCTGACCAGATATGAAGACATTCCAATTGAAGTCGAAGACAACAAATGGAAGATAGAGAATGACAATGGCAGCGAAGCCCAGTTGACATTCTATTCAGATAGAAACTGGAGAATATCAGTTTAAAGTCTTTACAAAGCTTTACACTGATTACGAGGAAGACCTTTATGCTTTATGTGCATTAAACGGACAATAACAATTGTCTATGTTTAAAGTACAAAAGTACATAAAGCAGGTTGAATAAAGTGATTTTATGTCATACTTTATACAGTATTTAATTTGAAGTCGTATTGCTTCCTTAAATACTCTCAACCATATTTGTACAATAAAGTTGGAATCCCAATGACAACTTTATCTATAAATAGAGGTCTTTGCACAACCAAGAAACAACTTTGCATATTCAGAAATTTGCATTTCTTGGTGAACTTGTGCAATATTCTCTCAATCGCAAAAAGGAACATTTCACAACTTTAAGTGTTTCGATTGTTGAATAGAATTTCCAAGTATTAGATCATTGTACTTCGTAGGTTGTTAGGATATTTACATATTTGTATTATCTTGGTTCCGTAACAACCTTGTAATTTATTTAAAGATAATAAATAAATTACACTTGAGAAATTACATATCGATCTCACCAGATTTACTTTACAAGTATTTATTTATTGCATTGTCTTTACTTATTACACTTTGTCACCTTAACCTGGTATATACATACTGCAACTGGTCGTCTCCAGATCAGTGTGTATATTGCAAAATAACCTCACCATCGACATAGAGGTGTCTTCAGGTAGTACCATCTATTGAGTTGGGACCTACAAATTTCCTCCATCCCCAACTACAATTTTGTGGTTGATGTACAACCCAAAAGTTTCTGCCTTTTAACCTATAAGAGTGCACCCATTTGACCCATAGAGAATCTCTACGGGTTAAAATGCTCCAAATATGATATACCATAAGGGATTTGTTTACTTCACTTATACGCCTAATATCTAAACCACCCTCTGATTTAGGTAAACAAATAGATTTCCATGACACCTTTGCCTTACCTTTCACCATCGGTCCTTGACACCATAAAAATGCCCTCATCTTTCTTTCAAGATCATTTATAATGCTAGCTGGAAGGATAAAAACTGAAGCCCAGTAAACATGAAAAGAAGATAACACTGACCTTATCAACTGAAGACGACCAGCAAAAGATAAGCTCTTATTCCTCCAGTCAGCGATTCTACTCTCCATTTTCTCCACCAAGATATTACAATCATTATGAAGAAGTCTAGTGGATATTAAAGGAACACCAAGGTACCTCACAGGGAGCTTCTCTTCATCAAAAGGCATGATCAAAAGTATAGCTTGCTTAACAAAATCCGAAACATTACAGAAGAAAGCTTTACTCTTGGGCATGCTAGGAACCAACCCAGACATATCTTTGAATTCATTTAGTGTATTCATAATAACACTAGTTGAACTCACATCACCCCTTGCAAACAAAAAGAGGTCATCTGCAAAACAAATATTAATAATTCGCTCTTTTTCACACTTGTTATGAAATCTGAAACTAGCCATACTCATAACTGCATGCTGGAGAAGTAAAGTAAGCACTTCCATAACAAGTGTGAATAAGTATGGGGACATAGGATCTCCTTGCCTTAATCCTCGTTTACCCTTGAAGAATCCATGCACATTCCCATTAATAGCTAAAGAAAACTAAGTAGAAGTAACACAGACCATGATCCATTTGATCATTCTTCTATGGAAACCAAAACCATGTAATGCCGATTCCAAAAATCTCCAATCCACAGTATCATATGCTTTCTGTATATCAATCTTGAATGCACATCTTGGAGGACCAACATTGCGATGGTAGTTATGCATAAGTTCTTGTGTGAGTAGGATATTATCAGAAATCCTACGACCAGGAACAAATGCTGACTGATTTATGCTAACAAGATCCGATAACCCATCTTTCATTCTTTCTGTTAATATCTTACTAATACATTTAAAGAGTGTATTACAGCAAGATATAGGTCTATAATCAGTTACAGAAGTCGGGGTTGCCACCTTAGGAACAAGAGCAATTAGAGTATGATTAACCTGCTGGAGCAATTTCCCATTCCTGAAGAACTCATGGACAGCGAGACATATATCATTTCCTACCACATCCCAAGCACCCTTAAAGAATGCCGAGGTATACCCATCCGGACCCGGGGCTTTATTTTCACCTATCAAAAACATTTCCTTCCTTATCTCCTCATTTGTGACATTACGAGCCATGGTTTCAGCTTTCTGAGGGGATAACTTCTTTGTGAATACTTCAGGAGTAGGATAACGGGTTGTAACCCCAACCTGACCCAAAAACTTCTCATAGTGATCAACAAAAGCCTTAGGGGCTGCACCACCTTCATGAATAATCCCATTACCATCTCGGATGACCTCTATTCGACTTCTATTGTTTTTGCTTCTTTAATATCTTGAATTGTAGCCGTTACAGTTATCTTGAAATCAGGATCCTGCAAACTGTGAACACATGTTCGAAAATAATAACGTAATCGCAAGCATTGTTAGATATCTTTGATCAGGATCCTAGATGTAAAATCCGACCCCAAACAATTTTTCCTAAAATTTATATTCATTAGTTCATAAATGAGATATAAATTTTAAGTTTTGCACGAGAAGCATCTAAATGAGTTTTTTATTAAAGTTGATCGCGTATCCAAAGAATTAATGCACAAGTGGCGCGTTGCACAATGTCATCAGTCAGAAAATAATGAGTAAAATTTAATTTACTCGGCTTGATTAGACGTTAACCTATCCCTTTGTCTTCCCATTTACACTTATCCTTTTCCCTATTTATACTCAACAATACTCCGAATCTATTTCAAAATATCTCTCTTCATCTTTTTCAAAACATCTTTTCTCTCAAAACCTTTTTCCAAAACATCCTTTTCTGAAAATCATGTCTTCATCCTCCAGTTCTGTTTGGAAGAATAAAGTAAAAAGGTTTTCATTTTATTATTCATCTAAATAGTTTTTCTCATTTTATTTCTTTTATTTTTTCAGCATCTTGAAGAGATCATTGAACGATGTGGAGAACAAGCCCAGCGTCACGACGATCTTTTGAAGAACATCGATGGCTGGCTAATGTCCTCAATGAAGATCTGCAAATCGCATCAAGAGCTCACTCTGGAAGTTATCACCAAGTGGGGTGAAGACCTTCATGCCCTCAAGAAAGAAATACTACAAGCCTACGAGGAACTTGATCATTCCTAGAAGGAGTTAAAGAAGGCCAAGACTGATCTAGTCTATATGAAGTCTGTGGTGTCTATTTTGAAGAAGAAGTATCCTGATGTGGACACTACTCTTGGGGATGAGATCCTGGAGGGTTAAATGTAGTCTTTCTAGATCTTTTGGGTGTTAGTGTTGGAGCACATTAAGTGCACAAATTGTTGTCCGATGCAATAATTCTAAAAGGCTGAGAAATTCGTACATATATGCCTTACGAACTTTAAGTTCGTAAGAACTAATAAGTTCGTAAGGCCAAGCCCATTTTGTACGAATTTGACAGCCCAACCCATTTGTACCTATAAATATAGGACTTAGGTTTCAGATTTCAGTGATGATTTAATAGCTATGTAATTCGTCCATGGCCGGCTGAGGGATCGCGCAAACCCTCAGTTGTAAGTCCACCATATTCATTATTGTTAGTCGTCTTGTTGATTGTGATTCGTAGTCTTCAAGATGTAATCATACGAATTCGTTTTGTATTGTAATCATATGACTAATGATAATGTTTATTATTTCTCCCATTGTAATTGTTTTCTTATCTTTGTATTTTACAAGAACCCTAATAACTAATCTAGATGGATTTCGCACTTCTAGTTTAGGATAGATCACGATTTACGATCAACACACGTTCCAAACGTGTTTTCACAATTGGTATCAGAGCAGGGGAGGCTATTTTGCCTTCGATCGTGATCTGGATTAGGGTTTATGTTCGAAAGTATGAAGAAGATGAAGTTTCTGTCGTTAAGTTCGTTTGCCTTACGAACTTAGCAAAACGAAGTTCATCAAACGAAGATAGAAAACGAACTTAACTTCATTTTCGTTTGAAGTTCATCAAACGAAGATAGCAAACGAACTTAACTTAATTTCGTTCTGAAGTTCTTCAAACGAAGATAGCAAACGAACTTAACTTAATTTCGTTCTAAAGTTCTTCAAACGAAGATAGAAAACGAAGTTATCTTCATTTTCGTTTTGAATCTTCATCAAACGAATTTAGCCTACGTAATTAAGCTATCTTCGTTCCGAACCTTAGCCAACGAACTTAAGCTATCTTCATTCAGACCTTACGAAGATAAGAGTGTTTTTGAGCATATCTTCGCAATATGTAACAAGTTCGTGAGAAGATGTACTTACGAAGATAAGTACGAAGATAACAAGTTCGCAGTAGTGAATATGTTTGCAGAAAGATTGTACTTACGAAGATAACACCAATTTGGGTTTATATTCACAAGAACAAACATGGTTCTTCTTACGAAGATGTTCATACCTGGCAGAATAACTTCGCATGTATTGTTGATTTTCTACATACGAAGTTGGTCATTTAAGTTCAACACATATTACGAATATGTTCAAGCCAGGAGATCAAGTTCGTAGGTATAGTTCTTTAACTGTGCCGATGCTATACGAAGATGATCATAGAAGATAGAGTTCAAGAAAGAGGTTCATATATGTTTCAGTCTGAAGAGAACGATTCCACATCTGATCAGAAGAAACACAGGGTGTCTTTCTCCAACCAGAAGATTCTTAAAAAAAAATAAAAAAAAAAAAAAATAAAAAAAAAAAAAAATTTTTGCCTATGATCTTATAATCTCGTTTTTACGCGGGAAAATTAATTTGGTAAAGGTCCGAAAAATTTTGGGTCATTTTCGTGCGTTTTTGGCGCAATTTCGGCAAAAAATGACGATTATCAAATTTTTTCTACCATTATTAGATCAAAAGTTAAAGTGAATTTCAAAATTTCACGAGAACATTTTTCCCGAAATTGTTTTTGGAGGGAAACACAATATACCCTGTTTAGAACCACATGAAAGGGAGATTTTTGAAACTGAAGGCAAGTAGATGGGCTGATTTTCAAAGTTTTGCAGAAAAATGAGGGGGAATAAAATATTCATTCTGATTTTTGAGCAAAACTTTTCTACATACTCGAGTTACATAACGATCAAAGGTTATTCTGTTGGTGATTATTGTATTCTAATGCTCGAGGCGTTTTGAAGATCATCGAACTATATGTTCAAATTGATTTATATCAACGGATGATTTTCATATATAGCGGTCATGGAAACTTTGTTGAAGTATTGGATCATTGAAGCTGGTTATTTGTTGTTCAGTATTTGAAGATCGAATCTTATCCATATTCCAAGATGTAGAGATAAATTATCAGGTGATTCTTGCGGAGGAGTTGCATAGATAAAGATCTTTATATTATGGCAGCATATACAACTGAAGAGGAGATCTGATAAGAACGACTTCGAGTGATTGGTGGATTTGTGAAGATACAAGACAGAGTCAGACACTGCTAGTTGAGACAGGATTTATGCGACTACATTTTGTGATTCAGTTTGCAGAGTTTCTTATTTTTATGATGAAGAACTGAAGCTGTTTGTTCTTAAAAGACCAGAAGGTTGTCAATATCTAGCATGGCGTGAGAGACATTTCAGAAGTTTGTGTGAAGAAGACTTACATGAACTAGGAAATAACAGGATTATCAATCCAAGTAGTTATGGTCTTGCAGATGTGATTGGTAAGAATCTTCATGAAGATTTCGAGTTGAGATCGAATATGAAAGATTCTGAAAAACCAAAGTTTCATATTGAACCAAGACGAAAGAAGAAGGTGGTGAAACCAGATATTGTTGCGAAGAAATCTGAGCAGAAAGCTGATCAAATCCAGCCTTACGATTGCTCAGACTTACTAACAACACGTAAGCAAGGTATCTCCAACGTCCTTGAAATCCACTCTTATCAAAAGGAAGCTTTATTTGACCAACATAACCCATTCTTTGAAAACACCGACGAATAAGGTCAAAATCATAAGCTAATTCTACTGCTTCGTCTGATTCATCACCCAAGTGCAGAATTTCACGAAGTATAGACT
>CM067175.1:38144909-38433431 GCA_034093135.1 Erigeron breviscapus | reverse complement strand
TACAAGTGCCAAGAAACGGGTCATCTCATTGCCGATTGTCCACAGATGAAGAATGCTGGAAAGAAGACCGCCACGACAGCAACAAAAGTGAGGGCTCTTCAAATGACGGTTGATGACGCAAGGAACAACGATGAAGTGGTAAGTGGTACTTTCCTTGTTAATGCAAAGCCTGCCTCTGTTTTATTTGATTCAAGTGCAAATAGGTCGTTTGTGTCCACATTATTTGCTCCTAAGCTAGAAAGAGTCACTACTCCCTTAGATTGTTCATTAGAGGTAGAAATTGCTAATGGTACGGTTAATAATATACGTGTGGGATATGACGATTGTGACTTTGAGATTGAAGGTCGTTCTTTTCCAGTCCAACTATTACCTACTACCTTAAGTGGTTTTGATGTAGTGATTGGTATGGATTGGTTGGCTAGAAATGAAGCTAGTATTTTATGTTCCCAAAAGATATTTCGATTGCCTATATCCGAGGGTAAAGTGATAACGGTGTATGGAGACAAGAAGAGAGGAGGAATAAAGATTATTAGTATGATGAAAGCTATTAAATGTATAAGGAAAAACAAGAGCCATTTCTTGGCTTATGTCATTGATGCAAGAAAAGAGAAGCCTTCAATCGCTAGTGTTGATGTAGTATCCAATTTCCCCGATGTGTTTCCCGATGATCTACCCGGTATTCCTCCCGAACGTGAAGTTACTTTTCAGATAGATCTTATTCCAGGTGCTACACCCGTTGCTAAAGCACCTTACCGATTAGCTCCTACAGAAATGAAGGAATTAATGACGCAACTACAGGAGTTACTTGACAAGGGGTTCATACAACCTAGTTCCTCGCCTTGGGGAGCTCCGATTCTCTTTGTTAAGAAGAAGGATGGATCAATGCGCATGTGTATTGACTACCGTGAGTTGAACAAACGAACGGTCAAGAATAAGTATCCTCTCCCGAGAATTGATGATCTTTTTGATCAACTACATGGTGCTTCGTATTTTTTCAAAGATTGATTTGCGGTCCGGTTATCATCAGTTAAAGGTACAGAAGGAAGATGTAGCAAAGACAGCTTTCCGGACTAGATATGGTCATTATGAGTTCTTGGTCATGCCATTTGGGTTGACCAATGCTCCAGCCGCGTTTATGGACTTAATGAATTGGGTATGCCGCCCCTTTCTAGATCATTTTGTTATTGTGTTTATTGACGATATTTTGATCTATTCTAAGTCAGAGGATGAACACCGTGAGCATTTGAAAGCAGTTTTGGAGGTGTTGAGGGAGAAGAAGTTGTTCGCAAAGTTTTCTAAATGTGAGTTTTGGCTCCGAGAAGTGCAGTTTCTTGGTCATGTTATTACATCGGAAGGTATTAAAGTAGATCCTTCAAAGATTGAAGCTGTTTCAAAGTGGGAGCAACCAAAGACTCCTACCGAGATTAAGAGTTTTCTTGGTTTGGCTGGGTATTATAGAAGGTTTATTCAGGATTTTTCCCGAATAGCCAAGCCTATGATGGAATTAACAAAGAAGGGTGTGAAGTACGAGTGGACTGAAAAGCAGGAAAATGCATTCCAAACGTTGAAAAAGAAGTTGTGTGAAGCTCCTATCCTTGCCTTTCCTGAAGGTACTGATGATTTAGTGGTATATAGCGATGCTTCTATTACAGGTTTGGGTTGTGTCTTAATGCAGAGAGACAAAGTGATTGCCTATGCTTCACGTCAGTTGAAGCCTCATGAGAAGAATTACCCTACCCATGATCTTGAGCTAGCGGCGGTTGTGTTTGCATTGAAATTATGAAGACATTACTTATATGGTACTAAATGCACACTTTACACCGACCATAAGAGTTTACAATATATGTTTACTCAAAAGGAGATGAATGTGAGACAAAGAAGGTGGATGGAATTACTTAAAGACTATGATTGTGAAATCAAATACCATCCGGGTAAAGCCAATGTAGTGGCGGATGCACTAAGTAGGAAAGTGCAAAGCTCTCCTTGTAAGTTGATGAGCATGCAAGTTCAGGCCAAGTCGGGTCTATTAGATCGAATTAAAGATGTAACATCCCAAACTTTTCTTTACTAGTTGACTAATGCCGTTAAGTCAATATTGTGTGTGTCGTTAAGTCTATTTTAGATTTAAATGTTTATATGTAGCTAATGTGTGTTATGTGTGAGGCTTGTAAGCCTAAATGTTAATGTAGTATAAATGTGTGTAATATGAAGGTTAATGTCTATGTAGTGACATTTAATGAAGGATTAATGTTGTATGTGGTCAATAATGTAGTTTGTGACCAATAATGAAGGATTAGGAAGATTAAGGGTTAGTTTTGGCATGTGTGCAAAGTCAAAAACGGGTTTAGAGGTTTAATGGTTGTCATTGAGAGCCTTATGCAGATTTCCTTCCTCTAAAACAAGCCCTAGTTGATCCCCTCCCTTCCCTCTCTAGTTTCTCCCTTGATCTTATTCGTTTTGAAGCCGAATCGATCGTGTATTGCTTAGACTTTGGATCTTTATCATCGAATACAGGTAATATAGGTATTCCTCATCTGAGATTGATTGTGTGAGTCTTATATTAGTTGTAATCCAGGCCATAAGGGTTTGGGTTGGGTTATTTGATTAAACGTTCATCAATTTCATGATTCGGGTGATTAAATGGTTGGTTTATGATGTAAAGGATTTAGGGATTAATAGGTTGATTAAAGGTAATGAAAGTGCAATTAAAAGGATTAATTTTAAATCCCCAGGTTGGATTTGGGGTATGGGTTAGTATGGGATTCGTTTGATCAAAGCGTAAAAGTGTAGTTGCTGGTCTGCACCCCTGGTGCGACGCACCAAAGGGCTGGTGCGGCGCACCCACTGAGGATATAAAGTTTCTGGAGTGTTTGTGCGACGCACAGTGTGGGAGGTGCGGCGCACCACTGGCCAGTTTTGATTTTGGTACACCCCGTTATGCGACGCACCAAGGGCTGGTGCGGCGCACCTGCCTTTAATCTAATTTCCCTGGGAGTTTAGTGCGACGCACCAAAGGGTAGGTGCGGCGCACCTATTGATAGATAAGTTTTTCTGATGGTTTTGTGCGACGCACCAAAGGGTAGGTGCGGCGCACTCGTAGTTATTTTGAATTTCCCTGGAGGAATGGTGCGACGCACCACATGGAAGGTGCGGCGCACCACCTGCCCAGATTTTACAAAAGGTGTCGTTTAGCTTATCTTTCGATCTTATACTTGTTCTAGGTTATTGGAGACACCTAGTCATCGTTGTATTGTGCTTGTAGCTTGTTGTTAAGCTGTATCAAGGTAAGATACACTACTTTTGTCACGCTGAGGGTTCAACAAGCAAAGGTTTCATACTTATAACTTCCTTAACGGTAACTTATGATATATGTGGGTATCTTGGGTTACACGGGAGGCATTATGGGATATGTAGTTGACCATGAGACCTGAAATGCAGACCCTATCGTAGTGAAATGAAGTATTGCTTAATGTAGTATACTGTTATGCAGTTTATGTAGTATTACGAAGTAGCTTGTGATGCTTTGAGATGTAGTGTATGTTGTTGATTGTTGATATGTGCATGATTGTATGGCTTGCTCAACTAGTACACTAGACTCGTTAAGTTGCCATGACACGTGCACGTTTAAGGGCCCAAAACGTAAAAGCAGTAAACGTAGAAAATGTTTAGGTAATGCAGTCACCTAAACTAAATAATGCAGGATCGAGCTCGTTAAACTTTGATGCAGGAAAGTGTTAAGCTTAACCCGTACTTGCCCTAGCCCGGCTAAGTGCGTTGACGTAGTTGTTGCTTGGGTGGCTCCTTGCAACATGGTCATTATAATGCAGGGTGAGTAATACGAGGGGTCTGACCAACCTCCACATACGGATTACTCTTGGATTGGCTTGCCATTCCTTAACGACGCTTGATGTACAACCGTGTGGGGTTTGTCATCTAGTCGGGTGTAGCTTATGTTACACATTAACGCAGTTAATAACGTAGTAAAGCAGTTAATGTAGTAAAGCAGTTAAAACGTAGTAAAGCAGTCAATGTAGAAAGCAGTTATGTGGTTAAACGTGTGTAATGAAGTAATGCAGGATAGGCACATTTAGGGTGATTCATCCTAATTGATATGAAGTTGTTATGCAGTTTTGTGTGTTGTGCGTTGTGCCTAATGAGCTTGTCTGATAATGGAGAAATGTTTTAATTGGACAAATGCTTTTAAATTAAGTGTGATCTTACTTAGCTATTCTTATAGCTAACACTTGTTTCTTTAATGTGGTTGTTCCCTCAGGTTTAGCTTGATGGACTAGTGACGCAGGGCTTATGAGCTTGGGTAGATGCAATGAAGGAGCCTTAGCTACCCATAGTTGCTTATTATGGAGACTTTTGAATACATTTCATTTTGATGTCGAATTTATGTAATAATGTGTGAACGGTTGTTTAATGTTGGGCAACCGTTGGGTTTTCATTTGAACTAATGTTTGATATGGCATGTAACACCAATAAAACGTAGAAACCGAAATGTTTTTATCGGTTTGACTTTTAAAGTCTTTTCTTCCGCAATTTAACACCGTTAGGTGAAAGTTTTTGAAAACCCATATTTTTAAACGTCGGGTGTTACAAAAGAAGCACAAGAGATGGCATTAATGAAGGATAATATTGATAACGAGAGTATTGGGAAGAAGAAACGACTTGTGATGGAGACCAATAGCCGTGGGTTTAAAACATACAAGGGTCGCATTTGGGTGCCACTGCTTGGTGGTAACCGAGAGTTGATCCTTGAAGAGGTCCATAGAAGTAGGTATTCGATGCATCCCGGTGTCACCAAAATGTATGCAGATTTGAAGCCGATTTATTGGTGGCCGGATATTAAAGGTGAAGTGGCTCATTTTGTAGCAAAGTGTTTGACGTGTGCAAGAGTGAAGACGGACCATCAAAAGCCGTATGGTTTGTTGCATCAATTAGAAATCCCCGAGTGGAAATGGGATCATATTACCATGGACTTTGTAACGAAGCTACCTAAAACGCCGAAAGGGAATGATATGATATGGGTGATTGTAGATAGATTGACGAAGAGTGCTCATTTTCTAGCTACCCGACAAGATGTGCCTTTAACGAAGATGGCAAAGATGTACATTGATGAAGTAGTTGCGAAACATGGAGTTCCTTTATCTATTGTTTCGGATCGAGACTCGAGGTTTGTGTCAAACTTTTGGAAGGGTCTTCAACGGGAGTTGGGTAGTAGAATAAATTTGAGTATCGCCTATCATCCCCAAACCGATGGGCAAAGTGAGAGAACCATTCAAACCTTGGAGGATATGTTGAGAACGTGTGTACTTGAATACGGTGGAGCATGGGATGAACACTTGAAGTTGATTGAATTTGCTTATAATAATAGTCACCATGCAAGTATTGGGATGCCACCATTTGAAATGTTATATGGAAGGAGATGTAGGACTCCAAGTTGTTGGATGGAGCCCGGTGAAAAGCAGTTGACCGGTCCCGAAATTATTGAAATTACCTCTGAAAAGGTTAATGTAGCTAAAGAAGCCTTACGTGTGGCAAGAGAAAGGCAGAAAACATATGCAGATAAGAAAAGGAGACCGATTGAGTTTAATGTTGGTGATTTAGTGATGCTGAAAGTATCACCTTGGAAAGGAGTTATCCGATTTGGAAAGAAGGGAAAGTTGAGTCCACGTTACATTGGACCTTTTAAAGTGGTGAAGCGCATTAAAGATGTGGCATATCAGTTGGAATTACCTCCAGAATTGGATGGAATTCACAACACCTTCCATGTATCCTACTTGAGGAAATGTTTAGCTGAGGAGTCGAGTGTGATTCCTATTAAAGACGTGAGTATTGACCCAATGAAGAGAATAGTAGACGAACCGGTAGCGATACTTGGAAGAAAGCAAAAGAAGTTACGCCGAAAAGTGATTGAACTTGTCTTGATAAAGTGGAAGCATAATCATGGAGAAAGCTTGACTTGGGAAACTGAAGCAGTAATGAAGGAGAAATATCCCGAGTTGTTCCTATCTGATGAGATTCCGGGGACGGAATCCTCTTAAGGGGGAGGTATTTGTAACATCCCGAACTTTTATTTAATGTTTGACTAATGCCGTTAAGTCAATTTGGGGTGTCGTTAAGTCTTTACTTAATATTTGAATGTAGTTATGTGTGGTTAACGTAGATAAAGTAGTTAGGTTTAAAAGCCTAAATTTTAATGACGAATAAAAGTGTGATTAATGTCGCTTAAAGGCTATGTAGTGCCTTTTAATGAAGGACTAATGTTGTATATGGTCAATAATGCAGTTTGTGGCCAAAAATGAAGGGTTTAGAAGTCCAGGGACTGATTTTGACATAGGTTGAAATCTAAAAACGGGATTAAGGCTTTGATGGGTGTAATTAGGGTTGATTGATCAGCCATTAGCAAATAATAACTCATACACAAAGTCTCTCTAATCTTTCTTGATTTCTAAAGCAATTGATCTAGTTTTTGGGTCTAACGATTGGGTATTTTGGTGTTGGATTCGATCAACCATCTAGCAAGCAGGTAATCATTGAATCGTTGGTTGTATTTTCAGGCTTAGGGGTTGGTTAATTATGATATAGATCTGATTAAAATTGGATTATACACGTAATTAGGGCTTAGATGGTGTTTTGGTCAATTAACGTGCAAAACGATGTTAAACGAGTTTGTAATCGATCCGGATGATCAAAATGTGTTTAATTGTGTCAAAATCATGTTTTGGGTGAAGCCTAGATGGATCGTTTTCTGGAAAATCGAAGAACTTAGTCGTTTTTGAAAAGCAGTCGAACCAGCGTTCGAACGAAGTTAATCTTCGTTTTATGACTATCTTCGTAAGGTGTAATTCTGGAATTTTACGTAGTCAGTCTTAAGTTCGTACGAGGGTCCATTTAAGGTCCTAAATGACTTATACTTTATATGTTAATGTACGATAGGTGTCGGGGAATACTGATAAGCACTATTAGCTATTTGTTTGCGCGCGTACACTACTACCAGGTAAGATACACTACTTTGACACGCTGAGGGATCAACTAAAAGCTGGTTTCAAATCGTAAACACTTCCATTCGGTATCTTTATATTGCATGTGGGCATATGGGTTACTTGGGAGGTATTATGGGTTATGTAGTTGACCATGAGACCTGAGATGCAGTCCTTATTGTAGTGTAATGTAGTAATGCTTAATGTAGTATGTAGCTATGCAGTTGATGTAGTTTAATGAAGTATCTTGATATGCATGATATATAGAAATGAAGTTGATGTGTGATATGCATGCTTGACTGTACGCCTAGTTCACTAGACTTGCTAGGTTGCTATGTCACTTGCACGTTTAAGGATCCAAACGTAATGAAGTTAAAGTGTGTGAATGTTTGGGAATGCAGGGACCCAATCTATATGTGTGAAATTGAGCTCATAAAACAGATGCAGTGAAAAGTGTTAAGCTTAACCCGTACTAGCCTTAGCCGGGCGAGTGCGTAGATGCAGTTGTTGCTTGGGTGGCTCCTCGCAACGTGGTCTCTATAACGCAGGGCGAGTAATACGAGGGGTTTGACCAACCTACATATACGGATTACTCAAGGATTGGCTTGCCATTCCTTAACGACGTAAGATGAGTAGTCTTTTGACTAATCATCCAGTCGGGTGTGATGCAGGGCACACTTATATGCAGTTAACGAAGATACGTGTGACAATGTGTGAACTAATGCAGGATAGGCACCTTTAGGATGATTATCCTAATTGAAACGAAGTTGAAATGCAGTATATGTGTGAAATTGAGCTCATAAAACAGATGCAGTGAAAAGTGTTAAGCTTAACCCGTACTAGCCTTAGCCGGGCGAGTGCGTAGATGCAGTTGTTGCTTGGGTGGCTCCTCGCAACGTGGTCTCTATAACGCAGGGCGAGTAATACGAGGGGTTTGACCAACCTACATATACGGATTACTCAAGGATTGGCTTGCCATTCCTTAACGACGTAAGATGAGTAGTCTTTTGACTAATCATCCAGTCGGGTGTGATGCAGGGCACACTTATATGCAGTTAACGAAGATACGTGTGACAATGTGTGAACTAATGCAGGATAGGCACCTTTAGGATGATTATCCTAATTGAAACGAAGTTGAAATGCAGTATATGTGTGAAATTGAGCTCATAAAACAGATGCAGTGAAAAGTGTTAAGCTTAACCCGTACTAGCCTTAGCCGGGCGAGTGCGTAGATGCAGTTGTTGCTTGGGTGGCTCCTCGCAACGTGGTCTCTATAACGCAGGGCGAGTAATACGAGGGGTTTGACCAACCTACATATACGGATTACTCAAGGATTGGCTTGCCATTCCTTAACGACGTAAGATGAGTAGTCTTTTGACTAATCATCCAGTCGGGTGTGATGCAGGGCACACTTATATGCAGTTAACGAAGATACGTGTGACAATGTGTGAACTAATGCAGGATAGGCACCTTTAGGATGATTATCCTAATTGAAACGAAGTTGAAATGCAGTATATGTGTGAACGTGTGATGTGTGTTGTGCCTAATAAAACTTGTCTAATAATGAAGATTGTTTTAATTGGACAAATGCTTTTAAATTAAGTGTTATCTTACTTAGCTATTCTTATAGCTAACACTTGCTTCTTAATGTGGTTGTTCCCTCAGGTTTAGCTTGATGGAATCTAGATGCAGGACGTGTGAGCTTGGGTAGATGCAATGCAGGAGCCTTAGCTACCCTTAGACGATGCTTACTTTAGACATTCGTTACAGTTCGTATTTAATGTCGAATTTATGTAGTGATGTGTGAACGGTTGTTTTATGTTGGGCAACCGTTGGGTTTTCATTTGAACTATTGTTTGATATGGCATGTAACACCAAATAAATGCAGAAACCGAAATGTTTTTATCGGTTTTGACTTTTACAGTCTTTACTTCCGCAAGTTAACACCGTTAGGTGAAAAGTTTTTGAAAACCCATATTTTTAAACGACGGGTGTTACAAGTTGGTATCAGAGAAGTAGTTTAAGTGAACCAAGGCCTATTGACCATAGGATTTGGACTTAAGCTTAAGGTGTGCATGCTAGGTACTCGTAGAATGCCTTAGCTAGAGATGACATGTGATGTAGGATGGGTTGGGATGAGTGCGAGTGTAGTAGGGCTTACGAGATGTTTACGTTACGATGATATGTTTTAGACTTATCTCGACGAGCTTTTTGTTTTATTTTGCGCTTATCGACTCCACCATTTTATTGAAGGAAAATGGTAAACACTCGCAACCGCAACATCCAACGCGACGGAGCTACTGCTAGCATTACTCCACCGGTCCATCCGGGTGCAGGTGCTCCTAATGCTGCTAATGCTGCTGCTAATGCTAATGTGAATCGTGTGAACCCCCGCCGTGTTAATCAACCAGGCTCATTGGGTCCGATGCCTCCACCACCTGGCAATCCTCCGAGAGTTAACGATGTAGCGGTGGATCAGATTCCCAATCAGACGGAGATGTATAATCTTGTGCTAACTCTTCAGGCCCAGTTGGCCCAAACGCAAGAACAGTTGAATCAGGCGTTGGCAGCTAACGCAGAAGGAACTGGTAACAGTCACTCTGTGCCTTCTCACCACACTGAGCCACCGGTCGATGATGTTGTTATTCCCCATGCTAATGTTAATATGGTTCCTCCTAATGATGTTCACGCCCCTCGATTCAAGTTTGAAAGTTTCCAGAAGTGTGGAGCTCAGAAATTCTATGGAACACTCAATGCAGTAGGTTGCATGGAATGGCTTGATGATACTGAGATGGTTTTTGAAGCTTGTGATTGTCCCGAGGATAAGAAAGTGTTGTGTGCTAGTAGAATGTTGAAAGAAGGTGCTCGGGACTGGTGGAAGAGCATTACTATTTCGATGACTCCGGCTATGGTAACAGCTATTACGTGGGCTGACTTTAAGCAGAAATTCATTGAGGAATATATTGGGGTACATGAGCAGCGTAAAATGGAAAAAGAGTTCCGTGCTTTGACAGCTGAAGTTGGCAAAATTAATGATTATGCTCGTTCCTTTATGGAGAAGATGAAGTTCGTAGGCCATCTGTTCCGTACTGATGCGGATCAGGTTGCTTGCTATGTTGATGGTTTGCCTCCGAGTTATCGAGGTATCTGCAGGCAGCACAAGACTCTGACTGAAGCAATCAAGGAGTCTAAAAAGCTTGACGATGATTTTGCTTCGGACAAGAAAGTAGTTGAGAAAGTCGACGACAAGAAAGTGGGATTTAAAAGAAGATCAAACTGGTCCTCTAATAACAATAATAATAATAAGAAGTTCCGTGGAAATTCTAGCTCAGGCGGTGACAAGGATAAAAAGAAGAATGGTTCATGGTGTACATTTTGCAAGACAATTCATGAAGGGCATTGTACCGACAAGACAAGAAGGTGCCATAAGTGTGGGAAGTCGGGACATCTTGCCACTGAATGTAGAGACAAGACTCGTTGCTACAAGTGCCAAGAAACGGGTCATCTCATTGCCGATTGTCCACAGATGAAGAATGCTGGAAAGAAGACCGCCACGACAGTAACAAAAGTGAGGGCTCTTCAAATGACGGTTGATGACGCAAGGAACAACGATGAAGTGGTAAGTGGTACTTTCCTTGTTAATGCAAAGCCTGCCTCTGTTTTATCTGATTCAGGTGCAAATAGGTCGTTTGTGTCCACATTATTTGCTCCTAAGCTAGAAAGAGTCACTACTCCCTTAGATTGTTCCTTAGAGGTAGAAATTGCTAATGGTACGGTTAATAATATACGTGTGGGATATGACGATTGTGACATTGAGATTGAAGGTCGTTCTTTTCCAGTCCAACTATTACCTACTACCTTAGGTGGTTTTGATGTAGTGATTGGTATGGATTGGTTGGCTAGAAATGAAGCTAGTATTTTATGTTCCCAAAAGATAATTCGATTGCCTATATCCGAGGGTAAAGTGATAACGGTGTATGGAGACAAGAAAAGAGGAGGAATAAAGATTATTAGTATGATGAAAGCTATTAAATGTATAAGGAAAAACAAGAGCCATTTCTTGGCTTATGTCATTGATGCAAGAAAAGAGAAGCCTTCAATCGAATATTAGCAATACACTTGGATCCCAAAATTTATGACAACATAATGAAAGTAGCATTTCTAAGTGATGGCTTAAGATAGGAACTTACGTATATTAGTCCTATCATAAGGATAGTCTTGGCATAGAAATGTGGTTGAGGACCATGATGGAATATATGATCAAGGAAGTAATAGATGGGAAGTACCCATTTTGGATAAGTGGTTATGATGTGCGTCATATCAAGGTGAGTCATAGCCCCCTTTCAAACTCTTTTATATGTTTTACTTACGGGGTGAAAAGCATGAATAATTAAAATTGCTATCTTTATATCAAATGACACTTTGAAGAATGATTATGATATGGGAATTGTGCCGCCCATGTGGTTTGGGTATATTGATATCTAATAATATGTTTTCTAAGTATTGAAATGATTGTGCAGCGAAATTTACTTAAAAACCTATGCACTCACCAACTACGTTTTCGTAGTTGACACTTTTTCTTCATTCTTTTCAGGAATTAGCATAAGCTTTGAGGAATTATATGCATCATGATTATTTGCATTGCACTTTGGAGTCAAAGATCAAACCTTGTGATGGGCAATGGAATCCGCATTGATCATTGTAGAATATCGTTTCATGTATTTGTTAATTGTCTCGTGGACTTAATATCCAAGTGCGGTGGACGCATTGTACTTGGGGATTGGTTCACATGCTTGTGCATTTGTAAAATTCTTTTATTAAATAAAGCTATGGTGAATGTTATTTATAATCCTTTGTTTTGAATACTCGACTTTCTGTACATCTCATTGTTCCGCCTTAGTTGGGGTGTTACAGAAAATGGTATCAGAGCCAGGTTATAGAGAACATTGGGGTTCCTCCGGGAATTCCAAAACTATAGCCACTTTTCAGAACGAATTTTTATAGTCGAGTCGAGCATAAGGTTAAGCGGATTAGTTTGAGTTTCGCATGGTAGGACTATAATTAAACGTAGAGTCATGAATCTACGTTTAATTATGAGATGGACATTGATGAACATACGGTTTGGGTATATTGATATCTAATAATATGTTTTCTAAGTATTGAAATGATTGTGCAGCGAAATTTACTTAAAAACCTATGCACTCACCAACTACGTTTTCGTAGTTGACACTTTTTCTTCATTCTTTTCAGGAATTAGCATAAGCTTTGAGGAATTATATGCATCATGATTATTTGCATTGCACTTTGGAGTCAAAGATCAAACCTTGTGATGGGCAATGGAATCCGCATTGATCATTGTAGAATATCGTTTCATGTATTTGTTAATTGTCTCGTGGACTTAATATCCAAGTGCGGTGGACGCATTGTACTTGGGGATTGGTTCACATGCTTGTGCATTTGTAAAATTCTTTTATTAAATAAAGCTATGGTGAATGTTATTTATAATCCTTTGTTTTGAATACTCGACTTTCTGTACATCTCATTGTTCCGCCTTAGTTGGGGTGTTACAGAAAATGGTATCAGAGCCAGGTTATAGAGAACATTGGGGATCCTCCGGGAATTCCAAAACTATAGCCACTTTTCAGAACGAATTTTTATAGTCGAGTCGAGCATAAGGTTAAGCGGATTAGTTTGAGTTTCGCATGGTAGGACTATAATTAAACGTAGAGTCATGAATCTACGTTTAATTATGAGAGAACCATGTAAAACTCAAACGGCCACTTGGACTTATGTTCAAAAGGATTCCTTTTCAAAAAAAAAAGATCTTTGTTAAATCCGTTTTTATGAGCATACGTGTTGCATTTAGACATTCACCTAAGCATACATAATGATTCGAGACTTGCTTTATGTAAGGATTATGCTAGTCTAGTAGGATTCCCCCTTATGCACATTAGAATTGAAATGAATCTAAGATTGAAAGATATTCGTTGATACATACTATTATATGCTATAACATGGGAATTTGGCCATGATTTAATTGCAATGTGAAAGTTTATAATGTGCAATATGAAAGTTTGTAATATGCAATGTGAAAGTTGTAATGTGCAATGTGAAAGCTTGTAATATCAATGTGAAAGTTTGGAATGTGCAATGAGGAAATTATGAGATAAATGCATGCGTAAAAGCTTTGTGATTTATGATGTTGAACTTTAAGTAGCGTATGCACTTTAAAATAATATGATTACTATGAGGCAAGAAATCATTTTGGAATATGACTTGTTTAGATTATTGGGTAATGAGGTTGATTAATTATGATTGATTCGGAAAGAAAATATAGGCATGACGAGTTGATATGAAATTTCATGGACGATATGGATATAAGAGCCTTTACTCTCTAAGTTTGAGCTATTTGAAACTAGCGCGTGAATATTGCGACGATTATGTAGTCATGCCCTACTATTAAGATAGTTATTGTGTCCTGAGGTTGAGCTATTTGAGGACTAGTGCGTGAATGATATAATGAGTATATAATCTTGCCTTAGTATCGATATAGTTATTGTGCTCTAAGATTTGACTATTAAGAACTAGTATTTGCACGATATGATGATGATGTGGCTAGTCCTTACTATAAAGATAGATATTGTGTGTCGAGATATGACCACTTGAGAACTAGTGATTGGCCCTGAGAAATTCATTATGAATTAGAAATTTCCTAAGTATAAAAGTTGTCATTAAGTACCCCTCCAATCCAATATTCGTTCACTCGTGCTCTCTTGAAATTATCCCACATCCTATTTCTTATGACACCACTATTCATTATGGATATACGACAACGCGACATCATCGGTGGAGCATCTCCCTACAAACGTTGGACGATATACTCTGAGAATTGTAGTCCCAAGATATGACGCGACTCTATCCTTCTAGAAACTACGCATAACCTTTGTATTCGATCTGAGATGGTGCGAAACATATGGGAACGTCGGATGAAGTTAGAGGCTTGTGAAGGGCGAGTGGTATTAAAGCCAAATTACGATTCGATGACGCTGGTAGAACACATTACGATATACATTCTAGACGACACATTCTGGGGATTGTAGCCCCGAAATTTGGTGCGATATCTCTATTCTAACACGCATACACGAACAGTTATCCATACTATCTAAGTCGGTGTGACATATATTGACGTCATTGAAAGTTGGAGTCCGTTGGGCAACAAAAGACATAGAAGTGATTTCTTTAACTCGCGCAAGGAGTCTGATTCGAGCCTTAATGATTCTTTTGTTTTTACATTTCCTCTTTCATTCATTCGAAACCAAATTCTATATCCTTGATTATTCAAAGTAATGACCACCACCGCTTCTCTCCGAAAGTTAGTAACCTAACATTGTACAACTCACTTAAGCGACACTCCGCAATGGCGAAATCGAGTAAGTAGTACCCTGCTCTCGCTGCGACATTAATGGATGCGAAAGACGTCCAGGCATCAATCGTCCATAAGTGGAAGACTTGGGATGACTTTATAGCATAAAAGATGCTATTGGATCACGTATATGACGTAGGACGTGGGAGATATGTTGTGTGTCAGTCATAGTACAAATCAAAGAGTATACTAAGCCTTAACCTGGAGAAAGAATTGAAGGCCTTCCCTATCTATGTTGATTGACCAAAAGGAAAAATTGAGCGGCCGACGAAAGGAAGGTCGTGTGACATGAAGGTCACCTTTGGATAAATATAAGACTTCCCTAGAACTTGGGGGAGATCACTAGCAATGTTAGAAGACGAAAGTAGTTAGAAGAAGAAAACCAAGGACAATAAGATAATTAGGATGTGTCGAGTAACCCTCAAGATGGAAGAGTAACAAAAAGGATTTTGAGCTATCCTTTTCTTTTTCAAAACACCCGAGCAAATGGATATTTGCTACATGAAGGAATCAGGAATTTGGCGAATTGAAGATGGTCAAGAATGGTGAGATAAAGTGAAAAGTATGAAATCCCTTACATTTTTCTAGAGGAAAAATGTTAAGGGGGTAATCACAGCAAAGGTAGATACTCAAACAAGGAGTATGAAGTGCAAGATTATACTTTAACTTGCAAGAAGAATTATTCACTAGCATCATTGAAGGTGATGTGGAGTAGAAGATAGAGTAAAGGAACGTCATTTAAGCCAAACAGTAAAGTGAAGGCATTGACACCATCTACAAGATGTAGTTCTGGTGGCGTTCACCTTTATGGCGCTTCACACGTTATTCTCTGAATATCAATTAGAAAACCTCTATCGAAAGACAAGCCATTAGTAGAGCATATCAACTAAGCTAAGAGAAAGCGGTAGTCGCCCAACACCCGATGGGAGCTAGCTTTACTAAAGAGGAGAAGTATGGTCGATAAGTAGAGGGAACACGATGACCTGTGATGGTTATCCGCTCAAGGTCAACGGTCAAATAGAGGTAAGCTAAAATAAGATGAATTTGGGTGAGAAAAAAATTTTAAAACACATGGTGAATAGTTAAGGACCATCGACCCAAGGGGTAGTGCGCCCAAGAAAAGTGAATAAGGAAAACAACAGGGAATCGCTAAATTAGTAGTGAAAGCAAATGAGGAATACGATGCTAGAAGTCAAGGCACATACTACCACAACACATACTACCGCACCGATCAAGGAAGTGATCGCTGAACTAAGTTTCAAACAACTACAAACTCCGGGAAGAGCTAGTTATGGAACGTTTGAATGGAAGTGTGATAAAGATAACTCGCACCTGTGATGAGATGGGATTAAAGTATATGTATCAGCAGGATGTGACAAGTATCCCTGAGGTAACCACAAAGACTAAGCGATTGCGCACGTTTCAATCAAGACGACGATTACCTTATGAAGAGACAATTCTGATTGGCAAAACGATAAGGTGTATGGTGATAAGTTAGAACCCTAAAGGAAATAAAGAAAATTGAATGGTTGGGAAAAAAGGACAAAGTAATCGATGTTACATCACTATTCCTAAGAACATTTGGCTAGTGTATTTGAATAGAAGCCTAGCTTAGAAAGCTAAAAATGGACATGAGGCTTTTGAGAGCAACGTAATTGGAAGTTTTGTAGATCTAGGTTAGAAGGACCTAAGAAGGATTTCTCTTAAGAAGAAGTTCATATCAATGCGGACTTGAAGTGTTTGTCTTGCCAAGATGGTGGTGATATGATTAATGATGAGTATAAGGATTGTGTAAATCCTATCACGAGGAATGCGTAGCTATAACAGAGAAAACGAAGAAGTTGTATGTGCGACTCCAAAAGATTTGTCGGTAATGAGTGATAGATGATAGTCCTTCCACGTTAAAATGGAAGAATTAAAGGTACCTTCAAACCAAATTGCAAGCCAATATTGGCAAGACAAGAGAACATGGGTGACGATGCGACATAACGAATAACGAAGAAGGCGACCTCGTACAAATAAGAGCGAAGTTGAAGGGCAATGGCGAGTATGAGGGTTAAGATAGAACTAGCAACAGTCGATTCATGATTCCCTGGCACGCCTTAAAATAACAAAGACGACACTAGAAAACCCTAAAATGAGGTACTACAAAGATGTACCTTGGCAATTTTAGTGCAATTTGTCATAACGGGTTAGTATCACTCTTGTTAAGGGGGTAATCCCTTAACAAGTTGTTAGTCACCAACGAAGTCAATATTTTCAAGTAGCGGCAAGTGTGTCCAACGTCAAACCAATGAAGGATGAAAGTAGACTAGGGGCCATTTGAAACGATTCTTTAATTGGGAAAGAAAACGATAAAGGAAAGTACACAACGTGACAATGGAAATGAGCAGCCACCAACAATCGATATTCCAACATTTCTTATTACTTTTATTGTAACTCACATTACGAATCGTTTGCTAGTTTTACACCTCCGTATTGATATTCTGATCATCATCTCATTTATTACTATTTCTCTATGTGGGGATACATACGATCAATCCATGGTCGTCTCAAGAAGTGAGCGACATTCGCAACGTTTTTGAAGTTTCTAATCACAAGGAATATTGGGGCACCAAGCAATGGATGCCCCCGACTACGGAGGTTAAACACTCGTAAGAAACCAAGAATCGTGATGAAATCTTGTTCGACTTTCACGCATTATACGTCTCCGTGTAGACACCCTTACTATCAATCTTTTCAGTTTTACTACCGTATGAACGATCGAACTTCGAGGACGAAGTTACTGTTAAGGGGGTAATGATGTAACAACCCTCAAAATCCGACTAGGACAATTTACTTGGATTTATTTAGATATCTACCCCTAGAGGATTACTAAGAGAATTGACCTTCTAGACATTTAGGGCGTGGTGATATTTGCCCTCTAGTTCAATAGAATGCCAAAAGGTAGCCAGTTGCCTTAGAAATGCCATAAACAATAACTATAATTATCCAAGACAATCTCCAAGTGAAGACATAATGACAATTTTCTAAGAATGTGATTTAAACCATCAAGCATCTGAGAAACCAAACAAGTCAACAACTCAAATAATAACAATATGGAACGAAATTTTAATTCAAGAAAATTAAGTTATGAAAATAACTAAGCATGACATAAAAGTTGTGTTAGCAACCAAGAATTCTTATAATTACAATTCAAACACCAATCCAGTCAAAGTGCATTTGAGCATAAAATATGATGAATATCTCAAAAATATAATTACAAGCTATATGATATATAAAAGTGAGTTTAAATAATAATAAGTATATATATGTCTAATAAAAATACAAATTTACATACAATGAGTTAAGTGACAACTACAAAACACAAATATACACATACATATATATTTACATGTGAAATATTCATTTGAAAACTAAAATTTTTGTGAAAACTAGAAAACTGTCAAAAACACACTGTCAACACAATGTGTTTTCTAAAAAAAATTTAAAAACACATTGTGTTAAATTCAGATCACAGTGTGTTTTTAATGTGTTTTAATTGTGTTTTCTAAAAACACAGTGTGTTTTTATTGTGTAATCTAAAAACACATTGTGTCAAGTTTTAAATCACATTATGTTTTTGATAGCGTGTGGAAATCAGAAAATTGTTCAAAACACTGTGATATGAACTTAACACAATGTGTTTTCTAAAAAAAATTTAAAAACACATTGTGTTAAATTCAGATCACAGTGTGTTTTGGCCAGTTTTCTAGTTTTCACGAAAATTTTAGTTTTCAAATGATCACAACCCATATTTACATACAACTAATTTAGTGTAACAAAAAGTTTAAGGTAAATATATATATATATATACATACACACATATATGTAAACATAATACACCAAAAATGTCCAAGTACATGTTAACTACACTAACAAAGGACTTAAAAACTTAAACCTTAAGAATAAGGACTTAGATTATTTATAATTTGTACAAAATCCTTAGAAATTATGTGCCAAAATTCGGCACATATACACACCACACACATGCTCACTTGACAAGCTAACCCTTCTTACACTCCAACCCCACCCTCACATGTCTCATTTCTCCCATTCTTTCACACACTCAACCTCATTTTCTCTCTCTCAAAAATCTGCACTTCCTCTTCACTTTCTTCTTCAAAAATTCGGTCCATACATCACCTAAAATGGGGATTTAATCATAAGTAAATTAACTATAATAATAAGGTTTGAGGCTAGATCATTCAAGGGTGTGTTAAGGCAAGCTAAGGAGCTCATTTTGGTGTCTTTTGGTCGTGAGTTTGGCTGCCCAAAACAGCCCCATTTCGAGTCATCAAGGTTGATTTACAAAACTATTTACTTGTTTGCATCTTCCATTGAGTCTATACTAAAAGATCTTTATCAAAAATCATGTTTTTCTTTGATTTTCTTCTTGATTTAAACTCAACGAGGGCAAGGTTGATAGATCCTTATCTCACATGTTCATGCATGTAAAGATATAGAGAAAGGATTCAATGATTCAACAAGAACAAGACCCAAGAGTTGGTAGTTGTAAGATTTGTTGTATATTTGCTAAATGGGTCTCATAAAAATGGTTTTCTATGAAATAGAAGACTCTTATATTTCTGTGATTTTTCATCAAGAATGATATTTTCAAAAGTTAGATTAAAGTTTATAGCTTGATCTTGTTCAAAAGTGTTAGATCTTAACATGCATGCTTAGATTTATACTAGTTTATGTTGATTTTGAATTAGGATGTGAGAAGGATCTTTGGATGATGATTGATGATTTTGAAATTGATAATAATCTGTAAATTTGATGTTAAGAGCTACAAAATAAAGTATTAATCTTGTAAATGATAAACTCAAGTGTTAATTAAGCAAGAATGGTCATTGGTGAGTTGATATAATCAAGAACATTCTGACAGAAATAATCTTATGTCTTGGAACGGATAAACTGAGCATTAGAGGGCCGTTTCAAGCAAAACTTTCAAAATAAAGGTTGTATATAAACGAGTTAAAGTTAACTACCAATTGGAATCACTCAAAAATACGAAACCAAACAAAAGATATGATTTTTCTACTTGATTTAAACTCAACGAGGGCAAGGTTGATAGATCCTTATCTCACATGTTCATGCATGTAAAGATATAGAGAAAGGATTCAATGATTCAACAAGAACAAGACCCAAGAGTTGGTAGTTGTAAGATTTGTTGTATATTTGCTAAATGGGTCTCATAAAAATGGTTTTCTATGAAATAGAAGACTCTTATATTTCTGTGATTTTTCATCAAGAATGATATTTTCAAAAGTTAGATTAAAGTTTATAGCTTGATCTTGTTCAAAAGTGTTAGATCTTAACATGCATGCTTAGATTTATACTAGTTTATGTTGATTTTGAATTAGGATGTGAGAAGGATCTTTGGATGATGATTGATGATTTTGAAATTGATAATAATCTGTAAATTTGATGTTAAGAGCTACAAAATAAAGTATTAATCTTGTAAATGATAAACTCAAGTGTTAATTAAGCAAGAATGGTCATTGGTGAGTTGATATAATCAAGAACATTCTGACAGAAATAATCTTATGTCTTGGAACGGATAAACTGAGCATTAGAGGGCCGTTTCAAGCAAAACTTTCAAAATAAAGGTTGTAGATAAACGAGTTAAATTTAACTACCAATTGGAATCACTCAAAAATACGAAACCAAACAAAAGATATGATTTTTCTACTAAAACTGGTCAAAACTGCATTTTTGTCTGGATATTTTATCAACTTTAACAATTTTTATCTCCTAATACATAAGGTTCCAGGAGGCCATACTTGGTGGAAAGTAAGTCCAATGTGTCCTAAACTTAAAATAAAATCATGGAATTTTTATTAAGAGCAAAACCCAAAGAACTTTTATAAAAGTTTCGAGTATGCAAAACAGTGACTGTTTTGACCACTTCCACTTATAAAAATATTTAGAGGTAGTAAACATTCTTTATAAATTAAGCCAAAAATTAAAAAATAAGTGGACACATATAGGTTATTGTATAAAAATCAGGAGGGTCCAAATAATTCGGTTTAACCCCAAAACCGTAGCCAACATTTCATAAAAATGTGAAGTAAAATAGAAAATTCTGAAGTAAACCAATAATTTGTGTAATGGGCTAAAAGATACACTAAGGACCATAATGGGCTAACCCGGCCCAAATAATAAACCCATTGAACCATAAATCAGTAGGCCCACTTGGGCCAATAAACCATATAGCCCAATAACCAATAAAACCCACTAAGCACATAACCCAAATAAGGTTAAGCCCAATAACTAATTTAAGCCCAAAGCATTTAGAAGCCCATGACACTTAAGCCCAATTGGCAATGGCCCATAACACTTAAACGAATTTCATGAACCCGAATAATCATAAGACATATCGAGAAATGTGTGAGTTAAAAGATAAGTGTAATCAAAGTAACACAAAATATAATTAAGTGAGATGGACATAACATTAACCAAACTATAAAACGATATCACAAATGTTAATTCGTATTAAAATCGGTTACACATCCAATAATGTTTAAGAGAACATAACTTAATATGGCATTCCCATATGATAACCTAAGATGCCAAACGAAACCACAAATGAAGGCAAGTTACCGAAATTCTAACAACTTATAACTACATGTATAATGAAAGTGACCTTTTTCACCATCAATCCCTACAACCAAAAAGATGTGAATATTAGCAATACACTTGGATCCCAAAATTTATGACAACATAATGAAAGTGGCATTTCTAAGTGATGGCTTAAGATAGGAACTTACGTATATTA
This sequence comes from Erigeron breviscapus, assembly GCA_034093135.1. Classification (NCBI taxonomy): domain Eukaryota; kingdom Viridiplantae; phylum Streptophyta; class Magnoliopsida; order Asterales; family Asteraceae; genus Erigeron; species Erigeron breviscapus. The sequence goes on along the minus strand of CM067175.1, from coordinate 38,412,196 downwards.
GTCCTATCGTAGGGATAGTCTTGGCATTGAAATGTGGTTGAGGACCATGATGGAATATATGATCAAGGAAGTAATAGATGGGAAGTACCAATTTTGGATAAGTGGTTATTGTAACATCCCAAACTTTTCTTTACTAGTTGACTAATGCCGTTAAGTCAATATTGTGTGTGTCGTTAAGTCTATTTTAGATATAAATGTTTATATGTAGCTAATGTGTGTTATGTGTGAGGCTTGTAAGCCTAAATGTTAATGTAGTATAAATGTGTGTAATATGAAGGTTAATGTCTATGTAGTGACATTTAATGAAGGATTAATGTTGTATGTGGTCAATAATGTAGTTTGTGACCAATAATGAAGGATTAGGAAGATTAGGGGTTAGTTTTGGCATGTGTGCAAAGTCAAAAACGGGTTTAGAGGTTTAATGGTTGTCATTGAGAGCCTTATGCAGATTTTCTTCCTCTAAAACAAGCCCTAGTTGATCCCCTCCCTTCCCTCTCTAGTTTCTCCCTTGATCTTATTCGTTTTGAAGCCGAATCGATCGTGTATTGCTTAGACTTTGGATCTTTATCATCGAATACAGGTAATATAGGTATTCCTCATCTGAGATTGATTGTGTGAGTCTTATATTAGTCGTAATCCAGGCCATAAGGGTTTGGGTTGGGTTATTTGATTAAACGTTCATCAATTTCATGTTATTCGGGTGATTAAATGGTTGGTTTATGATGTAAAGGATTTAGGGATTAATAGGTTGATTAAAGGTAATGAAAGTGCAATTAAAAGGATTAATTTTAAATCCCCAGGTTGGATTTGGGGTATGGGTTAGTATGGGATTCGTTTGATCAAAGCGTAAAAGTGTGGTTGCTGGTCTGCACCCCTGGTGCGACGCACCAAAGGGCTGGTGCGGCGCACCCACTGATATATAAGTTTTTCTGTGGTTTTGTGCGACGCACCAAAGGGCTGGTGCGGCGCACCCACTGAGGATATAAAGTTTCTGGAGTGTTTGTGCGACGCACAGTGTGGGAGGTGCGGCGCACCACTGGCCAGTTTTGATTTTGGTACACCCCGATATGCGACGCACCAAGGGCTGGTGCGGCGCACCTGCCTTTAATCTAATTTCCCTGGGAGTTTAGTGCGACGCACCAAAGGGTAGGTGCGGCGCACCTATTGATAGATAAGTTTTTCTGATGGTTTTGTGCGACGCACCAAAGGGTAGGTGCGGCGCACTCGTAGTTATTTTGAATTTCCCTGGAGGAATGGTGCGACGCACCACATGGAAGGTGCGGCGCACCACCTGCCCAGATTTTACAAAAGGTGTCGTTTAGCTTATCTTTCGATCTTATACTTGTTCTAGGTTACTGGAGACACCTAGTCATCGTTGTATTGTGCTTGTAGCTTGTTGTTAAGCTGTATCAAGGTAAGATACACTACTTTTGTCACGCTGAGGGTTCAACAAGCAAAGGTTTCATACTTATAACTTCCTTAACGGTAACTTATGATATATGTGGGTATCTCGGGTTACACGGGAGGCATTATGGGATATGTAGTTGACCATGAGACCTGAAATGCAGACCCTATCGTAGTGAAATGAAGTATTGCTTAATGTAGTACATTGTTATGCAGTTTATGTAGTATTACGATGTAGCTTGTGATGCTTTGAGATGTAGTGTATGTTGTTGATTGTTGATATGTGCATGATTGTATGGCTTGCTCAACTAGTACACTAGACTCGTTAAGTTGCCATGACACGTGCACGTTTAAGGGCCCAAAACGTAGAAGCAGTAAACGTAGAAAATGTTTAGGTAATGCAGTCACCTAAACTAAATAATGCAGGATCGAGCTCGTTAAACTTTGATGCAGGAAAGTGTTAAGCTTAACCCGTACTTGCCCTAGCCCGGCTAAGTGCGTTGACGTAGTTGTTGCTTGGGTGGCTCCTTGCAACATGGTCTTTATAATGCAGGGCGAGTAATACGAGGGGTCTGACCAACCTCCACATACGGATTACTCTTGGATTGGCTTGCCATTCCTTAACGACGCTTGATGTACAACCGTGTGGGGTTTGTCATCTAGTCGGGTGTAGCTTATGTTACACATTAACGCAGTTAATAACGTAGTAAAGCAGTTAAAGTAGTAAAGCAGTTAAAACGTAGTAAAGCAGTCAATGTAGAAAGCAGTTATGTGGTTAAACGTGTGTAATGAAGTAATGCAGGATAGGCACATTTAGGGTGATTCATCCTAATTGATATGAAGTTGTTATGCAGTTTTGTGTGTTGTGCGTTGTGCCTAATGAGCTTGTCTGATAATGGAGAAATGTTTTAATTGGACAAATGCTTTTAAATTAAGTGTGATCTTACTTAGCTATTCTTATAGCTAACACTTGTTTCTTTAATGTGGTTGTTCCCTCAGGTTTAGCTTGATGGACTAGTGACGCAGGGCTTATGAGCTTGGGTAGATGCAATGAAGGAGCCTTAGCTACCCATAGTTGCTTATTATGGAGACTTTTGAATACATTTCATTTTGATGTCGAATTTATGTAATAATGTGTGAACGGTTGTTTAATGTTGGGCAACCGTTGGGTTTTCATTTGAACTAATGTTTGATATGGCATGTAACACCAATAAAACGTAGAAACCGAAATGTTTTTATCGGTTTGACTTTTAAAGTCTTTTCTTCCGCAATTTAACACCGTTAGGTGAAAGTTTTTGAAAACCCATATTTTTAAACGTCGGGTGTTACAAGTTGGTATCAGAGAATTGGTTTAAGTGAACCAAAATTCGACTTATGCCGTAGGATTTTGGACTTAGACCGATGAGAAATAGGTTAGGCTTAAGTAGGATGCCTATCTAATGAAGTGGAATACTCTAAGACGGGTTGGGGAGGGAGTGAGAGCTTGATTTAAGGCTTGTTATTGTGTGTGATAATGTAGTTATATGTAGTAGAGCCTTAACATATGTAGTCACTCTTTAATTCTTGCTAACCGTCGTCGTTGCTTTGTAGAATTAATGGCAAACACTAGAGCTAGTAATCAGAGAGCAGGAGGAAATGGTGATGGTGTTCCTCCTAATGGAAACGGGGCTGGAAATGAAGTAGAGCAAAGGCCACCCCGTGCACAAAATCGTCGTCTTGGTGATCCACCAACTGTCTCTGAAGTAGATAGGGCAAACCCGGTTATAGAACAGGTTCCTAATCAAGCCCAACTACATGAAGAATTGAGAGCTATTCGAGCTCTCTTAATGAGAAATGAAGAAGAGTTAGCTCAAATGAGGGCTGAGAGAAATGCAGAAAGGATTGGGAGTGAACAAAGAGGTGAGCGTTCGGAAGGGAATTACTCTAATCCCTCCCAAAGTGCTGAACCATCCATGGCAGCCGTGGGTGCTAATGGAGTTAATAATGGAGGACATGGAGTTGTTAATGCACCTCGTGTTAATAACTTCAAATACGAAAGTTTTCAGAAATGTGGTGCTAAGGAATTTGATGGTACCCAAAATGCAGTGGGAGCTATGGAGTGGATTGAGGACATTGAGGTAGTTTTTGCATCTTGTTATTGTCCGGATGATATGAAGGTTTTGTGTGCTAGTAGGATGTTGAAGAAGAATGCCCGTAATTGGTGGAGGGCTACTACAGTGTCTATGGCTCCTGAGGTACTTGCAGTTATGCCTTGGGGAACATTTAAGGAGAAGTTTCTAGAGGAGTATGTGGGAACGCGCGAGTTAAGGTTAATTGAAAAGGAGTTTAGATCGTTGGTTGCTAAACCCGGTGCAATTTCTGATTATGCACACTCGTTTATGGAGAAGTTAAAGTTTGTTGGACACTTGGTTCGAAGGCAGGAGGACCAAATTGAGGCTTATTGTGATGGTCTTCCCGTTAGTTATCGTGGACTATGTAGGCAGCATGTGACTTTGTCGGCGGCTATTAAGGAGTCAAAGAGGTTGGATGATGACTTCAAGAGTGAGAAAGTTGTGGAGAAAGTTGATGACAAGAAAGCAGGGTTCAAAAGAAGGTCAAATTGGTCATCTAATAACAATAGCAACAATAACAAGAAGTTTCGTGGGAATTCTAGCTCAAGTGGTGACAAAGATAAAAAGAAGAATGGGTCTTGGTGTGCTTTTTGCAAGAGTGTTCATGAAGGCCAATGTTCTGACAAGACAAGAAGGTGTCATAAGTGTGGAAAGTCGGGACATCTTGCAACAGAATGTAGGGACAAGGTTCGTTGTTACAAGTGTCAAGAAACGGGTCATCTTATTGCCGATTGCCCACAAATGAAGAATGACGGGAAGAAAGCAGCTACTTCAGCAACAAAAGTGAGAGCCTTGCAAATGACTGTTGATGATGCTAAGAACAGCGACGAGGTGGTAAGTGGTACTTTCCTTGTTAATTCAAAACCTGCTTCTGTTTTATTTGATTCGGGTGCAAATAGGTCGTTTGTGTCTACTTTATTTGCTCCTAAGCTAGGAAGAGTCACTACCCCTTTAGATTGCTCGATAGAGGTGGAAATTGCTAATGGTACGGTTAGTGATATATTTGTGGGATATGATGATTGTGACATTGAGATTGAAGGTCGTTTGTTTCCAGTCCAATTATTGCCTACTACCTTAGCCGGTTTTGATGTAGTGATTGGTATGGATTGGTTGTCTAGAAATGAAGCTAGTATCTTGTGTTCCCAAAAGATTATTCGGTTTCCTACATCCGATGGTAATGTGGTAACGGTTTATGGGGATAAGAAGAGAGGGGGAATAAAGATCATTAGTATGATGAAGGCTATTAAATGTATAAGGAAGAATAAGAGTCATTTCTTGGCCTATGTTATTGATGTGAGAAAGGAGAAGCCTTCTATTGCTAGTGTTGATGTAGTATCCGATTTTTCCGATGTGTTTCCCGAAGATCTTCCCGGTATCCCTCCTGACCGTGAAGTTACTTTTCAAATAGATCTTATTCCCGGTGCTACACCTGTTGCTAAAGCACCATACCGATTAGCTCCTACAGAAATGAAAGAGTTAATGTCCCAACTTCAGGAATTACTTGACAAAGGTTTCATTCAACCTAGTTCCTCGCCTTGGGGAGCTCCGGTTCTCTTTGTTAAAAAGAAAGATGGAACTATGCGCATGTGCATAGACTACCGTGAGTTGAATAAGCGAACGGTTAAGAATAAATATCCTCTTCCGCGAATTGATGATCTCTTTGATCAACTACATGGTGCTTCATATTTTTCAAAGATAGATTTGCGGTCCGGTTATCATCAATTGAAGGTTAAGAAGGAGGATGTAGCAAAGACAGCTTTCCGGACTAGATATGGTCATTATGAGTTCTTGGTCATGCCATTTGGGTTGACTAATGCTCCAGCCGCGTTTATGGATTTAATGAATCGGGTATGCCGTCCCTTTCTAGATCATTTTGTTATTGTGTTTATTGACGATATTTTGATCTATTCTAAGTCAGAAGATGAGCACCATGAGCACTTGAAAGCAGTTTTGGAGGTGTTGAGGGAGAAGAAGTTGTATGCCAAGTTTTCTAAATGTGAGTTTTGGCTTCGAGAGGTGCAGTTTCTTGGTCATGTTATTTCATCAGAAGGTATTAAAGTGGATCCTTCAAAGATTGAAGCTGTTTCAAAGTGGGAGCAGCCAAAGACTCCTACTGAGATTAAAAGTTTTCTTGGTTTGGCTGGATATTATAGAAGGTTCATTCAGGATTTCTCCCGAATAGCCAAGCCCATGACTGAACTAACAAAGAAAGGAGTAAAGTTTGAGTGGACCGATAAGCAGGAGAATGCATTTCAAACGTTGAAAAAGAAGTTGTGTGAAGCTCCTATACTTGCCTTGCCTGAAGGTACCGATGATTTGGTTGTGTATAGTGATGCATCTATCACGGGTTTGGGTTGTGTACTGATGCAGAGGGACAAGGTGATCGCCTATGCTTCCCGCCAGTTGAAACCACATGAGAAGAATTACCCTACCCATGATCTTGAATTGGCCGCAGTTGTATTTGCATTAAAATTGTGGAGACATTACCTTTATGGTACAAAATGCACTTTGTTTACCGATCATAAAAGTTTGCAGTATGTCTTTAATCAAAAGGAGATGAACGTGAGGCAAAGAAGGTGGATGGAATTACTTAAGGATTACGATTGTGAAATCAAATACCATCCGGGAAAAGCCAATGTAGTGGCGGATGCACTAAGTAGGAAGGTGCAAAGTTCTTCTTGTAAGTTGATGAGCATGCAAGTTCAAGCCAAGTCGGGGCTACTTGATCGAATTAAGGAAGCACAAGTGAGGGCATTGATGAAGGATAACATTGACAATGAAAGCATTGGGAAGAAGAAACGTCTTGTGATGGAGACTAATAGCCGTGGGTTCAAAACATACAAGGGTCGAATTTGGGTGCCATTGCTTGGTGGTAACCAAGAATTGATCCTTGAGGAAGCCCATAGAAGTAGATATTCAGTACATCCCGGTGTCACCAAAATGTATGCAGATTTGAAGCCGATTTATTGGTGGCCGGATATTAAAGGAGAAGTAGCTCATTTCGTAGCAAAGTGTTTGACGTGTGCAAGAGTGAAGACGGACCATCAAAAGCCGTATGGTTTGTTGCATCAATTAGAAATTCCCGAGTGGAAATGGGATCATATTACCATGGACTTTGTAACGAAGCTACCTAAAACGCCGAAAGGGAATGATATGATATGGGTGATTGTAGATAGATTGACGAAGAGTGCTCATTTTCTAGCTACCCGACAAGATGTGCCTTTAACGAAGATGGCAAAGATGTACATTGATGAAGTAGTTGCGAAACATGGAGTTCCTTTATCTATTGTTTCGGATCGAGACTCGAGGTTTGTGTCAAACTTTTGGAAGGGTCTTCAACGGGAATTGGGTAGTAGAATAAATTTGAGTACCGCCTATCATCCCCAAACCGATGGGCAAAGTGAGAGAACCATTCAAACCTTGGAGGATATGTTGAGAACGTGTGTACTTGAATACGGTGGAGCATGGGATGATCATTTGAGGATGATTGAGTTTGCTTACAACAATAGTCACCATGCAAGCATTGGAATGCCACCATTTGAGATGTTATATGGAAGAAGGTGTAGGACTCCAAGTTGTTGGATGGAGCCCGGTGAAAAGCAGTTGACCGGTCCTGAAATTATTGAAATTACCTCTGAAAAGGTTAATATAGCTAAAGAAGCTTTGCGTGTGGCAAGAGAAAGGCAGAAAACATATGCAGATAAGAAAAGGAGACCGATTGAGTTTTTTTGGGTAAAGGGGAATTTAAACCCCGGTAAGCTTTTATAAATCACCCAAAGAGAAGGTTATACAAGTAGCTTGGCAAAGAACCAAGACTAATTCATACATATGACATGCCATATGTATGTGAAACAATAACGTCACAAGCGACCTTGCTGAACAATACATAAAAAAGGCTAAAAACATCAAAAGCATTAATAATACACCTCCTAATATGTAAGTAACCAATATCAAACATCAACCTCTATCATTCTACCAAATCGAAACCAAATCTCAAACATGCACATCACAGTGAAGAGCTCAAAATGGCTAACCAAATGGAGACTCCTACCCTTAGATAAATCCAAAGGCCTGTCAGAGGGACACATTTAGAAGACTGGTTGAAATCTTAATGGCAAACAATAAAAGTGATGTTTAATATAAGTTTACGTGGTATCCAACTTCCATTCTTCTAGGATGCTTCTTCCTTGAATCTTTTTCTTGAACTTCATAGTGGCTAACTTCATCCGAACGGTAGACACAATAACATCACGCAATTGAGCAACCGATCTTTCTTTAGGAGAAAATAATCTGGAGTTTCTCTCTTGCCATAAGTAATAGGCCGAAGCAGCAATCAAGAGCTTAGCAATAACCGTCTTAGCAAGATTAGGCTTTGATGTCAACAATAGCATTGAAGTGATATCAGTCCATCGGTTTGGAACCGCTTGAAATCCCATTAAGGGGCGAACCAAAGGAGACCGATTGAGTTTAATGTTGGCGATTTAGTGATGCTGAAAGTATCACCTTGGAAAGGAGTTATTCGATTTGGAAAGAAGGGAAAGTTGAGTCCACGTTTCATTGGACCTTTTAAAGTTGTGAAGCGCATTAAAGACGTGGCATATCAGTTGGAATTACCTCCAGAATTGGACGGAATTCACAACACTTTCCATGTATCCTACTTGAGGAAATGTTTAGCTGAGGAGTCAAGTGTGATTCCTATTAAAGACGTGAGTATTGACCCAATGAAGAGAATAGTAGACGAACCAGTAGCGATACTTGGAAGAAAGCAAAAGAAGTTACGCCGGAAAGTGATTGACCTCGTGTTGATAAAGTGGAAGCATAACCATGGAGAAAGCTTAACGTGGGAAACTGAAGCAGTAATGAAGGAAAAGTATCCCGAGTTGTTCCTTAATGAAGAGATTCCGGGGACGGAATCCTCTTAAGGGGGAGGTAATTGTAACATCCCAAACTTTTCTTTACTAGTTGACTAATGCCGTTAAGTCAATATTGTGTGTGTCGTTAAGTCTATTTTAGATATAAATGTTTATATGTAGCTAATGTGTGTTATGTGTGAGGCTTGTAAGCCTAAATGTTAATGTAGTATAAATGTGTGTAATATGAAGGTTAATGTCTATGTAGTGACATTTAATGAAGGATTAATGTTGTATGTGGTCAATAATGTAGTTTGTGACCAATAATGAAGGATTAATGTTGTATGTGGTCAATAATGTAGTTTGTGACCAATAATGAAGGATTAGGAAGATTAGGGGTTAGTTTTGGCATGTGTGCAAAGTCAAAAACGGGTTTAGAGGTTTAATGGTTGTCATTGAGAGCCTTATGCAGATTTTCTTCCTCTAAAACAAGCCCTAGTTGATCCCCTCCCTTCCCTCTCTAGTTTCTCCCTTGATCTTATTCGTTTTGAAGCCGAATCGATCGTGTATTGCTTAGACTTTGGATCTTTATCATCGAATACAGGTAATATAGGTATTCCTCATCTGAGATTGATTGTGTGAGTCTTATATTAGTCGTAATCCAGGCCATAAGGGTTTGGGTTGGGTTATTTGATTAAACGTTCATCAATTTCATGTTATTCGGGTGATTAAATGGTTGGTTTATGATGTAAAGGATTTAGGGATTAATAGGTTGATTAAAGGTAATGAAAGTGCAATTAAAAGGATTAATTTTAAATCCCCAGGTTGGATTTGGGGTATGGGTTAGTATGGGATTCGTTTGATCAAAGCGTAAAAGTGTGGTTGCTGGTCTGCACCCCTGGTGCGACGCACCAAAGGGCTGGTGCGGCGCACCTATTGATAGATAAGTTTTTCTGATGGTTTAGTGCGACGCACCAAAGGGTAGGTGCGGCGCACCTATTGATAGATAAGTTTTTCTGATGGTTTTGTGCGACGCACCACATGGAAGGTGCGGCGCACCACTGGCCAGTTTTGATTTTGGTACACCCCGATATGCGACGCACCAAGGGCTGGTGCGGCGCACCTGCCTTTAATCTAATTTCCCTGGGAGTTTAGTGCGACGCACCAAAGGGTAGGTGCGGCGCACCTATTGATAGATAAGTTTTTCTGATGGTTTTGTGCGACGCACCAAAGGGTAGGTGCGGCGCACTCGTAGTTATTTTGAATTTCCCTGGAGGAATGGTGCGACGCACCACATGGAAGGTGCGGCGCACCACCTGCCCAGATTTTACAAAAGGTGTCGTTTAGCTTATCTTTCGATCTTATACTTGTTCTAGGTTACTGGAGACACCTAGTCATCGTTGTATTGTGCTTGTAGCTTGTTGTTAAGCTGTATCAAGGTAAGATACACTACTTTTGTCACGCTGAGGGTTCAACAAGCAAAGGTTTCATACTTATAACTTCCTTAACGGTAACTTATGATATATGTGGGTATCTCGGGTTACACGGGAGGCATTATGGGATATGTAGTTGACCATGAGACCTGAAATGCAGACCCTATCATAGTGAAATGAAGTATTGCTTAATGTAGTATATTGTTATGCAGTTTATGTAGTATTACGATGTAGCTTGTGATGCTTTGAGATGTAGTGTATGTTGTTGATTGTTGATATGTGCATGATTGTATGGCTTGCTCAACTAGTACACTAGACTCGTTAAGTTGCCATGACACGTGCACGTTTAAGGGCCCAAAACGTAGAAGCAGTAAACGTAGAAAATGTTTAGGTAATGCAGTCACCTAAACTAAATAATGCAGGATCGAGCTCGTTAAACTTTGATGCAGGAAAGTGTTAAGCTTAACCCGTACTTGCCCTAGCCCGGCTAAGTGCGTTGACGTAGTTGTTGCTTGGGTGGCTCCTTGCAACATGGTCTTTATAATGCAGGGCGAGTAATACGAGGGGTCTGACCAACCTCCACATACGGATTACTCTTGGATTGGCTTGCCATTCCTTAACGACGCTTGATGTACAACCGTGTGGGGTTTGTCATCTAGTCGGGTGTAGCTTATGTTACACATTAACGCAGTTAATAACGTAGTAAAGCAGTTAATGTAGTAAAGCAGTTAATGTAGTAAAGCAGTTAAAATGTAGTAAAGCAGTCAATGTAGAAAGCAGTTATGTGGTTAAACGTGTGTAATGAAGTAATGCAGGATAGGCACATTTAGGGTGATTCATCCTAATTGATATGAAGTTGTTATGCAGTTTTGTGTGTTGTGCGTTGTGCCTAATGAGCTTGTCTGATAATGGAGAAATGTTTTAATTGGACAAATGCTTTTAAATTAAGTGTGATCTTACTTAGCTATTCTTATAGCTAACACTTGTTTCTTTAATGTGGTTGTTCCCTCAGGTTTAGCTTGATGGACTAGTGACGCAGGGCTTATGAGCTTGGGTAGATGCAATGAAGGAGCCTTAGCTACCCATAGTTGCTTATTATGGAGACTTTTGAATACATTTCATTTTGATGTCGAATTTATGTAATAATGTGTGAACGGTTGTTTAATGTTGGGCAACCGTTGGGTTTTCATTTGAACTAATGTTTGATATGGCATGTAACACCAATAAAACGTAGAAACCGAAATGTTTTTATCGGTTTGACTTTTAAAGTCTTTTCTTCCGCAATTTAACACCGTTAGGTGAAAGTTTTTGAAAACCCATATTTTTAAACGTCGGGTGTTACAAGTTGGTATCAGAGAATTGGTTTAAGTGAACCAAAATTCGACTTATGCCGTAGGATTTTGGACTTAGACCGATGAGAAATAGGTTAGGCTTAAGTAGGATGCCTATCTAATGAAGTGGAATACTCTAAGACGGGTTGGGGAGGGAGTGAGAGCTTGATTTAAGGCTTGTTATTGTGTGTGATAATGTAGTTATATGTAGTAGAGCCTTAACATATGTAGTCACTCTTTAATTCTTGCTAACCGTCGTCGTTGCTTTGTAGAATTAATGGCAAACACTAGAGCTAGTAATCAGAGAGCAGGAGGAAATGGTGATGGTGTTCCTCCTAATGGAAACGGGGCTGGAAATGAAGTAGAGCAAAGGCCACCCGTGCACAAAATCGTCGTCTTGGTGATCCACCAACTGTCTCTGAAGTAGATAGGGCAAACCCGGTTATAGAACAGGTTCCTAATCAAGCCCAACTACATGAAGAATTGAGAGCTATTCGAGCTCTCTTAATGAGAAATGAAGAAGAGTTAGCTCAAATGAGGGCTGAGAGAAATGCAGAAAGGATTGGGAGTGAACAAAGGTGAGCGTTCGGAAGGGAATTACTCTAATCCCTCCCAAAGTGCTGAACCATCCATGGCAGCCGTGGGTGCTAATGGAGTTAATAATGGAGGACATGGAGTTGTTAATGCACCTCGTGTTAATAACTTCAAATACGAAAGTTTTCAGAAATGTGGTGCTAAGGAATTTGATGGTACCCAAAATGCAGTGGGAGCTATGGAGTGGATTGAGGACATTGAGGTAGTTTTTGCATCTTGTTATTGTCCGGATGATATGAAGGTTTTGTGTGCTAGTAGGATGTTGAAGAAGAATGCCCGTAATTGGTGGAGGGCTACTACAGTGTCTATGGCTCCTGAGGTACTTGCAGATATGCCTTGGGGAACTTTTAAGGAGAAATTTCTTGAGGAGTATGTGGGAACGCGTGAGTTAAGGTTGATTGAAAAAGAGTTTAGATCGTTAGTTGCTAAACCCGGTGCAATTTCTGAATATGCACACTCGTTTATGGAGAAGTTGAAGTTTGTTGGACACTTGGTTCGAAGGCAGGAGGACCAAATTGAGGCTTATTGTGATGGTCTTCCCGCTAACTATCGTGGATTATGTAGACAACATGTGACTTTATCGGCGGCTATTAAGGAGTCAAAGAGGTTGGATGATGACTTCAAAAGTGAGAAAGTTGTGGTGAAGATTGATGACAAGAAAGCAGGGTTCAAAAGAGGGTCAAATTGGTCATCTAACTACAATAATAATAATAAGAAGTTTCGTGGGAATTCTAGCTCGAGTGGTGACAAAGATAAAAAGAAGAATGGGTCTTGGTGTGCTTTTTGCAAGAATGTTCATGAAGGTAAATGTTCCGATAAGACAAGAAGGTGTCATAAGTGTGGGAAGTCGGGACATCTTGCAACAGAATGTAGAGACAAGGTTCGTTGTTACAAGTGTCAAGAAACGGGTCATCTTATTGCCGATTGCCCACAAATGAAGAATGACGGGAAGAAAGCAGCTACTTCAGTAACAAAAGTGAGAGCCTTGCAAATGACTGTTGATGATGCTAAGAACAACGACGAAGTGGTATGTGGTACTTTCCTTGTTAATTCGAAACCTGCTTCTGTTTTATTTGATTCGGGTGCAAATAGGTCGTTTGTGTCTACTTTATTTGCTCCTAAGCTAGGAAGAGTCACTACCCCTTTAGATTGCTCGATAGAGGTGGAAATTGCTAATGGTACGGTTAGTGATATACGTGTGGGTTATGATGATTGTGACATTGAGATTGAAGGTCGTTTGTTTCCGGTCCAGTTATTGCCTACTACCTTAGCCGGTTTTGATGTAGTGATTGGTATGGATTGGTTGTCTAGAAATGAAGCTAGTATTTTATGTTCCCAAAAGATTATTCGGTTTCCTACATCCGATGGTAATGTGGTAACGGTTTATGGAGATAAGAAGAGAGGGGGAATAAAGATCATTAGTATGATGAAGGCTATTAAATGTATAAGGAAGAATAAGAATCATTTCTTGGCCTATGTTATTGATGTGAGAAAGGAGAAGCCTTCTATTGCTAGTAGGATGTTGAAGAAGAATGCCCGTAATTGGTGGAGGGCTACTACAGTGTCTATGGCTCCTGAGGTACTTGCAGATATGCCTTGGGGAACTTTTAAGGAGAAATTTCTTGAGGAGTATGTGGGAACGCGTGAGTTAAGGTTGATTGAAAAAGAGTTTAGATCGTTAGTTGCTAAACCCGGTGCAATTTCTGAATATGCACACTCGTTTATGGAGAAGTTGAAGTTTGTTGGACACTTGGTTCGAAGGCAGGAGGACCAAATTGAGGCTTATTGTGATGGTCTTCCCGCTAACTATCGTGGATTATGTAGACAACATGTGACTTTATCGGCGGCTATTAAGGAGTCAAAGAGGTTGGATGATGACTTCAAAAGTGAGAAAGTTGTGGTGAAGATTGATGACAAGAAAGCAGGGTTCAAAAGAGGGTCAAATTGGTCATCTAACTACAATAATAATAATAAGAAGTTTCGTGGGAATTCTAGCTCGAGTGGTGACAAAGATAAAAAGAAGAATGGGTCTTGGTGTGCTTTTTGCAAGAATGTTCATGAAGGTAAATGTTCCGATAAGACAAGAAGGTGTCATAAGTGTGGGAAGTCGGGACATCTTGCAACAGAATGTAGAGACAAGGTTCGTTGTTACAAGTGTCAAGAAACGGGTCATCTTATTGCCGATTGCCCACAAATGAAGAATGACGGGAAGAAAGCAGCTACTTCAGTAACAAAAGTGAGAGCCTTGCAAATGACTGTTGATGATGCTAAGAACAACGACGAAGTGGTATGTGGTACTTTCCTTGTTAATTCGAAACCTGCTTCTGTTTTATTTGATTCGGGTGCAAATAGGTCGTTTGTGTCTACTTTATTTGCTCCTAAGCTAGGAAGAGTCACTACCCCTTTAGATTGCTCGATAGAGGTGGAAATTGCTAATGGTACGGTTAGTGATATACGTGTGGGTTATGATGATTGTGACATTGAGATTGAAGGTCGTTTGTTTCCGGTCCAGTTATTGCCTACTACCTTAGCCGGTTTTGATGTAGTGATTGGTATGGATTGGTTGTCTAGAAATGAAGCTAGTATTTTATGTTCCCAAAAGATTATTCGGTTTCCTACATCCGATGGTAATGTGGTAACGGTTTATGGAGATAAGAAGAGAGGGGGAATAAAGATCATTAGTATGATGAAGGCTATTAAATGTATAAGGAAGAATAAGAATCATTTCTTGGCCTATGTTATTGATGTGAGAAAGGAGAAGCTTTCTATTGCTAGTATTGATGTGGTATCCGATTTTCCCGATGTGTTTCCTGAAGATCTTCCCGGTATTCCTCCCGACCGTGAAGTTACTTTTCAGATAGATCTTATACCCGGTGCTGCACCTGTTGCTAAAGCACCTTACCAATTAGCTCCTACAGAAATGAAAGAGTTAATGTCCCAACTTCAGGAGTTACTTGACAAAGGTTTCATACAACCTAGTTCCTCGCCTTGGGGAGCTCCGGTTCTCTTTGTTAAAAAGAAGGATGGAACTATGCGCATGTGCATAGACTACCGTGAGTTGAATAAGCGAACGGTTAAGAATAAATATCCTCTCCCGCGAATTGATGATCTCTTTGATCAACTACATGGTGCTTCATATTTTTCAAAGATAGATTTGCGGTCCGGTTATCATCAATTGAAGGTTAAGAAGGAGGATGTAGCAAAGACAGCTTTCCGGACTAGATATGGTCATTATGAGTTCTTGGTCATGCCATTTGGGTTGACTAATGCTCCAGCCGCGTTTATGGATTTAATGAATCGGGTATGCCGTCCCTTTCTAGATCATTTTGTTATTGTGTTTATTGACGATATTTTGATCTATTCTAAGTCAGAAGATGAGCACCGTGAGCACTTGAAAGCAGTTTTGGAGGTGTTGAGGGAGAAGAAGTTGTATGCCAAGTTTTCTAAATGTGAGTTTTGGCTTCGAGAGGTGCAGTTTCTTGGTCATGCCATTTGGGTTGACTAATGCTCCAGCCGCGTTTATGGATTTAATGAATCGGGTATGCCGTCCCTTTCTAGATCATTTTGTTATTGTGTTTATTGACGATATTTTGATCTATTCTAAGTCAGAAGATGAGCACCGTGAGCACTTGAAAGCAGTTTTGGAGGTGTTGAGGGAGAAGAAGTTGTATGCCAAGTTTTCTAAATGTGAGTTTTGGCTTCGAGAGGTGCAGTTTCTTGGTCATGTTATTTCATCAGAAGGTATTAAAGTGGATCCTTCAAAGATTGAAGCTGTTTCAAAGTGGGAGCAGCCAAAGACTCCTACTGAGATTAAAAGTTTTCTTGGTTTGGCTGGATATTATAGAAGGTTCATTCAGGATTTCTCCCGAATAGCCAAGCCCATGACTGAACTAACAAAGAAAGGAGTAAAGTTTGAGTGGACCGATAAGCAGGAGAATGCATTTCAAACTTTGAAAAAGAAGTTGTGTGAAGCTCCTATACTTGCCTTACCTGAAGGTACCGATGATTTGGTTGTGTATAGTGATGCATCTATCACGGGTTTGGGTTGTGTACTGATGCAGAGGGACAAGGTGATCGCCTATGCTTCCCGCCAGTTGAAACCGCATGAGAAGAATTACCCTACCCATGATCTTGAATTGGCCGCAGTTGTATTTGCATTAAAATTGTGGAGACATTACCTTTATGGTACAAAATGCACTTTGTTTACCGATCATAAAAGTTTGCAGTATGTCTTTAATCAAAAGGAGATGAACGTGAGGCAAAGAAGGTGGATGGAATTACTTAAGGATTACGATTGTGAAATCAAATACCATCCGGGAAAAGCCAATGTAGTGGCGGATGCACTAAGTAGGAAGGTGCAAAGTTCTTCTTGTAAGTTGATGAGCATGCAAGTTCAAGCCAAGTCGGGGCTACTTGATCGAATTAAGGAAGCACAAGTGAGGGCATTGATGAAGGATAACATTGACAATGAAAGCATTGGAAGAAGAAACGTCTTGTGATGGAGACTAATAGCCGTGGGTTCAAAACATACAAGGGTCGAATTTGGGTGCCATTGCTTGGTGGTAACCGAGAATTGATCCTTGAGGAAGCCCATAGAAGTAGATATTCAGTACATCCCGGTGTCACCAAAATGTATGCAGATTTGAAGCCGATTTATTGGTGGCCGGATATTAAAGGAGAAGTAGCTCATTTCGTAGCAAAGTGTTTGACGTGTGCAAGAGTGAAGACGGACCATCAAAAGCCGTATGGTTTGTTGCATCAATTAGAATCCGCCTTGATCATTGTAGAATATCGTTTCATGTATTGTTAATTGTCTCGTGGACTTAATATCCAAGTGCGGTGGACGCATTGTACTTGGGGATTGGTTCACATGCTTGTGCATTTGTAAAATTCTTTTATTAAATAAAGCTATGGTGAATGTTATTTATTAACTTTAAATAAATTACAAGGTTGTTGTGGAACCAAGATAATACAAAGTATGTAAATATCCTAACAACCTATGAACTACAATTGATCTACACTTGGAATTTCTCTAAACAATCGAAACACTTAAAGTTGTGAAATGTTCCTTTTTGTGATTGAGAGAATATTGCACAAGTTCACCAAGAATATTGCAGGTTTGCAAAGTGTGAAGAGTTCTCGCTTTATTCTTGTTGTGCAATGACTTGTATTTATAGGCAAAGTTAACATTGGGATGTTAACTTTGGCCATACAAATATGGTTGAGAACATTTAAGGAATAGCATTTAATTCTTAAAATGCTGTGTAAAGTTGCAGTATAAAACAACTTTACTCAACCAGCTTTATGTACCTTTTGTACTTAAATAATAAGATAAATCTTATTATCCGGGTAATAGCACATAAAGCATAAAAGTCAATTCCTCGTAATCAGTGTAAAGCTTTGTAAGAGCTTTCCACTGAAGGTCTCCAGTTTGTAACTGACTAGGATGTCAACTGGGCTTCGCTGGCATTGTCATTCTCTATCTTCCACTTGTTGTCTTTTACTCCAACTGGAAGGAATCTTCAACTGGTCAGTTCTCAACTGGAGGAAGTCTTCAGTTGCGTTGATTGTACGATGCTACTGGACTTCAATATATTTCTGGACAAATCTTATTGGTCTCCAGGTGCAACTGGAGACTGGCCAGTTTCACTGAAACTGGTCCTAACAAATAGGAACAACTCTTAGCCAACGACCTCTGCAAACACGAGAAACCACTAAAGGACAAAATAGTCGGTTACTGGTCGTCTTCTTCGTTCAGCCAAACATCCAAACGCCGAGCTTACTGTAAATCCTTGATTTCTCCTTCATTTTTGCGAATTAACTTGTAAAATAAATTGGTGAGACAATATGTAATTTTCAAGTGTAATTTATTTATTAACTTTAAATAAATTACAAGGTTGTTGTGGAACCAAGATAATACAAAGTATGTAAATATCCTAACAACCTATGAACTACAATTGATCTACACTTGGAATTTCTCTAAACAATCGAAACACTTAAAGTTGTGAAATGTTCCTTTTTGTGATTGAGAGAATATTGCACAAGTTCACCAAGAATATTGCAGGTTTGCAAAGTGTGAAGAGTTCTCGCTTTATTCTTGTTGTGCAATGACTTGTATTTATAGGCAAAGTTAACATTGGGATGTTAACTTTGGCCATACAAATATGGTTGAGAACATTTAAGGAATAGCATTTAATTCATTAAAATGCTGTGTAAAGTTGCAGTATAAAGCAACTTTACTCAACCAGCTTTATGTACCTTTTGTACTTAAATAATAAGATAAATCTTATTATCCGGGTAATAGCACATAAAGCATAAAAGTCAATTCCTCGTAATCAGTGTAAAGCTTTGTAAGAGCTTTCCACTGAAGGTCTCCAGTTTGTAACTGACTAGGATGTCAACTGGGCTTCGCTGGCATTGTCATTCTCTATCTTCCACTTGTTGTCTTTTACTCCAACTGGAAGGAATCTTCAACTGGTCAGTTCTCAACTGGAGGAAGTCTTCAGTTGCGTTGATTGTACGATGCTACTGGACTTCAATATATTTCTGGACAAATCTTATTGGTCTCCAGGTGCAACTGGAGACTGGCCAGTTTCACTGAAACTGGTCCTAACAAATAGGAACAACTCTTAGCCAACGACCTCTGCAAACACGAGAAACCACTAAAGGACAAAATAGTCGGTTACTGGTCGTCTTCTTCGTTCAGCCAAACATCCAAACGCCGAGCTTACTGTAAATCCTTGATTTCTCCTTCATTTTTGCGAATTAAAGCTTGTAATTTAAATCAAAATGCTCAGAAAATCAATGCGCACAAATCCTCAAACAAATTAGATGCTAATTTCAACCAGAAATCAAACCCACTCGAACATGCGATTTGCCGAGCTCGATCAAAATCGAATCAAATGATGAAATTAACCTCTGAAATTGATAACGAAGGATGATATACTGATAACAAAGTGATCGGTGAACAAATTTTGAAGAAAAACACACTAATTTTGCAAAAATCACTTGAACAGTGATCTCGGCAAATATAACTTTCAGAAAAAACTCAAAATTCCAGAAATTAAGCACAATTTAAGCTTCAAATAAGCTTGTGGATCGTTCAGATATGCTGATTGTGCCCTGATACCAAATGATATAAATGGAAATGAGCTTAATTGAGGTTTAATGGTGGAAATATGGTTAGTGTGTGTAAAGTGTGTCTGTGTGTGAAATGGAGGTTGAAGATGAGTTTAGAGAGAGAAAGTAAGTTAACTATGTGTTTATTATCTCTAAGGTTATTACAAAATGATTAAGGAAGGAGTATTTATACTCTAATCTCAATTATAACTACTACTCCTTCCACTATTGAATATTTACAATTTAACACCATATTTATATTTCTAACAGATAGTAACGACTTAATCTAGAACTACATTCTTCATTTTCTTCTCCAAATTTGTTATTCTTCACTATCATAAGTCATAAACATATGAAATTATCTTAGTCTAGAACTACAAATCTTCAAGAACCTTAAACTTCTTATTGTTCAAAAATCTAAACAGTAAGATCTATGTTTAGTTGTTCAGAATCATTGACCTATAAACTCCTTATTTATCCGTCAACTTATCAGAAAAATTCTAGAATCTTAAGATCCATGTCTTATCATTCTACACATACTTATCAAGATCTAGAATCTTAAGATCTCTGTCTTATCATTCTACGG
This sequence comes from Erigeron breviscapus, assembly GCA_034093135.1. Classification (NCBI taxonomy): domain Eukaryota; kingdom Viridiplantae; phylum Streptophyta; class Magnoliopsida; order Asterales; family Asteraceae; genus Erigeron; species Erigeron breviscapus. The sequence continues at coordinate 38,392,768 of CM067175.1, read as the reverse complement.
ATAACCTAAACTAAGGTCTTCCAATAAAGTATCCTTCATTATGCAAACTTATATAGATTCCGTTTCCAAAATCACTTGTCTTTAACTCTGTAAATACATCTAACTGAAACCTAATCTCTTATACTTTTGCAAAATGACATTTGATTATACAAATCCCATTTATGGATACCATATGTAATACTCCTATGATTGCCTCATCAAACTAGTATCCAACTTGGTTAAACTAGATAACAATTATAAATACTCCTATGATAGCCTCATCAAACTAGTATTTATCTTTGTTCAGTATAGATTTGCATGATCCATATCTTGCTTCCGTGGTGAAATCTTGCTTAACAACCTACAAAAACAAATTTATGTCCGTTGTCCTGCACATCTCAACACACACATCAAATCTTCTCAAAGTAATAACATACAATCTAAAGAAATGAATAAAATAGCAAGATAAAATGAATATACTTAACAGTCTATTATTAACCTAAGTCTCATTAAGGTCAAATAATTCACTGTCAGCACTTTCAAATTATGCACATAGCATATCAAAATTATTTAGAATCTCTGTTCCAAATCTTTTTGATTCAAAAATCTTTCAAAGATTAAATTCAAAACTATGAACAACTTTGTGTTCATTCTATTGAAAATCTTCTTTCTAAGATATAAAATGATTCTTTTAAAGATAAAATTCAAAACTATGAACAACTCTGTGTTCATTCTAATGAAAATCTTCTTTCTAAGATATAAAATGATTCTTTTAAAGATAAAATTCAAAACTATGAACATCTCTGTGTTCATTCTTAAAAAAAATCTTCTTTCTAAGAATCAAAACAAAGAGGTTCTTTAAAAGATGAACATCTATGTGTTCATTATTAAGTTAATGCCTTAATATTTGTTTATTGAAATCAACATCTTTGTGTTCTTTTCCTTAAACCCATATTCTGTTAATGTGACATACTTTCTTTTAGCTTTTGATCACAACACTATTACTTAACTACCCTACTCGTTCATTCAGTGTTCCATAGAACGTAGTTGAGTCCTCTTGGAAACTAGATTTCTATTCTGACTATATCTCTCGTGCAATAGGAACTTTTATTTAAACAATACAATATAAATAAAAAATTTAAACATTTCACGAAAAACATAAACACACACACACACATACACTGAATCATAAACGAATAACATAGTTACAAGAGCTAAAGATACTGTAGATTAGATCAGATTAGCATGTTACATAAGCCTACTAGCGAGAAATAATTCTCTTATTATTAGTTATGAACAGCGATCCAAAAACGATTACCAATATGTTTGTCCTCTTAAACACTCGGTACTTCCAGTCTCCTTTTTGGTTTGTGACACTTTCGACATACCCTGGCCAAGGACAGTCACCATGCAACCCGAGTAGCCTAATATGTCACTTAATCACGTTTGCGAACTTATGTGCCCCATATTCAGATACACTCTCACAATCGACACAAGCACTAAAATTAAGACATTTGGTGAGTAAAGTGAGAAAGTCTTTAAGAATCAAGTCAGCGGTGATAGGTCGGTGATTCCTCACGCGCAAAGCGACTTAACTTGACTCACGTACGGAAATATACTTAACATTGCATAATGCCAAGTACTTGCATATTTGTGACATTATTTTAATCACTTATGAAAACCCATGACTTTCGATGAGACCCGTGTAGCGAACTTTCTGACAACCTATCCCAAGTTGGAAGCTTTAGGTAGGCTAGGTATACAAAGACACCCAAGGACTTACTTGTTCGAATCTGAAAGGCCACATTAGCTTCATATTTTCAACAGATTTATTAGATATTTGCATATCTTGTCACAAATATACATCCGAAAAAGCAATACATACACATATATGTACCCGAGACCTTCTATATAAAGACCAAATATACATAATTAAAATGCAAGATCTTTCATAAGATTTAAAGGACTTGTCTATTTTAAGAACAAGCATTCACTTGCTATCATGTATTCCAATCTCTTCCCTAAGATAGACATCCACTGATGTCTACTTCCTCAAGAACACCAATTTCTTCATCCCTGTGTGCACTTCTGGAACTGACATATAACATAACCAACAACATAAATCAAACATATAAAGATTAGAACATGTACTATAGATCATCATCTAGTCATGATCTTCTATAGTACTTTGTCTATCACATGAACAATAATAAACATAAACTAATTAGAGCAAGTCTTCTTAGAACATTGATCATGAGTTTCATGGATCTTTCTCTCTCGTCCATCTAACACATCTTCAAAGTCCTTGACAGCTTGCTCATGAGACCTACAAATCTCTTCTTGTTCAGGAGTTAACACAAGAGGCACAACTTTCAGACGATCATAGCTGCGATCCTCCTTGTTAACTTCTACACTCCATACCTTGTCAGTCAAAACCCGAGGAAAACATTATCTTGAAAATTCCATCTCGGTAAAAACTCGATCACTACCCTTTAATGTATAATGAGTAAGATAGACTTTTTCCTTTTCTAAGTCCTTCTTAGACATTGATACGCCTGGCAAAAGGTTCTGATCCTGTTTTTCAACAAAATTAACATTATCAATTAAGATGCTTCCTATTACAACTCTTCCAACCCCGGAAATTTTTCCGCCTTTGGAATCCACAAAACAGACATAGGACCCTCTAACAGAAGTAAACTCTGTCAATAGTCCCTTGTCTTCCATAATGTGCTTGGAGCTTCCGCTATTGACAAACCATAAACCTGCGGTCTTCCTTAGCAGCTCCTGCACATTCATAAACTAATTAGACAAGTCTTCTTAGAACATTGATCATGAGTTTCATGGATCTTTCTCTCTCGTCCATCTAACACATCTTCAAAGTCCTTGACAGCTTGCTCATGAGACCTACAAATCTCTTCTTGTTCAGGAGTTAACACAAGAGGCACAACTTTCAGACGATCATAGCTGCGATCCTCCTTGTTAACTTCTACACTCCATACCTTGTCAGTCAAAACCCGAGGAAAACATTATCTTGAAAATTCCATCTCGGTAAAAACTCGATCACTACCCTTTAATGTATAATGAGTAAGATAGACTTTTTCCTTTTCTAAGTCCTTCTTAGACATTGATACGCCTGGCAAAAGGTTCTGATCCTGTTTTTCAACAAAATTAACATTATCAATTAAGATGCTTCCTATTACAACTCTTCCAACCCCGGAAATTTTTCCGCCTTTGGAATCCACAAAACAGACATAGGACCCTATAACAGGAGTAAACTCTGTCAATAGTCCCTTGTCTTTCAACAAAATTAACATTATCAATTAAGATGCTTCCTTTTACAACTCTTCCAACCCCGGAAATTTTTCCGCCTTTGGAATCCACAAAACAGACATAGGACCCTCTAACAGAAGTAAACTCTGTCAATAGTCCCTTGTCTTCCATAATGTGCTTGGAGCTTCCGCTATTGACAAACCATAAACCTGCGGTCTTCCTTAGCAGCTCCTGCACATTCATAAACTATTAGTTTTTCAAAAGACCCCTAGCCTTATTGGCTTTGGGTCGATTATCCTCCTCATCAGAAACCATATCTGCCCAAAATCCACCAGTAGGCACCCAAGCTTTGGTAGACTTAGAAGTAGAACTTCCAATCTGCCTTTTACTAGGTGACACTTGTGAATCTTTCCCTGCACTAGACCTACGACTTGAGGAACCACTAGGCATCCTTTCAGTAGGTAGCCTTTGGTTGTTTCTTTTAGGATTTTTCTACAGCTCTTAATCTATTTTTAGGAGGTGAGAAGCTAAGTTTCCTAGGACTGTTTAACTGAAACCATTCAACCGGATTGGTTTGCCCTCTCGGAATAATTCCTTCATAATAAGCACTGTTCGGTTTATCTCTCAATTTACTGGACTGACTCGAACTACTAAAACCTTCTCGAGATGAGACACTTCTAGATTTCACAGACTTATCTCTAGGTGAGACACTTCTAGACTTCTCAGATCTGTCTTTAGGTGAAATACTTCTAGATTGAGGTGATGAGTTCCTTAGAACTTGGGATGGTTTTCGATGTCCATTGACCACTCTTAACCTAGTCAGTTTCACATAGTTCTGTGCATTTACATCATCTGGATGTCTTTTTGCATAATCCTCATAATATTTATTTCTATATGCACTCATGAACTGTGGTGAACTTACTTGATCAACTAATTTACCCTTCCTATTGCTTCCAGAAGATCCAACACTATCCTTAGACTTATAAGGTGACATCCTAGATTTATTTTTCTTATAAGGATAACAACTGGATACGTGACCTATCTCACGACATTTAAAACATGACCTTTTAGAAGCCTTCTTTGATATATCACCATGAATAATCTCAGGCACTGGAACCCCATGACCTCTTAATTCATCTATATATTCAAGAGCTGCATAAGCCTCTTCCCAAGAAGTCGGTGCTTGTATGGGAGGAGCATACCGTTTCACAGTTTGAATCTTTGGATCAATGGATAACATTTCTTTAATTTTCCTTTCAGCAAATTGTTCAGGTGTTTCAGATTGAACACTCAAACCTTCTGCATTAATAGTAGAAGTTTGAACAAAACCCTTCTTGAAAACTGTATCTTTAAAGTTCTTGCTTTTAACAGGTTTTGGCAAATGTTCAGATTTTACGGGTTCATCAAGACTCCAGATCTGATCAATATTTTCAGGATATTTACCGTTTAAATCTGACTCCTTTGCTGAAAACACTTTATCATTACCTTTTAAAGTAAAGTAGACAATTGTTTCCATTTCAACTTCTTTTTCAATTTCATTTAGTTTGTTATCCACTGTCCGTTTGGCTTCACTTGGGTCTGAGTGAGCCTTAGATTCACTAGTCTTGTTACCAGATCCCTCTGACTTAGACATCTCAGGGATAGGAACATCACTAGTTTTGGTCTCTGGAGGGGTAGTCTTGGGTACATTTTCAGGACTTGATTTTTCAGATTCTTCTAAAGTAAGCTTCTGAAAACTGTCATAATTGTGACTAAAAGGTGGCGGAACGGCATTATATTTCTGGACAAAACTAGGTTGTTCACCTTTAACTTTTGCATCTCTAGGGTGACCCATCATAGTTCCTATGTCTCTCATTTTATTTAGTTTGCCACTTAGTTCAACAATCTGTACCCTAGAATCTGCTAATTCTTTGTCCTTTTTAGCACATTCTTTTACTACCCTTTCTAAATCCTCATCTAGCATTTGTTTTCTGCCTAGTAACTGTGCATATTCTACCCTAAGGGACTCAAACCTATCTTCTTCAGATTTAATCCGATTAAGATATTCTTTGGCATGACCTTTAAATACCATGACATCAGTAGATAACTTACTTCTATCACTAGTGGCATCATTTAAAAGGGTCTTAGTAGAGTCAAGTTCCTTTCTAAGGACAGTTACTTCGCTAGACAAACCTATGCTACTTTTACAAACAAAAATAAGTGATTGTAGAGAAAGACTTACATGTTGTTCTGGTGCCTCAAGATTGGCCACGAAATTCAAGAGCCCTTCTGTACTCAGATCATCAGGTATTTCGATCTTTACACCTTATCCTTTTTCTCAATTTTCACAGTTTCATTAGCTTAAGTGGAAGCTTCTTCATTCCCAGCTCTTACTGGTTCTGACGGTTCAGGTTCCTCTTCTACTTTCTGATGAAAACTATCATGATCATCTATGCTGGCATACAATGTATAGTCGAATGAATTATCAACAAGATCGTTCATTCCTCCATCAATGTCTTGAATTTCTGCCAAGAATGCATGATTCTGATCATCGGTACTAGTCGAACCCCAATTATATGTACCATCAGATTGAACAACTAAAGCTCTCGAGTTGTCCGTATCTCCTGAGCTTCTGTTCCGAGTATTAGCATATTGATGTCCAGAATTCTGACTCACTATAGAACCACTCTGATTGAAGTTCTGACGGCCTGTAGCTGAATTGTTGTCCCGTCTTGGCCTCTGACACTCTCTTGCAAAATGTCCAAAACCATCACAGTTATAACACTTCACCTTGGTCTTGTCAAACCCTACTTTTCCATTCACAACCTTCCTTCCGGTTCTATCTGTGAAACGCTGAACTTTCAATGTTAACATTGCTAATTGCCAGTTCAGATCCATTTCTTCCAAGTCATCTGGATCAACTTGCTTGTAATCCTCCCTAACCAAATCAGGATCAATCATTTTTCCTCCAATTAACTTCTCATGAGCAGACACAAATGAAGCGAGCATGCCCAAATGTCCCTCAGCAGATCTTATGCTCATCGGCATCCCTGTGTAACCCGAGCTTGAAGAACTACCATTATGAATCCCATTATGCACTACCATGGCCGATTCTGGAGAAGTTACATACATCAAGTTGCTATCAGAATCCGTTGACATCTTCATCTTGTCATCATCTCCACTATAGAAGGCAGTAATCCCTCCACTTGAAGATTTTGCAGAAGGAACGCTTGATTTGCTATGACAAAGTTCAGGACGCTGAACAAAATCACTGCTACCTGCTTCCTTCGACTTTCGTTTCATATCTTGACCTCTCAGCTTTCGAATGATCTGATCCAGAGTCCATGTGCTAAATTCAGGATTTTGTTGGATTGAAGTCACAAACCCTTCCCACTTAACTGGAAGAGCTTCCAACAACTTCTCGATGACATCTTCTGGATCAGGTTTGTACCCAAAGTATGCAAGCTCAACCAGCAGATGACTGTAATGAATCAAGATCTCATCAAGAGATTCATCTTTGAAGCTAGTAAAAACATAATACTGCTTCTTTAGCAAATCCTTCCTTCTCTTCTTGAGATCATTATCACCTTCACAATGCTCTTTGAGTGCATCCCATAAGCCTTTTGCACTGTCATACATTTGAAACAAGTGCAAGAATTCCCCTTGGAGAGCCATTCGGAGTGATCCTAAAGCTTTACTTTCTATTTCGTAGTCTTTCTTTTGATCGACAGTCATTTGCTCATACGAAGCTGCTTTTCCACCACCAGAACCAGTAGGTTCTTTGTCACTTTGCACAGTGGGATGAACATAACCATTAACAATACATATCCACATCCTCACATCCATTAACATGCAATATGACTCGAATCTGCCCTTCCAACTGAAATATCTATCAAGGCTTATCAACTTGGGCGGTGAATTGGCCTTTTCGGTTTCGTGATCCATCAGAATTAATTGATTCAGTAAAGATTGATAATTTGCGGGTAATGAGACGTCATTTTCTCCGAGCTTGCAAAATTCACGAACTGTTCAAAAAATAAACGAAGTCGTAAAAGTTCACGAGGTCGTAAAAGTTCACGAGGTCGTAAAGAAATGCGAGGTCGCAATTAAACACTCGAGGTCGTAATTGAACTGGCGAGGTCTTAAAGAGCTCACGAGGTCACAAACGAAATACGAGGTCGCAATTGAACTGGCGAGGTCGTAATTAGCTACCCAGGTCGCAATACGAGCAGGATGAGGTAATACGAGCCCGCGAGGTCACAGACGATGCTGGAATCCTTAGATCTCTTGAATTCGAAACCCTAAAAACCAACAACAACACCTTCGACTACTGCATATACAAATAGAGGTCACAAACAAGATTTCCGGTCGTAAACTCGTGAAAGAATCACGTCTAAACGACCCTAAATCGATATTGTCTATCACCAACAAGCTATAACCTTCCGGTATTAAACCAAGAGGCTCTGATACCAATTGTAAGTCCCCTGGTACGGATCGTTAATAGCTTGCTCCAGTTATCTTGAGGTGCGGAATCCCTCACTATAACTTGGTGATCAACAATAAGCCTCTAGATCATCTGCTGCCTCGCAGATCTTCTCTAGGCTAGCGGAACAACCTTTGACGACTATAACCTGCAATACCTGCTTGATATTTCGACAAATGTTCAACCCTAAACTCTGTTAGGGTTCAGTTTATATAGGGATCAATACGACTGGGCTTCAGCATACTGGCCTCGTATTTCAGGCCCAGCTCGACCTATTTACGAGGTCGTATTTATGCTCTAGCCTCGTATTTATCCCTGCAAATACGGAGTCGTATTTCTCCTGTGAATTGCGACTCGCAATTCACACTTAGCAGATTTACTATACATTCAATACTTAAACTTAATCTAGTATTTTATGCATAATACTAAGTTCATTAATGACAATCACATTACAAAGACATATAACAATATAAGCCCAAACAATCTAGACTGCTATTGTCATAGATGTGCACTTACACAAATCAATTAGATTTGAAAACCCTAACTCTTTTCTCTCCCTCTTTCTTTGGTTCGGCCGTGAGCAACAAAAACCCAAAGGGTTTTCGGTTTTTGAGTTCGACATTAAGGGGTATTACACAAAGGCTTGTGAGTTCGTGATCGGGTACTAGCATACATTCATAGGGGTGTCAAGTGTGCGATCATAGAGGGGTTTTACTTTAAACCCTAATCAATAATAATATTCATTATTACTCCCTCCGTCCCACTAGAAGTGTCCAGTTTTGAATTTTCAAATTCTTTTTTGTGCAACTTTGACCTTAAATATATTTGTTTGTGTTATATGATACTTGATGAAAGTTATATGAATTGATTGAGTTTTAGACGTGCTTCCATTGATATAACTTTCAACGAATATTATTTAACACAAAGTTATAAAACGAAGACTTTGAAAATTCAAAGAAGGAGACATATGATGGGACAGAGGGAGTATTATATTGGAAGCTAAGCTAAAAGGTACACATTCACTTTTATCTTTGTTAATTAATTATATTGCATATATGATTCTTTCCGCTGCGTACTCGTGATAATAGTTATGAATCCTAACAACTTCCCCCCTTGAGATTCAAGATTTTTGATTTTGTTGTGCAGCTCAGCAGACTTCTTACCTAAGCTTTCGAGATGCTTAGCTTGACCTTTCAGCAGTTTGTGGTGCAGCCCAAAGGAGTCAACTATCCCATTAACTGAGCTGATTGTTGCTTCATGGGCATCCTGCAGGTCGTACTGGCGATTCTCTAGCTCTAGGTGACTTTGTCTTATGAAGTCGACTTTGTCTTATGAAGTCTTCTTTTCCTTTTCTTTAGCTTGTCAGACAAGTGCAACTAGAGTGCTTATGAAGTCGACTTTGTCTTATGAAGTCGACTTTGTCTTATGAAGTCGACTTTGTCTTATGAAGTCGACTTTGTCTTATGAAGTCGACTTTGTCTTATGAAGTCGACTTTGTCTTATGAAGTCGACTTTGTCTTATGAAGTCGACTTTGTCTTATGAAGTCGACTTTGTCTTATGAAGTCGACTTTGTCTTATGAAGTCGACTTTGTCTTATGAAGTCGACTTTGTCTTATGAAGTCGACTTTGTCTTATGAAGTCGACTTTGTCTTATGAAGTCGACTTTGTCTTATGAAGTCGACTTTGTCTTATGAAGTCGACTTTGTCTTATGAAGTCGACTTTGTCTTATGAAGTCGACTTTGTCTTATGAAGTCGACTTTGTCTTATGAAGTCGACTTTGTCTTATGAAGTCGACTTTGTCTTATGAAGTCGACTTTGTCTTATGAAGCGTTTGATGACAGGCGGACAAACTACTTGAGGAGTTGATGGTGCTGCTGAACTCGAGGAAGGTGCAACCATCAATCCTTTACCTCTAGGGAGAGGTTGTTCAGTTATTTCTTCGTTTAAGTTCTGCGCAGGCTCCTGAGTACTTGGTTCTGGCTCGTCCAAATCTTGTCTAGTCTCTTCCACCTCAGAAGAATATCTCTCAGCAATGAGTCCCAATGACTCATTTACATTAGACGCCCCTTCGTCTTGACTCTATCTCTTTCTTTTGAGACTTTGCCCTGATAAGGAGCAATCTTCTTCCTCTACAACTGGCCAGGAATCAGCTTCGGCCATGGGGAGATCAACTGCTGCAGAAGTACTACCAACACCTTGACCTATGGGTACTCTGTCAGCAGCATTATCTGGACCATCGTCCCCGTCATCATCTTCATCATCTTCTCCTTCTTCTCCTTCTCCTTGATTGACATCTCCTCTAATGTAATCAGCAACGTCTTCTTGGTTGTCGATAACCATATCGTCGACGTGCTCTGCACCTAAACCCCAATCATCAACCATCATGTTTACTTCTTGGTTCTGTGCATTATCAGGTTCAGCAACGATCTCAGGATTTGCTTGAACAACCTCTTCCTGGATCAACAACACTTGAGGAGCCTCTGCTGCAGCTGGAGGTGGTTGTTCTGGTTGCTGTTGTTGTTGTTGATGTTGTTGTTGTGGTTGTATCACTGGTGCAACTGGAGGTTGTTGAGGGACTGGTTGTGGAGCAGCAGCAACGTCACCCTCAACATCAGAATCCTCATGCGCAAATCCATTATGTTCTGGAGCAACATAAGCGGGATTAACAAGCGCCCCAAAGAGGTTTCTGTCCCTCAGTCTAGCCTGTGGAGGAACATTTCCACGGTATCTATAACTATCGTTAAAAATACGATTAGGCATAATCGTCACCGACTCAGTGGGACCCTCTGGAACAAAATTGGGTAGTCGAGCATTAATGATCAGCATCACGAACCTAAGATACATCAAAAATCTCTCATCATCCCTCGCCCTTATCTGCCTGTGCATCTCATTAAAGATATAACGAGAGAACTTTTAGACGTGCTTCCATTGATATAACTTTCAACGAATATTATTTAACACAAAGTTATAAAACGAAGACTTTGAAAATTCAAAGAAGGAGACATATGATGGGACAGAGGGAGTATTATATTGGAAGCTAAGCTAAAAGGTACACATTCACTTTTATCTTTGTTAATTAATTATATTGCATATATGATTCTTTCCGCTGCGTACTCGTGATAATAGTTATGAATCCTAACAACTTCCCCCCTTGAGATTCAAGATTTTTGATTTTGTTGTGCAGCTCAGCAGACTTCTTACCTAAGCTTTCGAGATGCTTAGCTTGACCTTTCAGCAGTTTGTGGTGCAGCCCAAAGGAGTCAACTATCCCATTAACTGAGCTGATTGTTGCTTCATGGGCATCCTGCAGGTCGTACTGGCGATTCTCTAGCTCTAGGTGACTTTGTCTTATGAAGTCGACTTTGTCTTATGAAGTCAGCACTTTGTCTTATTCCTTTTCTTTTAAGCTTGTCAGACAAGTGCAACTGCAACTGAAGTCGACTTTGTCTTATGAAGTCGACTTTGTCTTATGAAGTCGACTTTGTCTTATGAAGTCGACTTTGTCTTATGAAGTCGACTTTGTCTTATGAAGTCGACTTTGTCTTATGAAGTCGACTTTGTCTTATGAAGTCGACTTTGTCTTATGAAGTCGACTTTGTCTTATGAAGTCGACTTTGTCTTATGAAGTCGACTTTGTCTTATGAAGTCGACTTTGTCTTATGAAGTCGACTTTGTCTTATGAAGTCGACTTTGTCTTATGAAGTCGACTTTGTCTTATGAAGTCGACTTTGTCTTATGAAGTCGACTTTGTCTTATGAAGTCGACTTTGTCTTATGAAGTCGACTTTGTCTTATGAAGTCGACTTTGTCTTATGAAGTCGACTTTGTCTTATGAAGTCGACTTTGTCTTATGAAGTCGACTTTGTCTTATGAAGTCGACTTTGTCTTATGAAGTCGACTTTGTCTTATGAAGTCGACTTTGTCTTATGAAGTCGACTTTGTCTTATGAAGTCGACTTTGTCTTATGAAGTCGACTTTGTCTTATGAAGTCGACTTTGTCTTATGAAGTCGACTTTGTCTTATGAAGTCGACTTTGTCTTATGAAGTCGACTTTGTCTTATGAAGTCGACTTTGTCTTATGAAGTCGACTTTGTCTTATGAAGTCGACTTTGTCTTATGAAGTCGACTTTGTCTTATGAAGTCGACTTTGTCTTATGAAGTCGACTTTGTCTTATGAAGTCGACTTTGTCTTATGAAGTCGACTTTGTCTTATGAAGTCGACTTTGTCTTATGAAGTCGACTTTGTCTTATGAAGTCGACTTTGTCTTATGAAGTCGACTTTGTCTTATGAAGTCGACTTTGTCTTATGAAGTCGACTTTGTCTTATGAAGTCGACTTTGTCTTATGAAGTCGACTTTGTCTTATGAAGTCGACTTTGTCTTATGAAGTCGACTTTGTCTTATGAAGTCGACTTTGTCTTATGAAGTCGACTTTGTCTTATGAAGTCGACTTTGTCTTATGAAGTCGACTTTGTCTTATGAAGTCGACTTTGTCTTATGAAGTCGACTTTGTCTTATGAAGTCGACTTTGTCTTATGAAGTCGACTTTGTCTTATGAAGTCGACTTTGTCTTATGAAGTCGACTTTGTCTTATGAAGTCGACTTTGTCTTATGAAGTCGACTTTGTCTTATGAAGTCGACTTTGTCTTATGAAGTCGACTTTGTCTTATGAAGTCGACTTTGTCTTATGAAGTCGACTTTGTCTTATGAAGTCGACTTTGTCTTATGAAGTCGACTTTGTCTTATGAAGTCGACTTTGTCTTATGAAGTCGACTTTGTCTTATGAAGTCGACTTTGTCTTATGAAGTCGACTTTGTCTTATGAAGTCGACTTTGTCTTATGAAGTCGACTTTGTCTTATGAAGTCGACTTTGTCTTATGAAGTCGACTTTGTCTTATGAAGTCGACTTTGTCTTATGAAGTCGACTTTGTCTTATGAAGTCGACTTTGTCTTATGAAGTCGACTTTGTCTTATGAAGTCGACTTTGTCTTATGAAGTCGACTTTGTCTTATGAAGTCGACTTTGTCTTATGAAGTCGACTTTGTCTTATGAAGTCGACTTTGTCTTATGAAGTCGACTTTGTCTTATGAAGTCGACTTTGTCTTATGAAGTCGACTTTGTCTTATGAAGTCGACTTTGTCTTATGAAGTCGACTTTGTCTTATGAAGTCGACTTTGTCTTATGAAGTCGACTTTGTCTTATGAAGTCGACTTTGTCTTATGAAGTCGACTTTGTCTTATGAAGTCGACTTTGTCTTATGAAGTCGACTTTGTCTTATGAAGTCGACTTTGTCTTATGAAGTCGACTTTGTCTTATGAAGTCGACTTTGTCTTATGAAGTCGACTTTGTCTTATGAAGTCGACTTTGTCTTATGAAGTCGACTTTGTCTTATGAAGTCGACTTTGTCTTATGAAGTCGACTTTGTCTTATGAAGTCGACTTTGTCTTATGAAGTCGACTTTGTCTTATGAAGTCGACTTTGTCTTATGAAGTCGACTTTGTCTTATGAAGTCGACTTTGTCTTATGAAGTCGACTTTGTCTTATGAAGTCGACTTTGTCTTATGAAGTCGACTTTGTCTTATGAAGTCGACTTGTCTTATGAAGTCGACTTGTCTTATGAAGTCGACTTGTCTTATGAAGTCGACTTGTCTTATGAAGTCGACTTGTCTTATGAAGTCGACTTGTCTTATGAAGTCGACTTGTCTTATGAAGTCGACTTGTCTTATGAAGTCGACTTGTCTTATGAAGTCGACTTGTCTTATGAAGTCGACTTGTCTTATGAAGTCGACTTGTCTTATGAAGTCGACTTGTCTTATGAAGTCGACTTGTCTTATGAAGTCGACTTGTCTTATGAAGTCGACTTGTCTTATGAAGTCGACTTGTCTTATGAAGTCGACTTGTCTTATGAAGTCGACTTGTCTTATGAAGTCGACTTGTCTTATGAAGTCGACTTGTCTTATGAAGTCGACTTGTCTTATGAAGTCGACTTGTCTTATGAAGTCGACTTGTCTTATGAAGTCGACTTGTCTTATGAAGTCGACTTGTCTTATGAAGTCGACTTGTCTTATGAAGTCGACTTGTCTTATGAAGTCGACTTGTCTTATGAAGTCGACTTGTCTTATGAAGTCGACTTGTCTTATGAAGTCGACTTGTCTTATGAAGTCGACTTGTCTTATGAAGTCGACTTGTCTTATGAAGTCGACTTGTCTTATGAAGTCGACTTGTCTTATGAAGTCGACTTGTCTTATGAAGTCGACTTGTCTTATGAAGTCGACTTGTCTTATGAAGTCGACTTGTCTTATGAAGTCGACTTGTCTTATGAAGTCGACTTGTCTTATGAAGTCGACTTGTCTTATGAAGTCGACTTGTCTTATGAAGTCGACTTGTCTTATGAAGTCGACTTGTCTTATGAAGTCGACTTGTCTTATGAAGTCGACTTGTCTTATGAAGTCGACTTGTCTTATGAAGTCGACTTGTCTTATGAAGTCGACTTGTCTTATGAAGTCGACTTGTCTTATGAAGTCGACTTGTCTTATGAAGTCGACTTGTCTTATGAAGTCGACTTGTCTTATGAAGTCGACTTGTCTTATGAAGTCGACTTGTCTTATGAAGTCGACTTGTCTTATGAAGTCGACTTGTCTTATGAAGTCGACTTGTCTTATGAAGTCGACTTGTCTTATGAAGTCGACTTGTCTTATGAAGTCGACTTGTCTTATGAAGTCGACTTGTCTTATGAAGTCGACTTGTCTTATGAAGTCGACTTGTCTTATGAAGTCGACTTGTCTTATGAAGTCGACTTGTCTTATGAAGTCGACTTGTCTTATGAAGTCGACTTGTCTTATGAAGTCGACTTGTCTTATGAAGTCGACTTGTCTTATGAAGTCGACTTGTCTTATGAAGTCGACTTGTCTTATGAAGTCGACTTGTCTTATGAAGTCGACTTGTCTTATGAAGTCGACTTGTCTTATGAAGTCGACTTGTCTTATGAAGTCGACTTGTCTTATGAAGTCGACTTGTCTTATGAAGTCGACTTGTCTTATGAAGTCGACTTGTCTTATGAAGTCGACTTGTCTTATGAAGTCGACTTGTCTTATGAAGTCGACTTGTCTTATGAAGTCGACTTGTCTTATGAAGTCGACTTGTCTTATGAAGTCGACTTGTCTTATGAAGTCGACTTGTCTTATGAAGTCGACTTGTCTTATGAAGTCGACTTGTCTTATGAAGTCGACTTGTCTTATGAAGTCGACTTGTCTTATGAAGTCGACTTGTCTTATGAAGTCGACTTGTCTTATGAAGTCGACTTGTCTTATGAAGTCGACTTGTCTTATGAAGTCGACTTGTCTTATGAAGTCGACTTGTCTTATGAAGTCGACTTGTCTTATGAAGTCGACTTGTCTTATGAAGTCGACTTGTCTTATGAAGTCGACTTGTCTTATGAAGTCGACTTGTCTTATGAAGTCGACTTGTCTTATGAAGTCGACTTGTCTTATGAAGTCGACTTGTCTTATGAAGTCGACTTGTCTTATGAAGTCGACTTGTCTTATGAAGTCGACTTGTCTTATGAAGTCGACTTGTCTTATGAAGTCGACTTGTCTTATGAAGTCGACTTGTCTTATGAAGTCGACTTGTCTTATGAAGTCGACTTGTCTTATGAAGTCGACTTGTCTTATGAAGTCGACTTGTCTTATGAAGTCGACTTGTCTTATGAAGTCGACTTGTCTTATGAAGTCGACTTGTCTTATGAAGTCGACTTGTCTTATGAAGTCGACTTGTCTTATGAAGTCGACTTGTCTTATGAAGTCGACTTGTCTTATGAAGTCGACTTGTCTTATGAAGTCGACTTGTCTTATGAAGTCGACTTGTCTTATGAAGTCGACTTGTCTTATGAAGTCGACTTGTCTTATGAAGTCGACTTGTCTTATGAAGTCGACTTGTCTTATGAAGTCGACTTGTCTTATGAAGTCGACTTGTCTTATGAAGTCGACTTGTCTTATGAAGTCGACTTGTCTTATGAAGTCGACTTGTCTTATGAAGTCGACTTGTCTTATGAAGTCGACTTGTCTTATGAAGTCGACTTGTCTTATGAAGTCGACTTGTCTTATGAAGTCGACTTGTCTTATGAAGTCGACTTGTCTTATGAAGTCGACTTGTCTTATGAAGTCGACTTGTCTTATGAAGTCGACTTGTCTTATGAAGTCGACTTGTCTTATGAAGTCGACTTGTCTTATGAAGTCGACTTGTCTTATGAAGTCGACTTGTCTTATGAAGTCGACTTGTCTTATGAAGTCGACTTGTCTTATGAAGTCGACTTGTCTTATGAAGTCGACTTGTCTTATGAAGTCGACTTGTCTTATGAAGTCGACTTGTCTTATGAAGTCGACTTGTCTTATGAAGTCGACTTGTCTTATGAAGTCGACTTGTCTTATGAAGTCGACTTGTCTTATGAAGTCGACTTGTCTTATGAAGTCGACTGCAGATTCCCAGAATTGACTTAGATAAGTCAGATAGATAACTGGGTCAGCTGTGAGAACATGTCTGATTCTAGATTGTTGTAGAAACTCAAGAATCTGGACAAATCTCCCAGCATTGCCTTGATTCACATCCAGGTCAATAAAGTAGTTATGATTCTTGTGGAAGTGTCTCTCGGCCATCTGCAAAATGATACAAACAACAACAAACAAAAGGTTAGCAACAACAAATAAAGTCGAACTTTAAAGCTCTTAACATTTTCTCAGCCCCTGAAACCCGTTGTTTCACAGACTGTCAAAATGTTATCAACTTTAACAATAGACAAATATGGTTGAACAATAAAATTCTTAATGTTTTCCAAGATAGTGAAACCATTTGTTTCATAATCCTCCAAAACATTACCAATTTTATCGAACAACAAGTCGAAATTAAAACTCTTAATGTTTTCCAAGGTCGCGAAACCGTTTGTTTCATAACCTTCCAAAACATTATTAGTTTTAATAAACGACTAATTGAACTTTATCTAATTTAACTAAAACCACTTGTTTTTCTTAAATTTTAAAGTTCAATATTATAAGGAAATTCGCTTTTTCTAATTTGACTCATTTAAAAAAATTTCACGTTTTGAAAATTTTCCAAAGTCCTAGAACAAGCAAATTCCTTATACACACACATATGGTGACGATACACACATATGGTGTTGGGATTGACTGGTCAATGCGTGTTAAATTCCTATTTTACTTGTTTAAAATTTTTCAATTTAAAAATTTTCTAAGTCAGGAACACGCAAACAGTGTCACAACACCAAAATGGTGACAAACATGCAAAATGGTCAATAAGAACTCGCAAATGGGAGCTAACCAGTCATATGCGTGTTCTTTCTGATGACGTCATCACAAACACGCAAAAACCTGGAAAGTTTGAAGGTCACATCTGGGTTCCATGAACACGCAAAGTTCATAAGAACACACAAAACCAGACCCGTACCCCCCAAAACTTAACCAGTCGATTTGAACACTAAAAACTCCTAAACGTGGCATAATAGCATCCTATTGGTCCGATTTATCAGTTTTTAGGTTCCATTTCTCCATCCATATCACATTTATAGTCCCATTTAGAGATTTTAAGTCCGAAAAAAAAACCCTAACTATTTGGTCTTTAAACATGAAATCTGGATCTAGAAATCTTGTTAATCGGTTACCTTTGTTCTATAAGTGTTAATGGAAGTGTTTCTTGTGTCTTAAACACGAATAGATCAAG
Source organism: Erigeron breviscapus (assembly GCA_034093135.1). NCBI lineage: Eukaryota > Viridiplantae > Streptophyta > Magnoliopsida > Asterales > Asteraceae > Erigeron > Erigeron breviscapus. The sequence goes on along the minus strand of CM067175.1, from coordinate 38,375,328 downwards.
TTTGTATGAATCGAAACCGGTGTATTTGAACACGCAAATGGAAGAACGCGCAAATATGGAGGGTTTCTGACAGAACACACAAATATGTTTGAAAATGATAATAAATGCATATAAGTCAGTCCTTTTATACCCACATACAACACGCAAACCCTAGTCCATGTTCAGAACACGCATATTCGGCCCACATTGGCAGAACACGCAAACTAGGCCCAAAGTGAAACACGCAAATTGAGCCCACTTAACTAAAATACGCATACTTAGCCCATTTGGCAGAACACGCATATGTAGTTCACTTGGCAAAACTCGCATATTACACTTAACCTAATTTTTGATTCAAGTGAACTTTGACTTTCCAAAAAGTCAACCTTCACGAACTTGATTAACACTTTGTAAATTCACCACGAATTTTCTAGAACCCGGTATGATTAACGAAAATAATTATTTAGAGAACACGATAAGACAGGTACACAAACTTACTCTGTATCACTATTATCCGTATTTTTCTCGATAAATAAATTCTCGATAGTTGTCACAACTTGAACAAACTTACGATGTACGATCATTAAATCAAGACCCGATATGTCACTATTTAATGAATTACAAAGTACCATTGTTAAGTATTTGACAATAACAGACATTGTACACAACAATGCTGTTTAATCTTGTAAATTTGCTCCAACCCTACACAAAACACTCAAAGCATAGAATATTGAACAAAAATACATAAAAATTCAAATATAATGAAAATAAAAGATAAAGTTGAATAACAAGATAAACAAACTCTTAATCTTCATTTTCATCTCCGTTTGAATTTTGGTGAGTTGTCGGTGTGTAAGTGTACTCTGCTCGACCTACAAGCTTGAGCTTTCTCCATTCCGGACTGGATAGACTCAATTTTCATACACTTAAGAGATCCTTTATCTTCCTGGTTGACACACATCCTGTTAAGATAAATAATCTGCACACTCAAACAAACTCGTGAGATCCACACAACACATGTATTAATCTCAATGGTAAATAATTGAACTCAAAAACACTTAAACAGATATATAACAGATAACAAATGTAGATGCAGATTTGTGTGAGAGTAACAACGTAGATTTGGTTAACTATTTCTTTCTTAGGAATTAATATGTAATCGTTGAATAATAAGTCGTTAGGACATATGTTTGTGTTTAATGATTACGCTTGAACTTCAATATGAGATGTGTTTATGTTCATTGTTATGTTTGTGTGTTATATCTAATGTTTTGCAGGTACAAGAATGTAGATCCAAGGTTATAAGTGTTGTAAAACACTTAAACGATGGTTGGACGTTATGTACAATGTGAAATAAAGGATCCAAGATACGCTCCTCGTGCTGACGTCATCAGCACGTTGTAATGGCTTCGTGCTGACGTCAGTACGAAGGCATGGTGTTTTGGTGGATCGAGCTCAATGGACTTCGTGTAAGGTCCAAGCCCACACGAACTAAACTAGTATAAGTATAAATACCCACCTATGTTACGAATTAAAGAATGAATTGGTGATAATACGTCTAATTTTTCCTAGTAAATCCTACTACATGAATTAACACTTCATATATATCCTTAGGTTGATTAATCATTCATTAATTGACAAAAGGCAATAGCAATCTAGTTATCTCAAGAGGATTCCGCACTCTTGACATAACGAATCACGTCTTATTTACGATCTATACTCAATAGGGACTTATAAGTGGTATCAGAGCCCTAAGGTTGATTACCTGAAGGTTTAAGATCGTTTGATTTGCTATTGACTGCAAAAACAATTCGAAAATCAACTTTCTTCAAGAGTTCTTGTTAGTCTTCACGTGACCTCGTGCTTTCGTCAGCACGAGGTGATTCTTATATTGTGCTTATGTCAGTACGAAATGACCTTTGTGTGTCACTTCGTGCCACGTCAGCACGAAGCATTCTTCGTGTACTCTTCGTCTGTTCACTTCGTGCCACGTCTGCACGAACCCAGATTGCTACAGTAACTCTTTTCGTTTGATTTTCACTTAAAAGATTAGAAATGACTACTGTACCTGCTGCCGCAAACTCTCCTAATGCCGCACTTATCAATCAGCTCATTATGCACGACCATGAAGTCGGTCGTGGTAATACACCTCCAAAGCTCTTCCGTATGGAGAATTATTGGATGTGGAAGAGACGATTTGAAGACTATATTCGTCTCAATGATATTGATATGTGGGTTATGATAACTCAAGGTTTTGACTTGCTGACTTATGAGAAAAATGGTGTGATTGGTAGATACACCTATACTGACATGCCAGATGAAGAAAAGAAGAAATACATCATTAAGGGAAAGGCACTTTCAACACTTACTATGGCCCTACCTCAAGAAAGTGTACATCTGTTCAAAAAGTACACTACTTCAAAGGATTTGTGGGATGCCCTAGAAAAGTACTGTGAGGGCGATGCTACTTTGAAGAGAAATCGTATTAAACTTCTTAAGCGTCAGTATGAAGCTTTCAATGGCTTGAAAGGAGAATCTCTAGATGAGATTATAGCACGATTCAGCCATCTAACGACAGAGTTATCATATTTTAAAGTTGTTTATCCCCAGACTGAGTTAGTGGATAAATTTTTGGATTCTCTACCAAAAATATGGACTGAATATGTTCATCACCTTCAAGATGACAAGTAATACAGTTCATGGGATTTTGAGACTTTTGTTTGTTGGTGCATGTTTCTCAGTGACAAAAGCATTCTAGATGTGTGATGTATATTTATATATATTCAAGTCCTGTAATTTATCTTGTAATTACCGTTTGTCAATAATATTACCTTGGCATATATTGTTGATCATATTGGGATCCATTTATGTTTATATGTTTGTTTATTATTTGTGTTTTACAGGTTTTAGACATTACATGTAAAGAGTCATTAAGTTAATATTGTTTCTGCGTTTAACAGCAGTTGAAATATTAACTTAATGTACTTCCAAATGGAAGTTAAGTTAATTGTGTTTCTGCGTATTAACAGCAGGAGAAACATTAACTTAATCAATACTTTCAATAGGTAATATAGACAATGTTGTTTCTGCGTATTTACAGCAGTAGAAACATTGTCGTAGCTAATGTTGGTTCTGCGTATATTTACAACAGTATAAACATTGGCTGAGTTAATGTTGGTTCTGCGTCTTGACAGCAGTTGAAACATTAACTCAAATATTCCTAAGTGTTATTTTAGGGTTCTTGGGAACGTGCAAAATAGTTGCTTGTTGAAAGAACACTCAAATGGTCATTTGAGACTTTATGAGGAACAAGCAAAAGTTTGCTTGTTCATAAGAACTCTCAAATTATGGTTTGAGAGTTTCTGTGGAAACAAGCAAATGCATGCTTATCCATAAGAACTCTCAAACAGTTTGTGTGTTCTGGGAAACACACAAACAGGCCAAAACCCTAATGGGCTTGACATAAGAACACTCAAATCCATTGGATTTGAGAGTTCTTGTCACTTGCCTATAAATAGAGGTGTGTGTCATGCGTGTTTCAAAACAAGAGTGTAGAGAGAGAAACGAGCAAAACCTAGAGAGAGAAAACCTAGAACACACATAGTTGATCTTGTGGGTGGTACTCGACTCACGCACGAACCGCAAACACACACCCGGTTTGGACGACTCGTAGACTTAGATTACCACGTTGGTTGGTAAGGTTTGTCCGGAGAGCCGTTTCACTATAGTAACCAAATACGAGTGTTTATATTCACGCAAAAGATATATATATATATATATATATATAATATATATATATATATAGTGATATATATATATATCATAAAAGGTAGATATAGAAACCGTGGGTTATCTCGAGGAATTCGCACCTCGACATATCCTTAAGTCAATCTCGGTTCGGTAAGACCCGGGGGACTTACAACTGGTATCAGAGCCATAGGTTATCAACAACCTTGGTTCGAGATTGATCACGGTTTGGGTATCCCACTTTTTGCGTGTTCTTAGGTGGAGAAGTGTTTTCGGGTTCGTTTGAAATAAAGGTTCAAACTTGACACCAAAATAAGACATATCTCATCCCTAAAATCATTTTTTCAAGGTTTCATTGATCAAGGAACAATATCGGGTTCGGGATCTAAGAAATTGTGAGAAATTGGTGTTTGCGTGTTCTTAGGTGTGTACTTTGCGTGTTTGTAAGGTACAGTACCTTTTGCGTGTTTCGATACTTCCTAGGCAGTTTGCGTGTTTCATTTGCGCATTTTGTTAGGTCCAGATTTACTGGACTCGCTCCAGACTTGACGACTGGAGCATCACTGAAGATTTGTTCAGAAATAATAGAAGACCAATGAGCTATTTACTTGTACAGGAAATCTGGAATCCTCTAGATTAGCTCACTGGACTTCACTCCAGTCAAGATCGTTTCTACTGAAGACATTCTTACTGAAGTCAAAGACTGAAGTATGAAGAAAGAAGACTGAAAAACAGTGGAGCCCACTGACAGTCTTACCAGATCTCCCGACTGGAGCCTTATCAGTGTTCTAGACCTTACAAGTCTGAACACTGATTACGAGGAATTGACTTTATGCCTTTACACGGAAAACTCATTTGTCTATTGATAAAAGTACAATACGTGTGTAAAGGTGATTGGTTAAAAGGATGACAAGTCACATCAACATGACTTTATCCTTGTACTTTAACCAATGCATTTAAGGAATTAAAGTAGTTGCCTTAAATGCATGCAACCATATTTGTACGGCATAATAAATTCACTGTTGAATTTATTTGCCTATAAATACAAAGTCACATACCTCGTACAAATTACTTTTTTGCAATTTGGTGAACTTGCTAAAATACTCTTGATCAAAACAGTTATACTTCACAACTTTAAGTATATCGATCCAAGGAGATTATTTAGCAAGTATAGATCACTTGTAATTCAAAGATTGTTTAGATAGTTACATACTTGTAATATCTAGGTTCCGCAACAATCTTGTATTTTGTTTATCATCAATAAATAAAATACACTTGAAAATTACATTTGTGTTCCATCATTTATTTACTTGTTAAATATTGCTTTAAGTCATTATTACTTTATTTATATTCTTGCATTTGTATTTAAAGTAATACTAGTCCAATCTAGTTCATACTTGACTTGTTATTTTACACTCGTGGGTTAAACCATCGTGTGAGGGACTTTAAACATTCTGTTTGAGAGTTCTTGAGGCTTTGAGAGTTCTTGTGGTTTGCTTGTTTAGTACACTTTTGCTCGTTTCATTTGAGTGTTCCTGTTTTTGCGTGTTCTTGTGTATACTTTGCGTGTTTGTAAGGTACAGTACCTTTTGCGTGTTCTTAGGGTACTTTGCGTGTTTTAGGCAGTTTGCGTGTTTCATTTGCGCATTTTGTTAGGTCCAGATTTACTGGACTCGCTCCAGACTTGACGACTGGAGCATCACTGAAGATTTGTTCAGAAATAATAGAAGACCAATGAGCTATTTACTTGTTAAATATTGCTTTAAGTCATTATTACTTTATTTATATTCTTGCATTTGTATTTAAAGTAATACTAGTCCAATCTAGTTCATACTTGACTTGTTATTTTACACTCGTGGGTTAAACCATCGTGTGAGGGACTTTAAACATTCTGTTTGAGTGTTCTTGAGGTTTGAGAGTTCTTGAGGATTTAAGAGTTCTTAAATTTTGAGAGTTCTTGTGGTTTGCTTGTTTAGTACACTTTTGCTCGTTTCATTTGAATGTTCCTGTTTTTGCGTGTTCTTGTGTACTTGAGTGTTTATAAGTTAAACTTCATACACAATGGCAGAAAACTATCTTAACCAATTAAAACTAATGGACCATGAGACCGGTAAGAGTAATTCACCACCTAAACTGATGATCGTTGACCAATACTTTTCTTGGAAAGGTCGATTCGAATCCTTTGCGCAATTCACGGATATTAGAATGTGGACTTGTATGACTGAAGGATATAGTGCCCCAACATATGAGGACAGTGTTGTTAACAAAGTATATGCTTACCAAGATATGACTGAATCTAATAAAAAATTGTATGAGGCAGAGAAAAAGGCACTATCATGTTTAAAAATGTCATTGCCACAAGAAATATTACATTTATTTAATGGATTCAATACATCAAAAGAACTTTGGTTAGCATTAAAAAATCATTGTGAAGGGGATGAAACACTTAAAAAGAATCGTAGAGACCTTCTAAAACATCAGTATAATGTATTTAATGGGTTAAGAAGTGAAAACTTAGATCAACTAATTACAAGGTATTATCATTTGCTAGCAGAGTTGCAAGCATTTGAAGTTACCTATTCTGAGGAAGAAAAAGTCAAGAAATTTTTGAGTTCCTTGCCGGAAGAAAAAGAAGATTTCTCTGATATGTCTTTGACTCAGATAGTTGCTAAGTTTAGGGGACAAGAAATGAAACTAAAAAGGAGGGAAGCAGGATATAATAATGCTCAGATTCCTGAGCTTTATTACGATCAATGTAAGTCCAGGTTCCCCTGAAGGAAGCACTAGGGCATTCATGAGTGAAGATGTTGACTTACAAAAGATCTCGTTTGACTCTGAGGGGAACATATGTCTTGTTTCAAGTAAGAGCGACAATTTAGGCAATCGTGGATATCCTACCTCCAGTGCTAGTTCCACCGTGCCTGTAAGTGTCAAATGTGCGGAAAGTCACTTATCCGTTCTTGCGTCATTTGTGACATCATATGAACAATTTATCCAAGGAAAGGTTCAAGATCCGAGTCTTATAGATGAAGACTATGAGCAGATTGATCCTTTGGACTTAGAAGAGATGGATCTGCAATGGCAAATGGCAATGCTAACCCTTCGGGCTAAACGGTTCTTATCAAGAACAGGGCGAAAGGTCGTGGGTTCCAAGCTTGGCTTTGATAAGTCAAAGATAAAGTGTTATAATTGCGAGGGCTTTGGACACTTTGCTAGGGAATGCCAGAGACCTAAGAAGGATGATAGGTCTATTGTGACTCGTCAGTACTTCAATCAAGGTGGAACAATGCCTTCATCTTCTAACACCTCTAGACAAAAGTCATACTATGATGGGTCTAATGAAAAACAAGGTCTAATTGATCAAAGTAATTCAAGAGTCTTGGTTGTCCAACAACAAGACGGATCATATGACTGGAGTTCAAAAGTCAATGAAGAAGATAATGCTTATGTTGCTGAGGTTGATTCAGGAAGTAGTATTGTTCCTTTGGACGAGACATCTTCTCAAGAATCAACAAACCCTACTCATGAAAATGTTCCTTTCATTCTGCACTATTTGTGCAACTTTTTGTAAAGTCGATGTAGCACTTAGTTACATCGCCTGTTTATATTGTGATTAATACAAGTTAACAAGGGGTGACGGCCTTTTACCAAAAAAAAAGAAAATGTTCCTTTCACCTCACTTGAGAGATCATCTTCAAATGTTGAAGCATCAAGTATAAAAGATTGTGATAGTTGTTCAAAGGGAGTTACTGCAAAGGTTGATAATGTAAAGATTCCAGAAAACTTGGGAGTAAATGATCTAGTTACCTTTATGATAGACTTACATGCTCCTGAGCAGCGAATAGATTTTTCTTTGCATTCATTAATTGATGTCTGTAAAGATAATTTTAAAATATCTCAAACTACATGTGAGTTATATCTAAGGGTTGATGATTTACAAAAGAAGATAGATGAGGATCAAGAGGAAAAATCTCTCTTGAGACAGTGAACATCTTGACTAAAAGAGAAAAGGATCTCTCAGACAAGATTAGACTTAATGAAAGAGAGAATGATTGTATTAGAAATGAGTTGAGGGAAATCACTATTAGAAAACAATTGGGACAAGAGAATCATGAGAAATTGAGTAATGAGTACACTTCTCTACAAAAGGAACTACTCTCTGCTATATCTGAGATTACTGACTTACAATCCCGAATTGACAAAATGAAAGATATTCGAATTATGAAAAGTCATGCCTATGAAAGCATTAAAAATGGAAATTGTCATACTATTGAAGAAATCTCAAATAAAAAGAATCATAATGTTGAGATCCCTCCTCCTATCAATCATATCTATGATCCTATCGTTAAAGTGAGTGATGATGACAAAAAGATCTCTTCTGACGATTTCAAAGAACAACATAAAAAGCCAGAATCTTCTAATCAAACCAAATACATTTATAATAAGGGTTCAATCACTCACTACACACTAAAAGGTAGTAGGAATGTGTTTACTGAAAAGGAGTATTCCTTGGATAGTATTGAACTAAATCTAATTGATAAAGTTTGGGAAGTTGATGTAGCTGATTTTGGGCAACAAAATAGACAAATCAGAAATGTGAGTCCTAGGAGATGGTCATCAATGAAAACCATTAGGAGTCCTCATTTTGTAAAATCAGGAATAGATCCTACTACCCAGTCAGAAATTGCTCCCGAACAATCTGCAAAATTGAAGTTACAAGAGATGACATCAAAAGCTCAAAATTCTTACACTTTGTCTGATCAAGATATGCATTCATCTTACCATGCAAAGGATAAAAGGAAGAAAATGAAAAATCTTGATAAGATCTCTTGCTTCATTTGCAGAGAAAAGGGACATGTGGCAAGTATGTGTCCACAAAAGGGTAAATCCAGCAGATCAAGGCAGTCTAAAGACTCAGGTGACAGAGTTGTTGAAGATATGGATGTTCAGTTGAGAAAGAACAAGGGTAAACAAGTTGAAGATAGGTCAACGAGTGTTTCACCTAAAAGATTTTCTCAAAGGAACTCACCCGCACGGTGTGGTTTGCCTAGAAATAATCAAGTTAGTACTTCAAATCCAACTTTTATGAGGGATTATAAGAAGAAATACTATGAAGATTATGTTTCTAGAAATCCCTCGAGTTATGTTGCTAAGGAACATGGAAAACCAAGAAGTGTATCTCCAAAGAAGACTTCAAATGGTGGCCAAGTTCGTAGCAAAACACCTAAGAGGAATCCCACTCCAAGACGAGGAGTCTTTAATCGTGTTGGTGAAGATGATACATGCTTTTATGATCGCTTCACAGGAACGGTAAAGACTGGTCGTTCCTTAATGTTTCAAAAGCATAGTCCCAGGAGAAAGATTGAGCTATCTCCTGAGAGGGTGCCGAGAAACAGAAGACAGACTTCAAAATCCAGGACTCCCACTGAGAGTGATGGATATTGGACAAATGTCTCAGTGAAAGATAAGGACGGTAAATTCAAGTCTACAGAGGCTTGGGTACCGTTTCGCAACTAAGCGCTTATCTTTCGTGCGGAGGACACAGTTAAGGAGGACCATGCACTTTCGGTGATCGGTGACTGAGTCCTAGGCACATTTTTATTAGGTAACATATTGGGTTATCAAACGTTTATTGTATTTTCCTCATTATAAATCATTGTGCGTGTCCTATGTATGTTATTTATAATTTGTTTATAAAGGAACGTATTTGGGAAAAACGAGTATATATAAAGTGCTACTTTATTTTATGCTTGTTAATAAATCATTTAAGATAACATGATTATTCATATAATGGCTGTTATCCTATGATGAATATGCAAAGTTGATTTATTTATGATGGTTACACTAAGGCCTTTGATCGATCGCTTTTCGAGTTGCTAGTCCAATTGGCTGGAATGAGTAATCCTTAGTCACCATTTCTCAAGAACTGTTTTTATTCAGAAAAGGGGTTCTATTGCACGAGAGACAATGTTATTTAGGAAATCTGGTTTCCAGGGGGAGTTAGCTGTGTTCTCTGTGAACACCGAATAAATGTGTATCGTGATAAGGGTATAGTGCAAGTAAAGACTTTAATTTGAGTGTGTTTGGTACACCTTGAATTAGGTCTTGCATGTAAATTGCTCGAAAGATTGAGTAAAATACTTAAGGTTTCGGTCAAAATAGGTCAAACGGAGTCACTGAGTTGATATATTTGACAGATATTTTGATTTGCAATTTACTTTAAATAATTGAATCGAACATACTTAATGTGTGAGCTAACATGATAAAGGCTTTGATTCTAATCTTAATTGGGAGAATCAGTCATAAATTATCTGTTATATATCGGTTTAAGTGTTTTCAAGTTCAATTATTTACCATTGAGATGAATACATGTGTTGTATGGATCTCATGAGTTTGCTGATGTGGTCGCAGAATTATTTATCTTAACTGGATGTGTGTCAACCACTAAGATAAAGGATCTCCAAAGTGTATGAAAATTGAGTTTATCTAGTCCGGAATGGAGAAAACTCAAGCTTAAAATGGAAGCAGAATATACTTACACATCAACAGCTCAACAAAATTCAAACGGAGACGAAGATATAGATGGAGAGATTGTTTATCAAGTTATACAATCTTATGTCTTTATTTTTGTTGTATTTGAATTTATTTAACAGCATTGTTGTGTCCAATGTCTGTTATTGTCAAATACTTAACAATGGTGCTTTGTAATTCATTAATTAGTGACATATCGGGTCTTAATTTAATGATCGTACATTGTAATTTTGTTCAAGTTGTGACATCTATCAAGAATTTCTTTATCGAGAAAAATACGATTAATTATAATACAAAATAGGGTTTGTATTTGTCTTAATCGTGTTCTCTAAAGAATTCTTTTCTTAATCATACCAAGTTCGAGAAAATTCTTTGTGAATTTTCAGAGTGTTAATCAAGTTCGTGAAAGCTGACTTTATGGAAAGTCAAGGTTCACAAGAATCGATAAAACTAGGCTAAGTGTGATATGTGTGTTTAGCATAGTGGGCTTGTATATGCGTGTTTTCACTTTGGGCCTAGTTTGCGTGTTCTGCCCAAGTAAACATGTATTTGCGTGTTTTACTTATTGGTGATTATATGCGTGTTCTAGTGACACATTAGGGTTTGCGTGTTTGTGAGGATATAAAAGGCTGACATCTCGCATTTAATTTCATTTTCAAAATTATTTGCGTGTTCCTTTCAAAAGCCCTCCACATTTGCGTGTTCCTATATCCGTGCACTGTTCATCTATCGATTCATAAAGCTTGATCCATACGTGTTTTAGACACAAGAAACACTTACATTAACACATATCGAACAAAGGTATATGATTAACAAGGTTTCTTAATCCATTTTTCATGGGTTATTGTCAAAATTTGGGGTTTTTATTTTTCGATAATAAAATCACTAAAAGGGACATTATAAGTGAAATGGATAAAGAAATAGAACCAATAAACTGATAAATCGGACTTATAAGATGCTATTTGTACCAGATTTAAGAGTTTTAGGGTTCAAAACGACTGGATTAAGTTTTGAATGATGAACAGTCGTATGCGTGTTCTTCACCATATGCGTGTTCATATGAACCCAGTTCATCTTCAAACGTTTCCAGGATTTGCGTGTTATGGTGATGACGTCATCAAAACAAACACGCATTTGACTAATATGCGTGTTTCATGACTTGCAAAATTTTTAAATTTAAAAATTTTTAAATAAGTAAAAAAAAAAGAAACAAAACACGTATTATCCAGTCAAACCTGACACCATATGTGTGTGTGTATAAGGAATTTGTTTGTTCTAGGACTTTGGAAAATTTTCAAAACGGGAAATTTTTCAAATGAGTCAAATTAGAAAGTACGAATTGCCTTATATTATTGAACTTTAAAATTTAAGAAAAACAAATGGTTTTCGTTAAATTTAGTAAAGTTCAAAGTGTCGTTTATTAAAACTAAATGTTTTGGAAGGTTATGAAACAAACGGTTTCGCGATCTTGGAAAACATTAAATGTTTTAATATCGACTTGTTGATTCGATAAAATTGGTGACATTTTGGTTGATTAAAAAACAAATGGTTTCTATATCATTGAAAATGTTAAGAATTTTATCGTTCAACTTGTTTTTCGATTGTTAAAGTTGATAACATCTTCAGAACCGATGAAACTAAGAGTTTCAGGGGCTTAGAAAATGTTAAGAGCTTTAAAGTTCGGCTTTATGTGTTGTTGCTAATCGTTTGTTTGGTTGTTGTTTGTATCCTTTTTTGCAGATGGCTGAGAGACACTTTCACAAGAATCATAACTACTTGATCGACTTGGATGTGAATCAAGCCAACGCTGAGAGATTTGTTAGGATTCTTGAGTTTCTGCAGCAATCAAGAATCAGACATGTTCTCACGGCTGACCCAGTTATATATCTGACTTTCTTAAGTCAATTCTGGGCATCTGCAAGATTGTTACCCGGTGCTGTCCCAAGCATTGTAGCGAGGGTAAACTATCAGACCTTCCAGTTCACTGCCTCTGACTTGATTGGTATTGTCGACTTGGGAACTAAAGACCAAGAGGGAGGAGTGAATGGTCCAACCACATATCCCCAAGCACTTAGATTGGGAGCATTCAGAAGAATGGGGTATGTTGGTCCTGCAAATCGAAACACATTCCAGAAGATGTTGCTTTGAGCAATAAGAAATTGGGATACGATTCATTGAATGTCGAAACCCAATCACAAGTGATATCTTTGGTGCTGAACAAGCCTTATAGCTTCTCTCGTTATATCTTTAATGAGATGTGCAGGCAGATAAGGGCAAGGGATGATGAGAGATTTTTGATGTATCCGAGGTTCGTGATGCTGATCATAAATGCTCGACTACCCAACCTTGTTCCGGAGGGTCCTACTGAATCGGTGACAATGATGCCTAATCGTATCTTTAACGATAGTAATAGATACCGTGGAAATCTTCCACCACAGGCTCGACCGAGGGACAGAAACCTCTTTGGAGCGCTTATTAATCCGAATTATGTTGCTCCTGAACATAATGGATTTGCGCATGAGGATTCTGATGTTGAAGGTGACGATCTTGTTGCTCCACAACCAGTCCCTTCACAACCTCCAGTGGCACCAGTGATACAACCACAATACAACAACAACAACAACAACAACAACAACAACAACAGCAACCAGAACAACCACCTCTAGCTGCAGCAGAGGCTCCTCAAGAGTTGTTAATCCAGGAAGAGGCTGTTCAAGCAAATCCTGAGATTGTTGCTGAACACGATAATGCACAAAACCAAGAAGTCAACATGAATGTTGATGATAGGGGTTTGGCTGCAGAGCACATCGACGATATGGTTATTAATAACCAAGAGGACGTTGCTGATGACATAGGAGGAGATGTCAACCAAGGAGAAGGAGGAAACGGGGATGATGATGGAAATGATGATGGGGATCATGGTCAAGATAATGCTGCTGGCAGAGTACCCATAGGTCAAGGTGTTGGTAATACTTCTGCAGCAGTGGATCTCCCCATGGCCGAAGCTGATTCTCGGCCAGTTGTAGAAGAAGAAGATCCCTCTGGGTCGGGGCGAAGTCTCAGCAGAAAGAGACAACGTCAGGACGCCTACGTGTCTAATGTAAATGAGACTCTCGGGCTCATTGCGGAGACATATTTTTCTGAGGTGGAAGAGACACGACAAGATTTGGACGAACCGAAGTGTTCAAGAGCCTGTGCAGGACTTAACGGAAGATATGACTGAAGGACCTCTCCATACTGAGGATAGAGGTAAAGGATTGATGGGTGTACCTTCCTCGAGTTCAGCAGCACCATCAACTCCTCAAGTTCATGTCAGTCCGCCTGTCATCAAACCATTTGTAGTATCACTGGTTAATGCAGAAGATGACCAGTCACCTCCGAAAGTAATCAGACTTTTGGGAATCAAGATTGGAGATAGACCAGTCTTGATGACTGCAAGGCCTCGCAGCTCTACAATCACACCAATCATGTCTTCGTCAATGACTCCACCGTCTACAATAAGACCATCAGTGACTTCTTCATAGCAAGGAGCTGCTCAGATTAACAAGGAGAGAGTATCCAAGTTAGCTGAGGACATCCAGCGGATGAGAGCTCTAGTTGCCAGCTTGTCTGACAAGCTTAAAGGAAAAGAAGAGTCACACCGTAGAGATGTTGACCTCATAAGACAAAGTCACCTAGAGCTGGAGAATAGCCAGTATGACCTGCAAGAAGCCCAGGAAGCAACAATCAATTCTGTCACTGGGATTGTTGATTCCATTGGGGTGCACCACAAACTGCTGAAAGGTCAGGCTAAGCATCTCGAGAGCTTAGGTAAGAGGTCGGCTGAGCTGCATAACAAGATCAAAAATCTTGAATCTCAGGGGGAGAAGTCTGGATGCAAGGATGACACTCTTAAACATCGTCGAAGGGATGATGAGGATGAGGATTCAAGCGGTTCCAAACAACAGGAGGAGATTCAGAGATTTCAGGGCTCAAACGTCAATGTAGCTCAGGGGGAGCAAGGTCAGCAAGGTCAATCTGGCCAAGCTGGTGCTCCTTCATCTAATCCACCGGCCGTAGAGGAAGTGGCTAGTATCCAGGAACAACCGATTGGAGGAGTAGGAGTCGGCATTCAGGTCATACCAACTACTGAGGAAGAAGTTGGGAGTGAACTCCTGGACGACATTGCTACGTACTTCAATTTTGATGAGTATGGGAGCATGTTTGAAGATCCAACTGTTTCTTCAGCTCAAGACAAGTGTTCATATCTTAATGCAATGCTTGATCTACTTGATCCAAAAGTAAAGGGATCAAATGAGCTATCTCTACAAACAAATGTTGCAGAGGGCAAGGTTGGGGTAGACAATCAATCAGAGTTAGACTCAAATCGGGAGTTGGGTACTACTGAGGTGATTGAGAAGAAGAGCAGGATTCCAGTGGAGGCAACACCTGAAGTTCCTGATGACAGGGTTTTTGGCCAACACTTAGGATGACAAACGAAGACTTGAAGGTCACATCTAGATGCTAGTGTCAAGGGGGAGACTGTTGGTGCATGTTTCTCAGTGACAAAAGCATTCTAGATGTGTGATGTATATTTATATATATTCAAGTCCTGTAATTTATCTTGTAATTACCGTTTGTCAATAATATTACCTTGGCATATATTGTTGATCATATTGGGATCCATTTATGTTTATATGTTTGTTTATTATTTGTGTTTTACGGGTTCTAGACATTACATGTAAAGAGTCATTAAGTTAATATTGTTTCTGCGTATTAACAGCAGGAGAAACATTAACTTAATCAATACTTCCAATAGGTAATATAGACAATGTTGTTTCTGCGTATTTACAGCAGTAGAAACATTTTCGTAGCTAATGTTGGTTCTGCGTATATTTACAGCAGTATAAACATTGGCTGAGTTAATGTTGGTTCTGCGTCTTACAGCAGTTGAAATATTAACTTAATGTACTTCCAAATGGAAGTTAAGTTAATTGTGTTTCTGCGTATTAACAGCAGGAGAAACATTAACTTAATCAATACTTCCAATAGGTAATATAGACAATGTTGTTTCTGCGTATTAACAGCAGGAGAAACATTAACTTAATCAATACTTCCAATAGGTAATATAGACAATGTTGTTTCTGCGTATTTACAGCAGTAGAAACATTTTCGTAGCTAATGTTGGTTCTGCGTTTAACAGCAGTTGAAATATTAACTTAATGTACTTCCAATGGAAGTTAAGTTAATTGTGTTTCTGCGTATTAACAGCAGGAGAAACATTAACTTAATCAATACTTCCAATAGGTAATATAGACAATGTTGTTTCTGCGTATTAACAGCAGGAGAAACATTAACTTAATCAATACTTCCAATAGGTAATATAGACAATGTTGTTTCTGCGTATTTACAGCAGTAGAAACATTTTCGTAGCTAATGTTGGTTCTGCGTATATTTACAGCAGTATAAACATTGGCTGAGTAATGTTGGTTCTGCGTCTTGACAGCAGTTGAAACATTAACTCAAATATTCCTAAGTGTTATTTTAGGGTTCTTGGGAACGAGCAAAATAGTTGCTTGTGGAAAGAACACTCAAATGGTCATTTGAGAGTTTCTGAGGAACAAGCAAAAGTTTGCTTGTTCATAAGAACTGTCAAATGGTTTGAGAGTTTCTGTGGAAACAAGCAAAATCATGCTTGTCCATAAGAACTCTCAAACAGTTTGTGTGTTCTAGGAAACACACAAACAGGCCAAAACCCTAATGGGCTTGACATAAGAACACTCAAATCCATTGGATTTGAGAGTTCTTGTAACTTGCCTATAAATAGAGGTGTGTGTCATGCATGTTTCAAAACAAGAGTGTAGAGAGAGAAACGAGCAAAACCTAGAGAGAGAAACGAGCAAAACCTAGAGAGAGAAAACCTAGAACACACAAAGTTGATCTTGTGGGTGGTACTCGACTCACGCACGAACCGCAAACACCACCCAGTTTGGACGGCTCGTAGACTTAGATTACCACGTTGGTTGGTAAGGTTTGTCCGGAGAGTCGTTTCACTATAGTAACCAAATACGAGTGTTTATATTCACGCAAAAGATATATATATATATAGTGATATATATATATATCATAAAAGGTAGATATAAAACCGTGGGTTATCTCGAGGAATTCCGCACCTCGACATATCCTTATGTCAATCTCGGTTCGGTAAGACCCGGGGGACTTACATTGTTTCAAAGCTGAAAAATAGAGAAATGAAGAGAAGAATCAAGGATACTCATTCTGATTTTACTCAAGACCCGACTTTGTATCATGCTTCTTCAGTTCATATTGCAAGTACTAGCTCAGGAACTAATGCATTTCTAAGTGGTGTAGAAGCTACACCAATAGTTGATGCAGAAGGACTTGCAGAATATGTTGCTTATGACCATACTACTACTACTGTCAAGAGCAATCCTAAATCTTTTCATTCCATGCCAATGAGTATGATCAGTTCTGCAGAAGGAAGGATGAATCTGTATTCTGCCTTCTGTTCTGCTCATGAAGCTTATATTAATGGAAAGGTCACTGATCCTACATTGATTGATGAAGACTACAATCAGATAGAACCTGATGACTTAGAAGAAATGGATCTACAATGGCAGCTAGCAATGTTAACCATTACGGTCAAGAGGTTCACTCAGAGAACTGGAAGATTTTTGGGTAATGGTACTAAAGGTTTTGACAAATCCAAGGTGAAATGCTATAATTGCGATGGATTTGGTCATTTCGCTAGAGATTACCAAAGTTAGAAGAAAACTGATAATACCGTTGCAGGTAGACAGAACTACAATCAGATAGAACCTGATGACTTAGAAGAAATGGATCTACAATGGCAGCTAGCAATGTTAACCATTACGGTCAAGAGGTTCACTCAGAGAACTGGAAGATTTTTGGGTAATGGTACTAAAGGTTTTGACAAATCCAAGGTGAAATGCTATAATTGCGATGGATTTGGTCATTTCGCTAGAGATTACCAAAGTTAGAAGAAAACTGATAATACCGTTGCAGGTAGACAGAACTACAATCAAGGCGGTATTGCTCCACCCAATTATCAGAAGACTCAAGCAATGATTACATTACCTGCTACTCCTCAACGGTCAGGTTCTCCTCAGCTTTTGGAGTCTAAGGTTGTTGTTGTTGAAAATCCAGATGGTACTTATCAGTGGGATACACAATCAGAAGATACTTCGAATCATGCCAATTTAGTTGAGATTTATGATGACTATGCGCATGTTGCAAATGAAGTTGTTGATACAATTGACTATGTTGTGTATACTAGTGAAGAGAGAGCATGTGAGATTGTCAAGCAAAATGTTAAGAAAGTTGCTGAGATAGTAAGATCTGAGAGTGAGTCTATGACAGTTGTGAAGACATCAGAAGAGAAAGCTGATTCAACTAAAGTTAATGGTGTAAATTCCGAGAAGAGTATTGAAGATCAAATAAAGAAATTTGTGATACCTGAAGGTATGACAACTGAAGACTTTGTTGCATACATGGCAGATTGCAAGGCTGCTGATTAGAAGGTATCATGTTCTTTACTGTCAATTGTTAAAGTTTGCAAAATGGTGTCTGAAATGAAATATGAGGTGTCTAGTCTTAGCAAGACCATAGCTAACTTGACTATTCAAAATTTTACTTTTAAGAAGGAGAACGACTCATATTTTGCAAAACATTCTGGTTTAATTAAACAAGAAAGTCTTTATTAAGATAAAATTCCATCTTCAGATAAAGATATTTTTGCCTTAAAAGAAAAACTTAGAGAGTCTGTCCTAATGGAAAAGGTAGGAAATGAGCAATATGCTAAACTAACTGAAGATTTTTCAAAAAAGGAGAAAGAGTTAGTTGATGCTAAACTAGAAATTGTTAAGCTTAATACTAGACTTGAACTGATTAGAGGTTTTGAACTTATTAGATCTATGTAGTTACAAACTCCTATACCGCGAGATTCGAAAAATAAAGGTGGTTTAGGAATAGACTATAAAGAAGTTAGAGGTCCATTTAATGAAAATTATAGTGAGTCTCTAGCACAATTGACTGAGAAAGAAGAGATCTTCACTGGTCAACCTTCTCCATCTCAGACAGAAAAGCCAACTAAGGACCCTAAGTCATCTGAGAGTTCAGTGAAAAAGACAAAACCTGTAAACAAGAAAGTTGAAACTGTAAAGTCATTTGTTAGACCATTGGATCCTAAAAATGCTGTTTATGATGCAAATGTCCTTGTAGGATCTAATTATGTGAATCCAATATGTCATGTTGACAAAGTCATAAAATGTTTTACAATGAAGGGATGTGATACTATTTTTACATCTACTGAAGTTGATTTTGAGAAAATAGATCATGACAAGATTGATAGAGTTTGGAATAAGGATGAGTCTACATCTAGTGAAGTTACCTTAACACCTTTCTTGACTCAACCAAGGATTCAGAAGAAAGTACAGTTTTCTAATAATAAGGAGTCAAAGGATTTGTCAAAAGAAGAGTCAGCCAAAATTCAATTAAAAGAGTGTTTAGGCGTAACTTCTGAGGAATCTGATATTAAAGCTAGGAAGCTTAGGGCAAGTAGATCATGTTTTTATTGCTATGAACAAGGTCATGTATATAGTTGTTGTCCAAATAGGAAGAGACGTTGTCCTGATAATAGTAACTCTCCTCCTAAGTTTAGTGATCATGACTCATTTGTTTCTAGTGATCGATCTAAGAACCCTAAACGACAGGGTCATTCACGAAATGCTACTACTAGTAGTCATGGAAGTGGAAGTCCAAGTCGATCTCGTACACCTCAAAGGAGTAATTCACCTAGGAATAAGCATGTTCAACAGAATCGGTCACCCTCTTGTAGAAATGAAAATGTTACAAAGTTTTTTGATCGATTAGAAACTCAACCTAGGTTTGGTTCACATTCACCAAAGAATTCTCCTCCAAAAGCTCGTTTCATTTCACCAAACAAAAGAACAATGGTGACACCTCAGCCATCCAAGGCTCCATCAAAGAGCAATGGATATTGGACCGAATTAATTATGAAAGATGAGTTTGGTAAACCTAAACCTCAGAAGGTTTGGGTGCCCTACGGAAACTAACTTAATTTTTGTCTATTATGCAGGGAGAACCAAGGAAACCTATCAGTCTTTGGTATGTTGACAGTGGATGCTCTCGGCACATGACAGGGGACAAGAAGCTCTTGTCTAACTATGTTGATATAAATAGTTCTTATGTTAGTTTCGCTGGTCCCAAGGGCGGCAACATCTCAGGTCAAGGTGATGTTGTCAATGGGAAAATTACATTGGAGAAAGTCAATTATGTGGAGCAACTACCTCATAATCTTATAAGTGTTTCTCAGATTTGTGACAAGGGTAATCATGTCCATTTCACTGAAAAAGAAGCACTTATTTTGAAGTCGGGATATGTTATTCCTGAAGACTGGATCCTGTTGAAAGCTCCTAGGAGGAAAGACATCTATGGCCTTATGTTAGTTGTTGATTCGAAGGAGCCAGTTTGTTTATTAAGTAAAGCAAATGAATCTGAATCGCTGTTATGGCATAGAAGAATGGGACATATTCATTTCTGAAAGATGAATCATATTGTGAAACATGGTTTGGTTGAAGGTGTTCCGATGAAAAGGTTTGAAATGGAAGATAAATGTGTACCTTGTCTGAAAGGTAAACAGCAAAAGTCTTCTCATAAACCTAAGCAAGAAAATTCGATTGCCAACCCATTTGAGTTACTTCACATGGATCTGTTTGGCCCTGTGAATGTAAGAAGTATAGGTGGGATGTATTACTGTTTAGTGGTTACTGATGATTACTCGAGATTCTCATGGGTATTCTTTCTACAATCTAAAGATGAAACTCCACAGATTTTTGATAAAATTTCTTTGTTGAAACTGAAAATGTTTATGGAGTTCATGTAAAGAGAATCAGGAGTGAAACGGAACTGAATTCAAGAATAAAACATTGGAAGTCTTTTGTTTATCCAAAGGAATCCAACATCAATTCAGTGCACCGTATGAGCCACAACAAAATGGAGTTGCTGAAAGAAAGAATAGGACTCTAATCGAAACAGCCAGAACAATGCTTGCTGATTCAGGGCTCCCTACTATGTTTTGGGGGGAGGCAGTGAACACAGCATGTCACATTTTAAATTGGGTTTTGATCGTTAAACGTCTTAATAAGACTTGTTATGAGCTTCTACATAAGAAGAAACCCAATTTACATAATGTTGAACCCTTTGGTGTACCGTGTACTTTCTTGAAATATCTACCTCAGTCAAAGTTTGATCCAAAAGTTGAAGAGGGATTTTTCATGGGTTATAAACCAGGTACTTCAATTCGTCAGTCATAAGCTTGTTATTCATTCTGGAACTGGTAGAAATTTCGATTATGACAGTGTGTTTCGTTCGTTGCACGGTCCTTCTTCTTATTCAGTGTTAGGTCCAGTTTGACTGGACCCACTCCAGACTTGAAGACTGGAGCGTCACTGAAGATTTTTCCAGAAATAATGGAAGACCAGTAAAAATCTCACTTGTATAGGAAATCTGGAGTTCACCAGATTTCAGCTTACTGGACTTCACTCCAGTCCAGATCGATTCTACTGAAGACATTCTTAATGAAGTTAGAAGAAAGAAGACTGACAAATAGTAGAGCCCACTGGAAGTCTTACCAGATCTATGACTGGAGCTTTGTTAGTGTTCTAGACCTTACAAGTCTGAACACTGATTACGAGGAATTGGCTTTTGCCTTTACACACTTTTACACGGACAATCCATTTGTCTATTGATAAAAGTACAATACGTGTGTAAAGGTGGTTGGTTAAAAGGATGACAAGTCACATCAACATGACTTTATCCTTGTACTTTAACCAATGCATTTAAGTAATTAAAGTTGTTTCCTTAAATGCATGCAACCATATTTGAACGGCATAAATAAATTCACTGTTGAATTTATTTGCTTATAAATACCAAGTCATTTACCTCATTCCAATTAATTTTTGCATATTGGTGAATTTGTCTAAATACTCTCGATCGTAACAAGGAATACTTCACAACTTTAAGTGTTTCGATCAAAGGAGAATATTTAGCAAATATAGATCATTTGTAATTCATAGGTTGTTAGGATATTTACATACTTGTAATATCTTGGTTCCGCAACAACCTTGTATTTTATTTAACATCATAAATAAAATACACTTGAAATTTACATTGTGTTCCACCTTTTTATTTATTGCTTTAAGTCTTGTATTACTTTATTTATATACTTGCATTTATATTTAAGTAATACTAGTCCAATCTAGTGCATACTTGACTTGTTGTATTTTACACTAGTGGGTTAAACCATCAAGTGAGGGACTTACAAGTGGTATCAGAGTAGAAGGCTAACATATTTGCCTAGATCTGCTTCTTGATGGCCAACCCAGAAAATACACAAGGAGGTTTCAGTCTTGGTCCTGATCCTATTCAAAATGATCAAAATGAACCACCACCTGTTATTAACAATAATCCCCCACCTCCTCCTCCTACTCCTGCTTCTCCACATGTGCATGTGCACTACTCAAACAATCCTGTTCCTAAATTCAGTGGGAACAGTGATGAATTTGGGACGTGGAAAGCTAGGATGATATTACATGTTACTGGAATTGAGAGGAATATGATGAAAATCTTAAATGAAGGACCTTATCTACCCACATCTCCTCTCAATCCTCTACTTGATCCAACTGGATCTAGAAGAGGAAGGGAAAAGAGGAAGGAACATTGGTCCGAAGAGGAGAGGAGATTGGTAAATTTATATACCATTCTCAAAAACATGATCCTCGGGGCTGTTCCATAAACCCTAATTCCCACACTAGTTCTTTTTCCCAGTGCTAAATCCATGTGGGATGAACTAGTGAACCAGTATGAAGAAGGTGATGACACCATTGTCACCAGAAAGGTCTCCTTAAACAAGAGGTATGAGTCATTTTTTGCTCTCCCCAATGAGTCTCTCACAGGTACTTACACCAGATTTAGGAGCATTATTAACCAGTTGAGAGGACTGGGGGTTGAGAAACACAAGGATATACTTCTGGAGAAATTTTGTGATATTTTACCCACCAAATGGTCTCACATGATCCTGGTCTTAACACAAGGTAAAACTCTGCACTCTCACACTCTATCAACCTTATATGGAGCCTTCAGATATACTGAAGAGAATCAGGCTCAGGGAATTGTGGCAGAGCAAGATGCCTTAAACCATGCCTCCAGTAGTTCCAATGTGGTCAGTCATACTGTTCCACAATGTGCAGCACTAATGTCTTCTGAGAATGTATTTTCTATGAAGAAGATGATGTCTGAACTTATGGAATCTGGAGAAACAAATAATATCTCTCCAGAGTGTGATGAATCTAACAATGATGACTTGGTTGCAATGATTGCTAAAACGTTTAACTGTTTCAAAGCAAGAGCAAAGAGGCCAGTGGACAACATGCATCCAGTACTTCTACTGATAAGACTAATCTGACATGCTTTAAGTATGGCAGAAAAGGTCACTTCATGAAGGAATGTAAGTCCATTCAGTTTGTATCTCAGTATGGTCCATCTGTTTCTTATCAAAAGCATGATAATAGCTACAAGTCCAAGTACAAAAAGCTTAAGGCTCAAATTGCACTCATGTCACAAGATAATAATAAATGCATGATTGCAACTACTGAAGAAAAGTGGGTTCCCTCTGATGATTCATCAGTCGATGAAGAAGGGGAAAGAGATTGTTGTTATATGGCTCTGGCAGACCAAGAGCATCTGGTGAAGGAAGATGTCACATCTGGAAGATGGGTGGACATTGTGATCAAAAAGGTCAGTGATTATGATACTGAAACTGACCCTGAACTAAAATTGGACATAGCTGAAGCTCTTAATTTTGATTTAATCTTTGTTGAAACTGTTAGATCTGACAGTGTCAATTGTCAAGAAACAGATTTTTTCTAAAATTTCTTCTTTAAAATCAAAATTAAAAGAACTGCAAAATATTGAACTCGCATTTCAAGCACAAGTTCTGGTAACTGAACAACTGGTTCAAGAAAAACAAGACCTGGAAATTATTTTAGAAAAAGAAAAACAGGTCATAAAATCATGGCTAGAAACCAGAAAGCCATATGATGCAGCAGTAAATCAATTTCCAACTCAAAAACGAGCTTATCTGGATGGAAATACCCATGTTGCATCATTGATACCAGTTATTGACCGTTTACCAGAAGAGGTCAGGCCAAATACCATCTATGATGAGCCTGTCACTCCCAAAGCCAGTGTTATCCCAGTTCAACTCCCAGAGGTTAAGACTAGAGCATCATAGATGACTGCTCCAGTTAAAAAAGGTCAATCAAAAGAAACCTTTGCCTTAGTCTGCTTAGAAGGAACCTTCAGTTCCAAAGAAAAAGAATGTCTCCCTACCTAAGCCTAAAGTCCAGTCAACTGGAAAGGCTAAGGTGTCATCTGAAGAAAATATTTTGTTAAGGCTAGAGAGCCAGTTTCAACTACTGGCTCGTCAAGTTCAAAGTTGCAATGCAAGATTAAACAATTTTGAGGGTACTTCATCTGGCCCTAAACAAAATACAAAACCTTTTTCAAAGAAAGATAAAAATGTTTCTCCAGTTCGAGAAGAAAAAGAAAAAGGTTTCAAAACTATCTACTCCAATTGTATTTTCAGAGAAATCTATTATACAAGAAAGTGAACTCAACCAGATACCCCCAGGGACCTATAAGGGAGGGTCCAGTGAACCCATCAGTCGATGGGTTCCCAAATCTAACTAATCAATCTGGTGGATGTGCAGGGCGATCGAAAGAAATATATTTGGTATCTTGACAGTGTTGCTGGCAGGACAATGACCGGATGTAAGACCCTGCTGGAGAAGTTCATAATTTCTGATGGACCCTCCATTACTTTTGGAAATGATGGTTGTGGAAAGACTGAGGGGTATGGTGTTATGAACAATGGACAAGTCAAATTCAGACGAGTTGCATATGTGAATGGTTTGAAATATAACCTGATCAGTGTTAGTCAACTGTGTGATGATGGCTATCAAGTTTTGTTCAATATTGCTCAGGGCATTGTATTCAACAAGGACTGGAAGGT
Source organism: Erigeron breviscapus (assembly GCA_034093135.1). Taxonomy (NCBI): domain Eukaryota; kingdom Viridiplantae; phylum Streptophyta; class Magnoliopsida; order Asterales; family Asteraceae; genus Erigeron; species Erigeron breviscapus. The sequence goes on along the minus strand of CM067175.1, from coordinate 38,350,958 downwards.
AGTATTGATTGCTCCCAGAAGAGGGAATATGTATGTAATGGATATGGAAAGCTCTCCTTCAGAGCAGTGTTTCTATACTCAAGCTAATGAAGACACAAACTGGTTATGGCATAAAAGGTTATCCCATTTAAATTTCAAAAATATTAATAAGTTGTCTAGAAAACAACTGGCAGATGGGATACCTTCAGTTTCCTTGAAAAAGGAAAGGCCATGTCCAGGATGTGAGATGGGGAAGAAGAAACGTGCCAGCTTCAAGACCTAGCAGAATTTTAGCATATCTGAACCACTTCATATGCTTCATATGGATCTTTTTGGTCCAGTGAATGTTCAGACTCGTGCTGGTAAAAGATACACCCTGGTGATTGTCGATGAATTTTCCAGATATTGCTGGGTTATCTTTCTCAGGTCTAAAAATGAAGTTGCTGCTGAAATCATTGTTCTTATTAAGCAAATTGAGCTCAAATATAAGCGAAAAGTGTGTCAGTTAAGAAGTGACAATGGAACAGAATTCCAGAATGCTACACTGGAGTCATTCTGTATTGACACTGGCATCTCCCAGAATTTCTCTTCAGCACGAACTCCAGAGCAAAATGGAGTTGTAGAGAGAAAAAATCGAACGCTGATAGAAGCTGCCAGGAGTATGCTTGCTGAATCTGGTCTTCCTACCAGTTTCTGGGCTGAAGCAATTGCTACTGCTTGCCACACTCAGAACTGGTCAGTGTATATCAAAAGGCACAAGAAGACAGCCTATGAAGTATTAAGAAACAGAAAACCAAATATTGGTTATTTTCATGTTTTTGGATGTCCAGTTTACATCCTGAACGACTCCAGTCAGTTAGGCAAATTTGATGCCAAAGTTGATGAAGGATATTTCTTAGGTTATTCCGCAATTCGCAAGGCCTTCAGAGTCTATAACAAAAGACTGGAGAAGGTTCATGAGTCCATACATGTCACATTTGATGAGTCAAATGCAGCAATCAATAAAAAGCCAACCCTTGATACTCCCCCAGTAACTCCAATTGTCTTCTGTGAATCTGATCCTATCAACTACAATAAAGATTCAGAAGACACAGTTTCCAGTCATCCTGATCTGGAACCTGTTCAGATTAAGAAACCCCCATTAGTACTCCTTTCTATCCTTCAATAAGTTTCAAACTACCCTCTGAACTTATTATTGGATCAGATATTCGTACTACTCCCCAGTATCAGATTCAGTTGAAACTGAACCAGTTCTCCAAGAAATGCCTTCAAATGAGGAATTTCATGATGCACATCGTGATCTTAATGACTCTGATGAAGATGTGGAGATAGTTTATGAAGAACCTTGGGTGCTAGTTGATAATGATTCAACTGATGCACCCCAAATGAATTCTTGCACTGATATTGTTATACATAACAATCCGGGTCAATACTCTAGGTGGTCAAAAGCACATCCTATTGATCAAATCATAGGAGAGTCCAGTAGAGGGGTTCAGACCAGAAGAGCCTCCACTGAACAATGTTTATACGTCAGCTTCTTATCACTGATAGAACCGAAGAAGATTGACGAGGCTATGGAAGATCCAAGCTGGGTGATAGCTATGCAAGAAGAGCTACACCAGTTTGAAAGGAATAAGGTTTGGAACCTGGTTCCTTTCCCAGTTGGCAAGAAAGAACCAATTGGAACCAGATGGGTCTTCAGGAACAAGGTAGATGAAGATGGTCATGTTGTCAGAAACAAGGCCAGATTGGTTGCACAGGGGTATTGCCAATCAGATGTTGATTTTGATGAATCATTTGCTCCAGTGGCTAGACTTGAAGCGATCAGAATATTCTTAGCATTTGCTGCTCATCATCAATTCAAGGTCTACCTGATGGACGTAAAAAGTGCGTTTTTGAATGGAAAACTAGAAGAAGAAGTTTATGTCAGGCAACCACCAGGTTTCATTGATGAAAAGCATCCTCACTGGGTATATCGTCTGGACAAAGCACTGTATGGTCTCAGACAAGCCCCACGAGCCTGGTATGACACTCTGACTAAACACTTATTGAAAAATGGCTTTAAAAGAGGTGCAATTGACAATACCTTATTTATTCTTCTTGAAAAAGGTAATCTTCTGCTGGTACAAATTTATGTTGATGATATTATTTTTGGGTCTACTGATGAAAATATGTGCAAGAAATTTTCTAAAATCATGTCTTCAGAATATGAGATGAGTTTAATGGGTGAATTAACATTTTTTCTAGGTCTTCAGATTAAACAAACCAGTGATGGTATTTTTATTAATCAAGAGAAATATGTTAGAGATCTGTTAAAGAAATATGATATGAACTCTTCACCATCTAAACCCACTCCAATTTCTGCACCACTCACTCTGGACTCGGATCCAAATGGAAAACCAGTGAACACCACTGTCTATAGAGGCATGGTTGGTTCACTGATGTATTTAACTACCAGTAGACCAGATATAATGTTTTCAACATGTTTATGTGCCAGATATCAGTCTAATCCAAAAGAATCCCATATGCTTGCTGTAAAGCGCATACTGAAATACCTTAAGGGTGTCTCCAGTTTGGGCCTTTGGTATCCCAAAGGCTCATGCATGGATCTAATGGGTTATTCAGATTCAGATCATGCAGGTTGTAAGATAGACAGGAAATCCACTACTGGTGAATGTCATTTCCTTGGTGGCAAACTGGTCAGCTGGACCAGTAAGAAGCAAACTTCAGTTTCATTGTCCACTGGTGAAGCTGAGTATGTATCTGCAGCCAGTTGTTGTGCTCAGATACTCTGGATGAAGAGCCAGTTGCTTGATTATGGTATTAAGTATTCAAAGACCCCAATCTTTTGTGATAATACCAGTGCCATTGCTATCTCAAACAATCCAGTCATGCACTCGAAGACAAAGCATATTGACATCAGGTATCATTTCATTCGTGATCATATTATGAAAAATGACATTGAAATCCATTTTATTCCCACTGACAAACAACTCACTGACATTTTTACTAAACTTCTGGATGTAAAAACTTTTGAACATCTTGTTGGTGAGTTGGGAATGTTGAACCCTTAAATCTGGAACCTTGTTATGAACGCCTTTGTGACACTGGCAGGGTTCTTTGATTTCCATATTTATAAATCTATACCAGCTTAGCTATCGAACGCCTTTGTGATACTATCTTTGCATTAATAGATTTATGGATCACCATTCCAGGGGGAAGACTCAGAACATATATTTTTGTCCTTAAAATGTTTTTAATTTCAGGGGAAATTTATTTTCCCACTGGAAGAAATTTTCTGGAAAATATCACTGGTACATTACTGGAAGTCCTCCAGAGTACCATTAGTGCATACTTCACTGGCATAATCCACCAGTGATCCTGGAGTGTCCAGTCAACCTCCAGATGCACTAAAATGAGTCATGGTATGTCAGTCATAATATTTTAATACTTGGTCATTGTGTATGCCACGTAAGCAAACCTTTTGAATAGATAGTTACTGTTTTTATCCACGTGGCATAACATTTTTCAAACTTAATGATGGATATTTTACCTTGGGAAGATAAAAAGTACAAGTTGGTTATTTTTGTGGGCTGTCAAACTGTCATACATTTATGTGTGATGGGATGCATTAAATGCGGATTTCAAAACCGATCAAAATTACTTTGAATAATTTCAAATTAACCGTTTTGAATTCCATTTTCTCTCTCCTCTATAAATACCCATATTTACTCTTTTTCACTTCATTTCGAAAGTATTTACTCCCAAAATTCCTTCATTTACTCTCTTTTTCATTCAATTTCCAATCATCACTCTCTTTCATCATAAATTCATAAAATCTAACCCTAAAAAGTTGTAAATCATCATCTTTTCTTTCTTTTCTAGGTTATTTGCTTGTATAAAATGGCCTATCGACAATCAAACTCCAACAAAAATCTTCTTTCTGCTACTTATGCTCCTCCTGCCGCCGTTAAAAGAGCACCACACATTGCTTTAGAAGCGTCGGCCATCCGAATAAACATGAATAATTGGATGGCAAAACTTTCTAGCACCCATGATCCTCAATCAATCATTGGGCGACTGAATGCCTTCTTCCTCAGTTGTCCACTTTATGGTGCCCTAACTCTCAACCCTGGAAATATGTACCACGAATATTTGTGTGAATTCTGGTACACAGCTGTGTATGTGGATACAGATGAATTAATCCACTATACACTATAACAAGGCACCAGGGCTTTCACTCTCACCGTTGACTCTCTCAGAGATGCCCTTCGATTGAATTATTTTGCAGAGAATGAAATGGGCATTACACTTCCCTCTGGCATTAATATGAGGGATTTGTGTAGGCAGATGGGGCACACTGATATTTTGGATGAACATGGTGTGCTACAGAGAAAGGGAACAATCTACATGAGTAAATTAACAGACTCATGGAGATTTTTCTTCACTCATTTGGTTGAGTGTTTGGGAGGCAGCTCTGGAGGGTTAGATCAGATTAACCAGACACAACTCCAGATTGCATATTGCCTATGGTTTGGATACAGGGTGGATTTTGCTCAGATTTTCTTTGATGACCTTGTTGAGCGTCTGAAAGTGAAAGGTAGAAAAGCTCATGTACCTTTTATTCGTTTCCTTTCACTTGTTTTTAAAAGAGCTCTTCGTAATGAGTATGATTACAATTCAAATCATTTTTCTGTTTGTGAGTATATGAGGGATTTAACCCAATTAAAATCTACAACTGGTGAAATTGATATCCCTCCCAATATGCTCAACCATTTTAGAAATGATGAAACCGATGCATCATCACCAGATGATTTGGAAGAGGCTCCAGGCGGGCTTCAAAATAATGAAGGACCCACTGGAGTCCTCAATGCTGAAATGGTACCACCAATAACCCATGTGGTTCCTGACCCTCGGCAGAATGTGAATATCTTACCTGAAAACCCCCAGACGACCAAGAAATGTTAAACCTCATCGTCTTAGGAAAGTGGGAGATGTGGTCGCTCCCAGTAGTGCCGTTGATAGCCATCCAGATTCCTCCCAACATGAATCTGGAGATGTCTCAAGGGAAAACTTACAAGCAACCACTCCCAACATTCTTGTAGGGGTGAGTGGTGAAGAAAATAGAGGGTCAACCCAACCCTCAGTAGAGTCCGTGTCAGCACAATCTCTTGTACTTAGCCATATTTCTGACACAACTCTTGCACAAACTGGGGTTACTGGAGCCTCACCTCTAGTAATTCCAGTTTCACATTCTTCGGCTGGTGATATAATGAATGCAGATGGCACTTTGATTGTGGAACAAGAAAATGTTGAGCAGGATGCTCAGATTGATTTGAATAGGGAAGTTGGTGATCAAACAGTTGGTGAAGCTCCAGTATGGGAAGAAGATGAGTCACCTTTGTCTGATGATGATAATTTTGATGCAAACATGGATTTTCTCGGTGATATTGCTTCATCAGATATACCTCCTCCACCAGAATCCACTGATATGCCACCACCTCCTAAATCATTAAATGCTCCACCACCGCCACCAGAATCAACCTTTGTACCACCTCCACTAGTTCTCTCCAAATTTCATCAGTTCAACCTCCACCACTTGAAACACCACTGGACTTTCCTGAACACCGTGTGCTGGACTCCACTGTTATAACATCTGAAACATCCACTGAAGGAGTCCAGGCACAAGTTTCTCTGGTAACCAGGATTGCTTCTGAACTTGCTCCTCCAAGTGGTCTCTCCACTTCTTCTTCCACCGAGGTCCAAGGCCTTTTAAATAAGGTGGCGGACCTGGAGAGATCACTCCAGTCTTCTTCCCAGGTTGTTTCTGAATTTAAATCCTTATTGTCAAATAATCTTGCATCAGAAATGAACCTGTTTGCTGGAAATGAGAAGCTGGTGTTTGAAAAGTTGAATGAACTGGTACTGGCCACCAACAAAAATTCTGAAACTATTAAAGTGGCAGTCCAGGGATTGGAGGAGAAACTGGTAGCTTCTGTTCAGACTGCAGTCAAGGCAGAAATTGTACAACCACTTGCAGGTCTGAAAGAAGAGGTCCAGAAGTTGACTGAGTCAGTGAGCCGTCTGGAAAGCAGGCCAGTCCTTGACCAGAGTTCTGTCATAAGCAACATCAGTGATGAATGCACTAAGAAGTTCAGACATGGTATGTTGAAAACAATTAATGAAGAAATCTCTGGGTCAATTCTTAGAAATATTCAAGATGGGTTGTTGCCTCAAGTGGTGAAGATGATTGATAATGAATTGCCAAAGCACTTGCCTTCAGAACTTCAAATTATCAAGAAGGAAGTGACTGAGCTTCGAAAGACTGTTAACATCACCACTCCAGTAGCAGGCAGAACGTTTGGCTCTTCAGACAGACATATGCTTGAGCAGTTGTGGAATGATCTCCAGTCGAGAACTGGTGGTCATTCCAAGGGGGAAAATCTGCTGCTTCTGCTGCTGCTACTGAAACAGTTACTGAGAAAGTGTTGGAGAAGAAAAAGGATGACGTTGTGAAGAATGTGACTGGTACTGGCCACCAACAAAAATTCTGAAACTATTAAAGTGGCAGTCCAGGGATTGGAGGAGAAACTGGTAGCTTCTGTTCAGACTGCAGTCAAGGCAGAAATTGTACAACCACTTGCAGGTCTGAAAGAAGAGGTCCAGAAGTTGACTGAGTCAGTGAGCCGTCTGGAAAGCAGGCCAGTCCTTGACCAGAGTTCTGTCATAAGCAACATCAGTGATGAATGCACTAAGAAGTTCAGACATGGTATGTTGAAAACAATTATGAAGAAATCTCTGGGTCAATTCTTAGAAATATTCAAGATGGGTTGTTGCCTCAAGTGGTGAAGATGATTGATAATGAATTGCCAAAGCACTTGCCTTCAGAACTTCAAATTATCAAGAAGGAAGTGACTGAGCTTCGAAAGACTGTTAACATCACCACTCCAGTAGCAGGCAGAACGTTTGGCTCTTCAGACAGACATATGCTTGAGCAGTTGTGGAATGATCTCCAGTCGAGAACTGGTGGTCATTCCAAGGGGGAAAATCTGCTGCTTCTGCTGCTGCTACTGAAACAGTTACTGAGAAAGTGTTGGAGAAGAAAAAGGATGACGTTGTGAAGAATGTGACTGGTACTGGTGCCAGTGCACAAGAAGCCCAGAAAGCACTTGGTACTAAAGCCATTGTGCAGGAAGAAGAGGCTGCTGGTACTGATGCCAGTGAGCCACAGTTTGAAGCATTTCCAGATATTACTGCTACAATGAAAAGCTTGAAAAGAAAGAAGCATGTGGTATCTGGAGGTGAGATTGAGGAGGCTACTGAAGGCTCTCCAGAATTCCCTACGGTTGATGAAGAAACTTCTAAGAGATTGGAGCAGGAGGGCATCATGATTGACATTTTCAAAAGAAGCCAAGTAAATGAACTCCTGGAACATAAAAATCAAATGGCTAAAATGGGGACCCTTGATTCTTACAATGCTGGAAGGCTAGGTGTGCATGTTGATGTATACAAAATAATGAAGGATGATCCCAGAGTTCATCAATGTTTAGAAGCCATGGATGATGTGTATGTTCGCTCCAGATACTCTGTAGAAGAACAAAAATTTGATTCTGAAACGTATGGGGTAAATGTGTTAGAGTTGATTGCCCAGAGAAAGGAAGCACTGGTGGAGCTTCAGAGAAAGGTCAGATCAAATGCTGCAGCCCTGGAAAATGAATATCGAAAGAAGTTAAAGGGTTTACCCAAACTTCCAGCCAGACAGACCAAGGCAGCCAGGGATGCAGATCTCAGCACCTTCATTCCACTTGACATCACCAGAAAAATCGATAGGGCTGAAGTTCAGAAAGCCATGGAACAAATAAAGGTGTCAAGGGAAACTGAAGCAATGATCCAGATGGCAAAACAAAAGACAAATATAATGAACTGATGATGTTCAGGGCAAATGCCAGAAGGATCATAGGTGTTGAAATAAAATTGGCTGAAAATCACGAAGGTATGACCAAGTTTGAGGTAAAGTTGACCAGAGAGGGTAACTTTGTTGATGAAAGGAAGAACACCTCAGTCCAGGCTTTTGGGTGGTCTGAACTGAAGGAGATTGGCTTGACATTCAGGGGGAAGACTGATGTGTCTCCAGATGTCAAAGCATTTTTGAAGAGAATTGAGAAGGTATGGAAAAGGAAGCAACAGATGGAGATTGCATTGGGCATGAGATCTCCAGATGCTTCACCTTCTCCAAAGAGAAAGGCCACTGAAGATGCACCTGGACAAGCTTCAAAGAGAAGGGCCTGACTCTTTTATCATCTTACTTGTATTTGTATTTATTTTAAATCAAAGTTGTAACTTTTTATATGTTGATGTTTGTAAATAAAGTTGCAAGCTTTTGATTCACAAGTAAGTGATCAGATTAAGTCTAAGTTAGAACTAAAAGATTAAAACTGGAACACTGATGATCTATAAAGTGTTCTCCAGTAACTTAAATTTTTAGACTTAGTCAAAATCAAGTGTTTTTCAAGCATACAATTGTATAGATAGAAGCTTGAAAAACCTTGCATTATTTCTGAACAAATAGAGGGAATTTGTTAGGTCCAGTTTGACTGGACCCACTCCAGACTTGAAGACTGGAGCGTCACTGAAGATTTGTCCAGAAATAATGGAAGACCAGTAAGCATCTCACTTGTATAGGAAATCTGGAGTTCACCAGATTTCAGCTTACTGGACTTCACTCCAGTCCAAATCGATTCTACTGAAGACATTCTTACTGAAGTCAAAAACTGAAGTTAGAAGAAAGAAGACTGAAAAACAGTGGAGCCCACTGGAAGTCTTACCAGATCTATGACTGGAGCTTTGTCAGTGTTCTAGACCTTACAAGTCTGAACACTGATTACGAGGAATTAACTTTTGCCTTTACACACTTTTACACGAACAATCCATTTGTCTTTTGATAAAAGTACAATACGTGTGTAAAGGTGGTTGGTTAAAAGGATGACAAGTCACATCAACATGACTTTATCCTTGTACTTTAACCAATGCATTTAGAATTCAAAGTTGTAACTTTTTATATGTTGATGTTTGTAAATAAAGTTGCAAGCTTTTGATTCACAAGTAAGTGATCAGATTAAGTCTAAGTTAGAACTAAAAGATTAAAACTGGAACACTGATGATCTATAAAGTGTTCTCCAGTAACTTAAATTTTTAGACTTAGTCAAAATCAAGTGTTTTTCAAGCATACAATTGTATAGATAGAAGCTTGAAAAACCTTGCATTATTTCTGAACAAATAGAGGGAATTTGTTAGGTCCAGTTTGACTGGACCCACTCCAGACTTGAAGACTGGAGCGTCACTGAAGATTTGTCCAGAAATAATGGAAGACCAGTAAGCATCTCACTTGTATAGGAAATCTGGAGTTCACCAGATTTCAGCTTACTGGACTTCACTCCAGTCCAAATCGATTCTACTGAAGACATTCTTACTGAAGTCAAAGACTGAAGTTAGAAGAAAGAAGACTGAAAAACAGTGGAGCCCACTGGAAGTCTTACCAGATCTATGACTGGAGCTTTGTCAGTGTTCTAGACCTTACAAGTCTGAACACTGATTACGAGGAATTAACTTTTGCCTTTACACACTTTTACACGAACAATCCATTTGTCTTTTGATAAAAGTACAATACGTGTGTAAAGGTGGTTGGTTAAAAGGATGACAAGTCACATCAACATGACTTTATCCTTGTACTTTAACCAATGCATTTAGGAATTAAAGTTGTTTTCTTAAATGCATGCAACCATATTTGTACGGCATAAATAAATTCACTGTTGAATATATTTGCCTATAAACACCAAGTCATTTACCTCATTCCAATTACTTTTTGCATATTGGTGAATTTGTCTAAATACTCTCGATCGTAACAAGGAATACTTTACAACTTTAAGTGTTTCGATCAAAGGAGAATATTTAGCAAATATAGATCATTTGTAATTCATAGGTTGTTAGGATATTTACATACTTGTAATATCTTGGTTCCGCAACAACCTTATATTTTATTTAACATCATAAATAAAATACACTTGAAATTTACATTGTGTTCCACCTTTTTATTTATTGCTTTAAGTCTTGTATTACTTTATTTATATACTTGCATTTATATTTAAGTAATACTAGTCCAATCTAGTGCATACTTGACTTGTTGTATTTTACACTAGTGGGTTAAACCATCAAGTGAGGGACTTACATTCAGGTTCTGACACAGTTGATGACGTGATCATATTAAGAGATCATATAGATTATGCTCCTATTCCTACATCTCCTATTCCTACTACTGTTGTTGGTGTAAGTAGTAAGAACAATGATAAGAATTCAGATTCAAAAGTTACTGAACCCGGGAAAACTACTCCGTCTACTCCTTCAAGGGTTCCATTGCCTGATGATGATCCTATTTCAGATGAGTCGGAAGATGATTTTGGTTCTCCTGAATTACAGATTCAATCGAATTTAGGAGATAATCTAAATGTTGATTCGGCTCCTCAATATAGAATAAATAAGGCTCATCCTATTGAGAATATTCTTGGAGATGCTTCAGAGCCTGTTCGAACTAGAAATCAATTAAACAAAGAGATGACTAGTTTATTTTGTGAAGTGAAGGATTCTAGACTTATTACTGAATGTCTGTATTCATGTTTCATTTCACAAGAAGAACCTAAGAATGTTCAGATCGCGCTTAAGGATCCTTTTTGGGTTGCAGCTATGCAAGAAGAATTAGCTCAATTCGAGAAACTTGGAGTATGGGAGTTGGTAGATGTGCCTAGAGGTAAACAGCCAATTGGAACTCATTGGGTATTCAAATGCAAACGAGATGACAAAGGGATTGTTACAAGGAATAAGGCACGTTTGGTTGTTCAGGGGTTTGCACAACGAGAAGGATATGACTATAATGAAACTTTTGCGCCAGTTGCCCGGATTGAAGCTATAAGGTTATTTTTAGCCTATGCAAGTTTCAAAGGTGTAAAGGTGTATCAGTTAGACGTTAAGAGCGCCTTCTTGTATGGTGAAGTTAAGGAAGAAGTTTATGTGTTTCAACCACCTGGATTTGAAGATCCTAATTATCCAAGACGAGCATATCGACTTGATAAGGCTCTTTATGGATTACATCAGGCACCCAGATTTTGGTATGAGAAATTGTCAACACACTTGTTGACAAGTGGTTTTACAAGAGGATCGATAGACAGCACATTGTTTATTAAATGGCGGAAGCGAGATTATTTAATTGTACAAGTTTATGTAGATGATATCATTTTTGGATCATCTAATGAAAAGATGTGCAAAGAATTTGAAATGAGCATGAAAAAGCAGTTTGAAATTAGTGCTATGGGAGAACTACAATTCTTCTTAGGTCTGCAGGTTGATCAGAGGAAAGATGGATTTTTCATTCACCAGTCTAAGTATGTCGATGATGTCTTAGAGAGGTTTCAAATGTTAGATTCCAAGACATATGGTACTCCTATTCAGCAAAATCATGGGTTAAGAGTTCTTGATCCTAAAGATCTGCCTGTTGATGCTACTTACTATCGTGCTATCATTAGCTCATTGATGTATCTGACTGCTTCCCGGCCGGATATTATGTTCGCTGTTTGTCTTTGCGCTAGATTTTAAGCTAGTCCGAAAGACTCGCATTTGGTTGCAGCAAAACGTATCCTACGTTATTTAAGAGGAAACCAAGGGCTTGGTCTATGGTATCCTTTGGGAGGTACGTTTGATTTTGTTGCATATACTGATTCGGATTTTGGAGGTTGTAACAATGACAGGAAGTCTACTACTGGAGGATGCCAGTTCTTAGCGGGGAGATTAGTATCGTGGCAGTGTAAGAAGCAGACAAGTTGCTCAGTCTTCTTGTGAGGCAGAGTACATGGCTGCAGGTAGCTGTTGTTCTCAGGTACTTTGGATTCAACAACAATTACGAGACTACGGTATGGATTTCCTTGACACACCTATTAAAATAGACAATAAGTCAGCTATAGACATTACAAATAACCCTGTCATGCATAAAGTCACCAATCACATTGATATTAGACATCATTTCTTACGTGACTGTGCCCAAAATAAATTAATTCATTTATAAAAGGTTATAACTAATGATAATCTAGCTGATCTGTATACTAAAGCATTTGATAAGACTCGCTTTGATAAGCTGATTCTTCTCAATGGTATGAAGAATGCTGATTCATATTAAATCTCTCAAGGAACTATTTTTGTATATTTATTTGAGTCTTAGTTTAAGTCTGTAAATAGCTAGAGTTAGAAAAATACAAAAAGAGTGTCTAGTTTAAGTTTGTATATAGTTAGTGTCATAAAAAATAAAATATATAGATGATAGAGATTTAAGTTGTTGCATTCAGACGATTAGAAGTGAGGATACCTTAGCTTTTAAGCCTGCTTAATCGTAATATAACTGCTCAGTTCAGTGATTACAATTTAGGATGTATCGGTAGGCACATAGTACCAAGGTTTCCCTGAATTAATTATCTTTCAACGGAAATGTTCTTGTGGGAAACATATTCAGATATATGGCTGAGAATGCCTGCTCTTCGTTTACGAATTGAGACTGGTCCATAAATTCTGTGAAAGATCTAGCATTATTATAGGATTTATTCAATATGTATGCAAAAACCTCTACAAATCATGAGAATGAAAGTTAAATTTAGCTATAATGTGATATTGTTATTTTGTTTATGCAAATGAAATGAATGTAATTAAGGGGCTAATGTGGTCTTTGAGATTCGGACAAGTAAGTCCTTGGGGTGTCTTTGTATACCTAGCCTACCTAAAGCTTCCAACTTGGGATAAGTTGTCAGAAAGTTCGCTACACGGGTCTCATCGAAAATCACGGGTTCCCAATATAAAGAAATGCAAAAGCAAATAAAAATTAAATCGCAAGATACTAAATTCACCTAATTGTATAAATCTAAAAAGTGTCTCATGGTTTGTTCAAGGAAGTTTTTGAATATATATTGAATATTTGTTATCTTAGTGCTTGTGTTGATTACGGGAGTATATCTGGGTGTGGGTCACATAAGTTCGCAAATAATAACGTGGCATGAGTAACTTACTAGGTTACATGGTGACTGTCCTTGGCTAAAGTAATACGAAAGTGTCACACCTAAAGGAAGCTGGAAGTACCGAGTGTTTAAGAGGACAAACATACCGATAATCGTTGTTGGGTCACTGTTCATAACTAATGATAAGAGGATCAATTCCTCACCCATGGGCTTATGTAATTGCTAATCTGATCTATTCAGCAGAAACTTAGATTTCTTGTACATGAATAATGTAGTTCTAGATTTAAAGTTTTTATTTTTACTTTTTAGTTTTTATCTCTATTTCTGTTCTATAATTTTCTTTTAGTTAGTATTTTACATTTTGTGTCAGTTTGTAGTGTTAAACTAGTTCTTATTGCACAAGAGATTTGATAAGCATCTGATGATTCCATTGGAAGGTATATGGTCCTTTATTGGATTATATAAGTCTTGTTGCTTATGGTATATGTGTTTAAAAGATGGATTTTCTAATATGGACAATAATTTGTTTAAGTTTAGAAAATGATTTTTGTTTTGGTATTGAAAAGTTAAGATATATTTTTGAATAAGTTTCAATATATTTTTGAGATTTCAATTGGTTATGGTTGATAAGTATGCTTGACAAAGATGTTGACTTGACTTAGATTTTGATTTAGTTGCTAGGTTAAGATTGTGATTGTTTTTGCATGCTTAATATATTTGTTGAGTTTGATGCATTGATGAAGTTTGTTAAGTGTGCAGGTTACAGATATCAAATTTCATTTCCACTGTTGATACGGGTTAGGATCGGTTAAATCACGATCAATTCGAATATAAAAGTGTGGAATGCATTTTGTGATAAATTGATGAATTTTTGAGTTTAATTTTTGCATTATACTTTGAATTTATTTCTGTGTAAGTTTGCATATTTTTAGGTTAAGCATCAATGGAGAAATGGTCATTTTTATGTCAAGATTGTAATGTAAGATTATGTTTTACATTATTTTGGTAACATGTATGTACGGATGATTTATGGTAAGATTACATTTACGAGCAGATACAAGTTCCAGGTAACAAGTATCTACAGGTTTATGTTTACTTGAAATTTGTAATTTTTCTTTATTAATTTTCTGGAAAAATTGACAAAATTTGCCACGTGCTGACATCAGCAAGCCCACGAAGAGGGCCCTTCGGCCCGACCCTAGTGCTTGTGGATATAAATACGGGTTTTACCATTAATTATTTACCTTAATCGCAATTAAACCCTAAAATTAACCACACGAACTAATCCTCTTCGTGTGCACTATTCATCCGCTCACTAAATCGACTAATTCATCTTCTTTTTGTGTTTTTCATCCAGATTTGTTGATATATACTCGATCTAGGATTGATTATTGATGCTTTCAACTCGAAAATCATTAATTTTAAGCCGTTATGCCCGAATTTTGAATTTTACTTTGCGTGAACTGTAACTCGGACGAATTGAACTTCAAGATCCTTGTATTATGATGTTTTGGACTAAAATTGGACTTAAAATTGGATTAATACATGTATATTGAACTTAAATCTAACTATAGATTGAATTAACATGTACACAATCTTGATTAATTGATGATTTTAGTTCGCGGCCACTGTTCACATAACCACGAATTGAATCGCCTCGCACTGACGTCACCACGAAGGGTTTTTGGGCATAATAGGTTCAGCTCGTGCTGACATCACCACAGAGTGGATTCTCCTCGTGATGACGTCACCACGAAGGGTTTTTGGGCATAATAGGTTCAGCTCGTGCTGACATCACCACGGAGTGGATTCTCCTCGTGATGACGTCACCACGAAGCATATTGAAATTTTTTTAATTTGTTTTGTTTTTTCGTTTTTGCTATTGTGCAGGTATGGCAGGACAAGGTGCTGGTGCTCGTATCTTTGTTAAGGAACATAATGCTGCTATTGATATTAGCATTACTCAGCAAGGATGCACGGAAGAGTTTCACGGTGTTCTACATTATCTTGCACGTTCGCGTATTCGATTTGCTCTTACCGAGAACCCTCCTTTGATAAGAAGCTATATTACTCAGTTCTTGAACTCGGCTAGACAAGTGCAGATAGGTAATCATACTATTATCTGCACTACTGTTCAAGGACGTAATATTGAGTTTTCAGCGGGAGAGTTGGGGACGATTTTAGATTTGGGAAGTGTCGAGATTGAGCAAGGTCCTACAGAGTATGAGGAAAGTTTTGTGTATGGTGCTCTTAGACGTATGGGATACTTTAATGCAATTAAGCATCCTTATCCCAAGGCTAATATTAGAGGCAAATGGAAGTTACATGCTTACTACTTGTTGAGATCCATTAGCCATCGTCGTGCCGGTTATGATCAGATGAATATGCAGACTGCTTCTCAGTTAGTTGCTCTTGTATTGAACAAGCCTTACAGCTTTTCTCAGTACATTTTTGATAATTTTGTTAAGAAATTGAGAGGTTATGGAGGTGAAAAGAAGTTCTTTCTTTTTCCGAGATTTGTCATGATAATCATCAGACATAAGGCAGCTGATTTACCGTTTAATGGTGATTTGTTTCCACTTGATCGTCTTACTCATAGAGTATTTAGAGACATGATGACACATTCCGATGGAGATGACATTCCTGCTCATGTCAACAATCCACCATTGTTTGGACATTTGATTAATCCAAACTATGAGGCTCCAAGGGAAGGATGGGGAGATGAAGAACTTATTGCTGCGGCTGCTGATGATGCTCAAGGTCAAGCTGATCCTCAGGAAGAGCAAGCTGATCAGTTTGAAGGACTTAATGATGTTCCTTTGTTTATTGATGACTTAGAGAATGATCCGGAAATGGATGCTCTTGAGGAAGATATTGATGATCCGGCAAATCTTGTGCCACCTACTACTGGAGTTACTACTGCTACTTCTGCTCTAGTAGATGTTGTTGGTCCTTCTGAACCGAATGTTGATGATAATGAAGATGATCCGGGTTGAGAAGATAAGGAAAAGGGATTGATACTGTTGAGAAGATTCAAGCTCTTCAGCGACCTCCATCAGTTGCTGCATAGAGAGTATACTGCATATCAAGCTGTTGTGGAAAGGTCTCATGCACCTCCATCGGTTGCTGCTTTAAGAGCTTCAGTTTATGATGTTCCAGTTTCGGTGTCTGCTACTTTTGTTGGTACTTCTGATGGTGAAAAGAGGTCGCGAACAAAGTTTGTGATAAGAGGAAGTGGTTCTCAAGCTAGAGTTGTCACTGATGCTATGACTGTTACGACTACTAGAGCTCCAGAGTCTACAGTTCGTCAAGAGCAAGAGCCGACAGTTCCTGCTCCTAGGCCTCGTTCTACTCCTATTCAGGCGTTAGTTCATGTTGCTACAGTGATGGAGCGTCTGATGTTACCTTTACAACGACCTCAGATGCCTCCACCGGGAACATTTATTGCTCGTATGCCTTCTTTTAAGACTACGATGCCACCGCCTGCTGCAACTTCTAACATTGCTTCTACTTCTGATTCAGCTCTTTCTATTCAAGTACAGCTGAGTCGTATAGTTTTGAAGAAGAAAATGTTGGAAATGAGAGTGTCAGCCTTGGAAAATCAGTTGAAGATTCAGGCTGAAACACATCAGAGTGTGATGGACAAAATGACTGCACTTGTTCATCTCTTGGTGATAAACTTGATCGATTCTTGTCTCAAGGGGGAGATAAAGATGGTCTTGGTTGCAAGGATGATGAGTTAGCAAGAAAAAGAAGAGATGATGATCATGAAGATCAAGATCCAACTCAAGATCCAAATCAAGATCAACCCAGAGATGTTGTTAGTGAGCCAGAGAATCGAGGTCAATATCAAGATGTTGATGTTGCTGAGATTGTTGCTTCAGAGACTGCAGAGATTCAGGGGGAGTCGCCAAGACAAAGAGAGTCAGAGATTGATCGTACAGCTGGTGCTAATACTTCTGGGACTCAGAAAGGAAAAGCAGTGATGGTTGCTCATGATGCAGATCCTGAAGATCCTGATAATTCATCAGATGAGGAAGATTCCAATTCTGGTAATTCTAAATCTAGTTATTCAAGTAAAAGTCCTGATTATCACAATCCATTAAGTGTGAGATCAGAAGAAGAAAGACTAGAATGGGAACTGGAAGAAAAGTTTGGGAATGATCCTCATCATAGGGTTGATGCAGCTTCACATATATGGGGAAATCTTAACACAGAGGTTGATCATGCTAAAATTGACCTTGATAGTGATCAATGGTCAGATTCAGATCGTCGGAAGAAAGAAAAGAGACGACAAAAGATTTTGAGTCGTTTGCCATCTAATTTTGATTCTAGTCCTGATGATATTGAAGATTCAGAATTATCAACCTGAGCGTTAATGATTTTTGTACTTGAAATGAATAATAATGATTATAAGATAAATATTAATGTTTTTAAGTAGTTACATTATATTTATGATATAATATTATTTTATTTTGTGTATTTATACTTGTTTGTTTGTCTATATACTTTATGTTCTTTATCTTGCATGTTTGAAATATAAATTGCAGATAAGCTTCAAAAGATAGGTGCTTTGGATGGTATTGATGATACTGATGATTCAGACAGTATTACTCAAGAAGACTTGGAAGAAGGAGAACTTGTTCCTAATCCAGCTGGACTGAGTTGCTGGAGAAGCCTTATGGTTTTGATGAAGTGTTTGATGGCATTCCAACAGAACCAAGAGGAGAACAAGATTTCTATCGACTTAATCCAAATGTCAGAGACATTCCAGATGAACCTGTAAATGCTGCAAAGTTAAAATTCAAAGTTTTTGCAAAGATAATTCATGAAGAACAAGAGTTTATTGTTGATTTTGGCTGGGAAACTGATGCTACGCGTAGGTTTGATATAAGAGAGTATAATCTACCTCCAGCGGAGCAAGATCCTAAATTTTGTATAGATCGTTGGGTCCCACCATATCGAAACCGTCATGACATACCTATGGGTGGATATCTAAAGCCTTCAATATTTTGGGAAAGTATCTCAGATGTTGATGCATCTACTTATGTCTCAGTGATACAAAGCTGGTTTTATGATCAAAGACTTGGCTTGTTTATTATCAAGAGAAAAGAAGGTTGTCAATACATGTCGGTAAAATTAAAACATCTCAAGAGCTTGAGCGAATCATATTTGATAGAGTTGGGAAGAAGATGGTTCGTGAATCTACAGAATGATGGAAATGCAGATTATTTCTGGCAGAAATTTCAGAGAGAAAGAAGTTGGCATTTCAGTGATAGAGGGTTGAAGCCTGATGATAGGTTGATTAAACCCAGACCAAAGAAGAAGATCACGAAACCAGATGGCACAATTGATTATGTTCAAAGACCAATCAAATGTGTTAAAAAAGTTCCTGCAATTCTTGGAGTTTGTTTAGCTCAGAGAATTCATGCAAATAGTCGAAGACTACTGTTTGATGATCAAGCTTGAAGTTCATTGTTAAAGAAATCTAGTCGCTAATGTCAAGGGGGAGTCTGTAGATGCAGATTTGTGTGACAATAGCAACGTATATTTGGTTAACTATTTTGTTCTTAGGAATTAATATGTAATCGTTGAATAATAAGTCGTTAGGACATATGTTTGTGTTTAATGATTACGCTTGAACTTCAATATGAGATGTGTTTATGTTCATTGTTATGTTTGTGTGTTATATCTATTGTTTTGCAGGTACAAGAATGTAGAGCCAAGGTTATAAGTGTTGTAAAACACTTAAACGATGGCTGGACGTTATGTACAATGTGAAATAAAGGATCCAAGATACGCTCCTCGTGCTGACGTCATCAGCACGTTGTAATGGCTTCGTGCTGACGTCAGTACGAAGGCATGGTGTTTTGGTGGATCGAGCTCAATGGACTTCGTGTAAGGTCCAAGCCCACACGAACTAAACTAGTATAAGTATAAATACCCACCTATGTTACGAATTAAGGAATGAATTGGTGATAATACGTCAAATTGTTGCTAGTAAATCCTCCTACACGAATTAACACTTCGTATATATCCTTAGGTTGATTAATCACTCATTAATTGATAAAAGGCAATAGCAATCTAGTTATCTCAAGAGGATTCCGCACTCTTGACATAACGAATCACGTCTTATTTACGATCTATACTCAATAGGGACTTATAACAAACAATAAATTCTCCCAATTAAGATTAGAATCTAAGCAATTATCATGTTAGCATACACAATAAGCATTTCCTATTCAATTATTCAAAGTAAATTGCAAATCAAAATAAGCATCAAATATATCAAGTAGTTGACTCTGTTTGACCTATTTTAACCGAAACCTTAAGTACTTAACCTAACCATTCGAGCAATTTACATACAAGACCTAACCTAAGGTGTACTAAACACACTTAAATTAAAGTCTTAAACTACACTACATCCCTATCACGACACACGCTTATTCAGTGTTCAATAAGAACGCAGTTGAGTCCTCCTAGAAACTAGATACCCTATTTAGCAATATCTCTCGTGCAATAGAACCCTATTATTAGCAATATACATTATGGAGCATAAAGTTATAAAATAAATCACATTAATTTTAAATTAAAATTAATCTAATAAATCTTATAAGTGTCATGCTTAATATTATATTTTTAACAGGTATCGGGGAGACTAGTTTCTGCGGAAGAGATCAGATGTGGCAATTACAAAAGTCTGCAAAAGAAAGCAATTTTCCATTATTATTGTATATGAACAATGATTCAAGACGATTACCGGTATATTTGTCCTCTTAAACATTCGGTGTGTCCAGTTTTTCCTTTGCTTTGTGAACACTTTCAGCGTACCCTGCCCAAGGACAGTCACCATGTAGACCGAGTAGCCTAGTAATGTCCACTTATCAAGTTTGTGCATCTGTGTGACCCAAGTTTAGATACACTCTCACAATCGACAAAGCATCAAAATTAAGATATTTGGTGAGTATATAACAAAGTCTTTAAGGATCTGGCCAGCGGTTCGCAGGTCGATACTCACGTATCGCAAAGAGACATACACCCGATTCATGTACAGGAATATACCCAATGCCCAAGTGCACTAAGTACGTGTATATGTGTGACGAATAAGCAATTATGAAAACCCGTGACTTTTGATAAGACCCGTGTAGCGAACTTTGGGCCAACCTATCCCAAGCTTGATCAGAGACTTTAGGTAGGCTAGGTATAACGAAGATACCCCGAGGACTTACTTGTTGAATCTCAAAGGCCACATTAGCTTCATTTTTGACAACCAACTAAGATATTTCCGAAATATCTTGTCACACACATACTTCCTATAGCAATACATAGTTACCTATGTACCCGAGACTTTCCATATACAGACCAAATATGCAAAATAATAACACTGAATCTTTCATAAGATTTAAGGACCAGCTCAATTTAGCAAGTAAAGAGCAGGCATACAAGGCCATATATCTAAACAAGTGTCCCACAGAAGCACTGTATAATTAAGATCAGATTATGGAAAAACCTTAACACTTTATTGTTGGGGTTTTTGGGTTTTTATCAAAGTAATATTATCCTTATAATATTAAAACGCAGCGAAAATTGAACCATTTCAATGTGTTATATGTGGTTAAAACCAAAGTTTAACTTTTAAAAGAAAACCCAAACAATAAGGATCCATGTATATGAATAACATACATACAAAACAACAACCATAGGGTGTTTTAGAAGACTACCTTCTTCCAAGCTTATGAGAAGGTTGATATGAAGGAGATGATGATCTTGAAGTGGCAAGTCTTCAACCTAGAAGAACCTCAAGCTTGTATACCCCAAACTATCAACAAACACCCAAATGTGCTAGGATTTAAACTTGAAAAACCCTTCCCTTTTGTCCTCCTTGATGCCGAAATTACCAAGAGAAAAAGCAAGAGAAGTTGCTAGTTGAGAATAGAGAGAAAATCAAAGTCTTACAATTTTGCATGTAAGAATTGATGCACTCTATGTGTGGTGTGTTGTATTCATAATACAAAGACAAGTGTATATGTAAAACCAACAACACATCAAATGCACATGGGGGGGGGGCGGCGGGGGGGGGGGGGGGGGGGGGGGGGGGGGGGGGGGGGGGGGGGGGGGGGGGGGGGGGGGGGGGGGGGGGGGGGGGGGGGGGGGGCGGCCTCACAAGGTGGCAACCCAAAAAATTGTGCAAATTTTATAAAACATATCCTTATAATATTAAAACGCAGCGAAAATTGAACCATTTCAATGTGTTATATGTGGTTAAAACCAAAGTTTAACTTTTAAAAGAAAACCCAAACAATAAGGATCCATGTATATGAATAACATACATACAAAACAACAACCATAGGGTGTTTTAGAAGACTACCTTCTTCCAAGCTTATGAGAAGGTTGATATGAAGGAGATGATGATCTTGAAGTGGCAAGTCTTCAACCTAGAAGAACCTCAAGCTTGTATACCCCAAACTATCAACAAACACCCAAATGTGCTAGGATTTAAACTTGAAAAACCCTTCCCTTTTGTCCTCCTTGATGCCGAAATTACCAAGAGAAAAAGCAAGAGAAGTTGCTAGTTGAGAATAGAGAGAAAATCAAAGTCTTACAATTTTGCATGTAAGAATTGATGCACTCTATGTGTGGTGTGTTGTATTCATAATACAAAGACAAGTGTATATGTAAAACCAACAACACATCAAATGCACATGGGGGGGGGGGCGGCCTCACAAGGTGGCAACCCAAAAAATTGTGCAAATTTTATAAAACATATCCTTATATATTTTGTAGATAAAATGTAACATAACTTGATACATATCTTATGTAACATGTTACATATTATACACAACACACATTAGTGTTTATTTTGCCAAATAAACATATTTACATTTCTCTCAAAATA
Source organism: Erigeron breviscapus (assembly GCA_034093135.1). NCBI lineage: Eukaryota > Viridiplantae > Streptophyta > Magnoliopsida > Asterales > Asteraceae > Erigeron > Erigeron breviscapus. Next base: position 38,329,037 of record CM067175.1, on the reverse strand, counting down.
AATCATCCATATAATTTATTTACATATCTCAAGTGCAATTATTTAGAAACCCACTTTCTAAATGTTTCAAGTATTTATATTTATTTAAAGATCAAATCATATAAATAAATATCATAAGTGTTTATCTAGCTTGTTATTGGGTATGACCCGACTTGGATCATCACGTACTAGCCACGTCAATTTAATATGTGTCTTGGGCAGACGAATTCCAACAATCTCCCCTCGTTATCACAAAGAATTTCTAGGGGTTCTTGAATGGAAGGAACAACCCCTAGATCGGCAATGAATTTCTTCAACCATGCAGCTTCTTGTGCTGCCAAAGAAGCGGCGATGTATTCCGATTCTGTAGTGGACAATGCAACCACATCTTGCTTTGAGCTTTTCCAAGAAACAGCTCCTCCATTTAGAATGAAGATATACCCCGATTGTGATCGAGAATCATCTCGATCAGTTTGGAAACTCGCATCCGTGTAACCCTTTACAACGAGTTCCTCCTCACCAGATCCATATATTAAAAACATATCTTTAGTGTTTCTAAGATATTTCAATATATATTTGACAGCCATCCAATGACTATCTCCTGGATTTTGCTGGTATCTACTTGTCATGCTTAAAGCGCATGACACGTCCGGTCTTGTGCATATCATAGCATACATGATGGATCCTATAGCAGATGCATATGGGATTCCACTCATTCTCTCTTGCTCAACTTTTGAGCTAGGAGATTGAGAAGTACTCAATATAGTTCCTCTTTGAATGGGTACCAAACCCTTCTTAGAGTTTTCCATCTTGAACCTTTTCAAGATTTTGTCTATGTATGCACTTTGATTCAAACCTATTAAGCGCCTTGATCTATCCTTATAGATCCTTATTCCCAAAATATAGGCGGCTTCACCAAGATCCTTAATGGAAAAGCAACTTCCAAGCCAGGCTTTTACACCTTCCAAGGTTGGAATGTCATTTCCAAATAGTAAAATGTCATCGACATATAATACTAGAAAAGTAATGATGCTCCCACTAGCCTTCTTATACACACAAGCTTCATCAGCGTTTTTGATGAAGCCAAATTTCTTGACTTCTTCATCAAAACGACGATTCCAGCTTCTTGATGCTTGTTTCAATCCATAGATTGATTTCTTTAACTTGCATACTTTACTAGGATGTTTTGGATCGACAAAACCTTCAGGCTGATCCATATAGAGATTCCATGTAGTAATGCTTGATTGCAGGTCATTCCAATATTTGTATCCCACAAATATCTATGAACCTTGGTAGCAACACTTTGCTCTATATTCAAAACCTTTTGAATATCTACCAATCCAAGTTCATAATAATCTTACATTCATATTTGTTCCCACAAATATGATCGACTACGGACATTTAGAATAATTAATTTATTCATGGATTTAAACATGCAAAATTGGAACATAACACAATTTAAATGCAAAATACCAATATTCATATAAATGTGTTAATAACTACAAGTGTTCCGATATCCAAATACATAAAATAGATCAAATCCAATCACTAGAATATCGAAGTCCCATGGCACAAGTATGTTTCTCATGCTTGGGCCTTTCAAGGAGCTTCGTGAGTGGATCCGCAACATTTTGATCAGTGTGAACTTTGTGAATACATATCTTTCCCTTTTCAACTTCATCCCTTATGTAGTTGAATCTCCGCTCAATGTGCCTAGTCTTTTGATGTGCACGAGGTTCTTTGATTTGAGCAATCGCGCCCTCGTTATCACAAAGAATTTCTAGGGGTTCTTGAATGGAAGGAACAACCCCTAGATCGGCAATGAATTTCTTCAACCATGCAGCTTCTTGTGCTGCCAAAGAAGCGGCGATGTATTCCGATTCTGTAGTGGACAATGCAACCACATCTTGCTTTGAGCTTTTCCAAGAAACAGCTCCTCCATTTAGAATGAAGATATACCCCGATTGTGATCGAGAATCATCTCGATCAGTTTGGAAACTCGCATCCGTGTAACCCTTTACAACGAGTTCCTCCTCACCAGATCCATATATTAAAAACATATCTTTAGTGTTTCTAAGATATTTCAATATATATTTGACAGCCATCCAATGACTATCTCCTGGATTTTGCTGGTATCTACTTGTCATGCTTAAAGCGCATGACACGTCCGGTCTTGTGCATATCATAGCATACATGATGGATCCTATAGCAGATGCATATGGGATTCCACTCATTCTCTCTTGCTCAACTTTTGAGCTAGGAGATTGAGAAGTACTCAATATAGTTCCTCTTTGAATGGGTACCAAACCCTTCTTAGAGTTTTCCATCTTGAACCTTTTCAAGATTTTGTCTATGTATGCACTTTGATTCAAACCTATTAAGCGCTTTGATCTATCCCTATAGATCCTTATTCCCAAAATATAGGCGGCTTCACCAAGATCCTTAATGGAAAAGCAACTTCCAAGCCAGGCTTTTACACCTTCCAAGGTTGGAATGTCATTTCCAAATAGTAAAATGTCATCGACATATAATACTAGAAAAGTAATGATGCTCCCACTAGCCTTCTTATACACACAAGCTTCATCAGCGTTTTTGATGAAGCCAAATTTCTTGACTTCTTCATCAAAACGACGATTCCAGCTTCTTGATGCTTGTTTCAATCCATAGATTGATTTCTTTAACTTGCATACTTTACTAGGATGTTTTGGATCGACAAAACCTTCAGGCTGATCCATATAGACATCTTCCTCAAGATATCCATTTAGAAAAGCGGTTTTGACATCCATTTGCCATATCTCATAGTCATAATGTGCGGCTATGGCAAATAATATCCTAATAGACTTTAGCATTGCCACAGGCGAAAAAGTTTCATCATAGTCGACCCCTCGAGTTTGAGTGAAACCTTTTGCTACAAGTCTAGCTTTATAAGTAAGCAAGTTTCCATGCATATCGTGTTTCAATTTGAACACCCATTTACTTCCAACTACTTTGGAATTAGGAGGTTCAACAACCAATTCCCAAACTTGGTTGTCATACATGGATTGCATCTCAGCGTTCATGGCCTCTAGCCATTTGTCCGAATCTGATTTGGACATTGCATCATGGTAGGTGGTAGGTTCATCAGAAACTACCATGTAGCATTCATCCACGAGAAATCCATATCTCTCAGGTGGATAAGTAGCTCTACCAGATCTACGAACGTTTTGTGTGTCTTGATCAAGCCTTTGATCATCTTCAACATCCTTTTGTTGAATGCTAGTGTCACCCAAGTGTGTATCTGTCAGTGGTTCTTGATCTTCTTCAAGTTCCACTGTTCTGGAGCTAGTTCCTTCCATAAGGAATTTAGTTTCCAAGAACTCAGCCTTTCGAGCAACAAATACATTTTGCTCATTAGGATTGTAGAAATAATATCCCAAATCATCTTTAGGATATCCTACAAAGATACATTTAGTGGATCGGGGCTCTAATTTGTTTGAGGCATCATGTCTTACATAAGCCTCACAACCCCATACCTTTAAATATGACAAAGATGGAACTCTTCCATGCCATATTTCAAAAGGTGTTTTCTCCACTTTCTTGGTGGGAGCCATATTTAAAATTCGGGCAGCAGAGATTATGGCATGTCCCCAAAATGATAGAGGTAGTGAGCTTTTACTCATCATGGAACGAACCATATCTAATAGAGTTCGATTCCTCCTTTCAGACACACCATTATGTTGTGGTGTTCCAGGTGGAGTTAGTTGTGAGATAATCCCACAACTTCTAAGATGATCTTGAAAAGCATCACTTAGGTATTCACCTCCTCTATCAGAACGAAGAATTTTTATTGACTTACTGAGTTGGTTTTCTACTTCATTCTTGAAAATTTTGAACATTTCAAAAGCTTCACTCTTATGTTTTAATAAGTATACATAACTGTAACGACTATAGTCATCGGTGAATGTAATGAAGTATCTTTCACCATTCCTAGTCATTGGCTTAAAAGGACCACATACATCCGAATGTATGATACCTAATAAATCTTTTGCCCTTTCATTAGTGCCTTTGAAAGGTGCTTTAGTCATCTTGCCTTGTAAACAAGATTCACATACATTAAATGAATCATTTGATTTTGTTTTCAAAAGACCATTCTTTTGAAGTGTTAGTATGCGATTCTTATTTATATGGCCAAGACGACAATGCCAAATATAGGTTTCACTTAAATCTAATTTAAGTTTCTTGGTGGTAGCTTGGTACATTGAGTTATTATATGTTGTGTTTTCATGAACTAATTCATAAATACCATTTAAAGGCATAGCTTTAAAATAAAATACATCATTCATAGAAACATGGATATCATTGTTAACAAAATTAAAATCATATCCAACATGTCTTAAACGGGAAACAGAAATAATACTCCTAGTCAAACTAGGTGCATACAAAACATTGTTCAATACAATTTCCAAACCATTTGGAAGTTTCAAAAGATAGTCTCCTTGGGCTTCAACATGCACCAATGCACCATTGCCCATAAAAAGACTAATGTCTCCCTTCTTGATGTGCTTCTTTCTTCTGAACCCCTGTAACATATTACAAATATGAGTTCCACATCCGGTATCCAATACCCATATGTAAGAAAAAACGGTATTAAGCTCAATATATATCATAAATATTGTACCTGAGGTTTGCCCAGCATCCCTCTTAGCTTTTAACTCTTTGAGATAGGTTGGACAATTACGTTTCCAATGTCCTACCTCCCCACACTCAAAGCATGGGTCATTGACAGCAACCTTTTGCTTCTTCGCTTTTGGAGTATCCATTTTTCCCTTTCCTTTGCCTTTGAAATTCCTTTGATGTTACCCTTTCCCTTAGCAACATTTGCCTTGGGTCCGGAGTTAGCCCTTTTGTTTCCGCCTTCATTGATCATGAGAACGGGTTGAACTTTTCTTCCCATACTAGCCTCGGCCGTTTTGAGCATCCCATGGAGCTCGGAAACGGTCTTGTCCCATCCGTTCATGTTATAATTTAACACAAAGGTTTCAAATCTCTTAGATAATGAGTTAAGGATCATATCCGTAGCTAGCTCATTTGAAACGGGACAATTTAGCCTTTCGAGGCGATCAATATAGCTTTTCATTTTAAGAACATAAGTTGAGACGGATTGTGAATCATCCATGCGACATGCATGAAGTGCTCGAACCGTTTCGAAGCGCTCAACCCTTGCCTTTTGTTGGAACATTTCCTTGAGTTGGGTAATCATGTCGTAGGCCCCATGGTTTTCGAACTCCTTTTGGAGTTCGGGAGTCATACTCGCTAACATTATGCAACTAACTTGCACGGAGTCCTCGACATACTTAACCCAATCATTATAGGCTTCAACTTCAGTTTCTTCGGGCTCATCAGGAATAGGATCGTCTAAAATATAGGATTTCTTTTCGTGCCTGAGAACAATTCTCAAGTTACGAAACCAATCCACAAAGTTATTTTGGTTAAGACGATCCTTTTCAAGGATGGATCTTAGTGAAAAATTATGGACGTTTGGGTTGGGGTTAATTGCATTGTTAGCGGCCATCTACAAAATTAACAAAGTCCTTTATTAGTATTTTCGATATCAAATATAAATTTTTAATTGTTAATACCCTTTTATGTCTCATGGACAATTAATAATTAAAATCTAGAATCCAACGTTACATTTAAATGATGGTTAGGTGACCTTTATCCCATGATCTAAATTAACAAGGTAGTCAACGTTTGACAATTGCAACACTTTACAATTTCTAGTGGTATGGGACCGGTTTAATATCTTATATTAAGTTGGCATGTTTAATCCCATCAACGCCTTTGGTTACCATGCTTCGGTGACCCTAATCACATGGCTTCCAAATCAAGTTGTCCTACTTATACACACATGTAAATTTACCTTATACTAGTGGTTAGGTGACCTTTATCCCATAAGTACAATAAATTTACCTTAACTTATAAGTGGTTAGGTGACCTTTATCCCATGATCTAAATTAACAAGGTAGTCAACGTTTGACAATTGCAACACTTTACAATTTCTAGTGGTATGGGACCGGTTTAATATCTTATATTAAGTTGGCATGTTTAATCCCATCAACGCCTTTGGTTACCATGCTTCGGTGACCCTAATCACATGGCTTCCAAATCAAGTTGTCCTACTTATACACACATGTAAATTTACCTTATACTAGTGGTTAGGTGACCTTTATCCCATGATCTAAATTAACAAGGTAGTCAACGTTTGACAATTGCAACACTTTACAATTTCTAGTGGTATGGGACCGGTTTAATATCTTATATTAAGTTGGCATGTTTAATCCCATCAACGCCTTTGGTTACCATGCTTCGGTGACCCTAATCACATGGCTTCCAAATCAAGTTGTCCTACTTATACACACATGTAAATTTACCTTATACTAGTGGTTAGGTGACCTTTATCCCATAAGTACAATAAATTTACCTTAACTTATAAGTTCCCTCAAAGTAGTTAGGTGACCTTTATCCTACAAAGAGTTCCCAAATAATTAAGTGTTGTATAAAAGGATGGCGTTTAACTTGTTTTAAAGGGTCGTTTAAGTTTTTATATTCTAGTTAAAAACTATGTACCATAATGAATTTTGAAATCCAAATTTCAAGGTTCTTTTATAAAATCCATTTTTATAATTGTGACCATTAACTTTTAATAAAACCCATTTTGATTTACCAAGTTAATGTCAATATTAAAACCAATTTTAATCTTTATGTGTGTCTTTTAGTTTGTCGGTTTTTAAGCATCCACATGACATAATAAACAACCAAACAAACATGACAAACATAATAATAAGTGCACAACATTAGCCAACTATTTTGACCACACTTGTTAGCCGAAACAAGTGGGTCAAAAGGTCTCAACCTAAGGGACAAAGTAACACAAAATTTTGTGTTAGTTGAGCTCCCACTTGATCTTGCATCCAAATGCTTCAAGTAATCTTTTGTGATGTGTTTTGAACAATTTTCTTCATTTTGATAACCCACTGCGCCGCAGTGGGTCTAATGACATACTCCCACTGCGCCGCAGTGGGAACTCACTGTCTTCGGCTGCATAATCCCCACTGCGCCGCAGTGGGTTTGACATACTCCCACTGCGCCGCAGTGGGTTTGACATACTCCCACTGCGCCGCAGTGGGAACTCACTGTCTTCGGCTGCATAATCCCCACTGCGCCGCAGTGGGAACTCACTGTCTTCGGCTGCATAATCCCCACTGCGCCGCAGTGGGTTTGACATACTCCCACTGCGCCGCAGTGGGAACTCACTGTCTTCGGCTGCATAATCCCCACTGCGCCGCAGTGGGTTTGACATACTCCCACTGCGCCGCAGTGGGAACTCACTGTCTTCGGCTGCATAACCCCACTGCGCCGCAGTGGGAACTCACTGTCTTGGCTGCATAACCCCACTGCGCCGCAGTGGGAACTCACTGTCTTCGGCTGCATAACCCCACTGCGCCGCAGTGGGAACTCACGTCTTCGGCTGCATACTCCCACTGCGCCGCAGTGGGAACTCACTGTCTTCGGCTGCATAACCCCACTGCGCCGCAGTGGGAACTCACTGTCTTTGGCTGCATAATCCCCCACTGCGCCGCAGTGGGTTTGACATACTCCCACTGCGCCGCAGTGGGAACTCACTGTCTTCGGCTGCATAATCCCCACTGCGCCGCAGTGGGTTTGACATACTCCCACTGCGCCGCAGTGGGAACTCACTGTCTTCGGCTGCATAATCCCCACTGCGCCGCAGTGGGTTTGACATACTCCCACTGCGCCGCAGTGGGAACTCACTGTCTTCGGCTGCATAATCCCCACTGCGCCGCAGTGGGTTTGACATACTCCCACTGCGCCGCAGTGGGAACTCACTGTCTTCGGCTGCATAATCCCCACTGCGCCGCAGTGGGTTTGACATACTCCCACTGCGCCGCAGTGGGAACTCACTGTCTTCGGCTGCATAACCCCACTGCGCCGCAGTGGTAACTCACTGTCTTGGCTGCATACCCCACTGCGCCGCAGTGGGAACTCACTGTCTTCGGCTGCATAACCCCACTGCGCCGCAGTGGGAACTCACTGTCTTGGCTGCATAACCCCACTGCGCCGCAGTGGGAACTCACTGTCTTCGGCTGCATAACCCCACTGCGCCGCAGTGGGAACTCACTGTCTTCGGCTGCATAACCCCACTGCGCCGCAGTGGGAACTCACTGTCTTCGGCTGCATAACCCCACTGCGCCGCAGTGGGTTTGACATACTCCCACTGCGCCGCAGTGGGAACTCACTGTCTTCGGCTGCATAATCCCCACTGCGCCGCAGTGGGTTTGACATACTCCCACTGCGCCGCAGTGGGAACTCACTGTCTTCGGCTGCATAATCCCCACTGCGCCGCAGTGGGACTCAGTGTCTTGGCGCAGAATATCAACATCCATTTGTCTTGCATTTGCCCGAAGCCATTCATTGGTCTTTTGAATTTCAAGATCTTGATTGGCCTTTTCAAGATCATGAATGGTCTTTTCAAGATTTTGACATTTTTGTAATAACTTAGAATCAGGAGAGACATTCAACTCACATTCTTTAACCAACATCTCATCTTTGTATGCTTGAAAATTTTGTTTAATAGCATCATGTTCAAAAAGTAATTTGGAATGTTCTTCCAGAAGTTTTGAAAATTCACTTTTAGAAAATGAAATACTATTTTTCAACTTTTTGTTTTTGTTGGCTAAAGAGTTGATATGAAGGAGATGATGATCTTGAAGTGGCAAGTCTTCAACCTAGAAGAACCTCAAGCTTGTATACCCCAAACTATCAACAAACACCCAAATGTGCTAGGATTTAAACTTGAAAAACCCTTCCCTTTTGTAACACCCCGACTATAGCGGAAACACGAGATGCCACAGAACGACATGGTACAAAAGATTTAAGTAATAAACATCAACATAAAGTTTCAAATGCCATTCAAATTAAAAAGGTAACAAATTCAAGTTGACGTTTAATAATCATTACATAACCAAATTCATAACCAAAAGATCAAATGTTTGCGTTACTAGTCCACATACAACAAGTAAACACATCATCCATGAAGCGGTCCAAAAGCTAACTTATTGCCCTAGACCTGAAAAGCATGAGAAAAAGTGTCAACTACGAGAGTTGAGTGAGTTCATAGGATTATGCTAACAACACACATATATTTAATCCAATTCAGTAAGGAATAAGTCATAAATTTCCAAGAATTTCATCATACTGTCCACACCCAAACCGTATGTTCAATCAATAATTCCCATCCATAATATAATATCAATACCTCTGGGTCAATGGTAAGACTACCATGACATAAATCGATGAGATTGTTCTTGAGCCACTACTAAGACCGGTTATGTCCCAATAATCAATATATAATGCCCCAAATGATAAGATAATGATAAGCACATGCTGTCAATCACGTGCATAAAGATAACCAAGGGTCGTGCCATGGAGACGCCCATAAATATATAGTAGTTAGAGCACCGCGAGGCCAGACTGGCGATGAAGGTGACCACAAAGGCAGACCAAACATCCCACCGTTACCTATAATAGTGGATGAGGGGACAAGTCCTAGTTGCGCAACCCTCTAACTACAGGCCTCAAATGAGTTAATAGTAGTGTACAGGGGACCACCGTTTGACAGTACTCAAGCTCATCATATAACATATAACACGTTGAACATACAATATAATTCCCATATCATTATCATTATTTCAAAGAATCATTTCATAAGAGAAAGTCATTTTAATTAATCATGCTTTTCACCCCGTAAGTAAACATATAAAAGAGTTTGAAAGGGGGCTATGACTCACTTGATTAGAGAGTGAATAGGGGCTGTTCAAACGCGATTCCTCCGTTTAGATTTGTTGCGCCTCAAGCAAGCCTAAACCATAACGTATATAATCGCGGTGTAAGTTCGCGTGACATGAACTAGTGAGCTAGATCATGAGATGTATACTAGTAGACTTGCCCATCTTTGGTTGTTATTAGATTATGGAATTTATGTGCATTATGATGTTCTTATTGTTTGGGTATAAGAGATTTGGTGGTAAGAGTCGTTTTCTCATTATACGTTTTTGTACGTTTATTGGAATTTCGGTAGTTTGGCTTGGATTGATATGATTTCCATTGCACACTTTGCTTAGTAATGATATTTGACATTAGTGGTCTCATAATATAATTATTTTAAGTATATTTTCTGGTTTGTAAATATATGTTTAATTTAATAATATTTAATTATTTATTTATTCACTTTTATTGATTTATTTGCTAAATAAATTCTTAAAAATACTTTTAAGTGTCATAATTGTCTTTATAAATTATGAATAATTTCCTTTGAATTATCTACTGACCTAGATGCTCTTTAATTTATAATTTCATTTTTTTATACTTTTATTTGTGCATTTTTCCTTTATTTTAATGATAATACTTAATTAATTGTTTTTACTAAATTATTTATTTATTCACTTTTATTGATTTATTTGCTAAATAAATTCTTAAAAATACTTTTAAGTGTCATAATTGTCTTTATAAATTATTTTTATCAATGGTTAAGTTGATTTAACTTCATTCTTGATTTACATAATTTATTTATGGATTTTTATGTCTTTTAATTACTATTTAAATTCAATAATTCATGAAAATTCATAGAAATCACCACTAAACATTTTGGCCAAAAATCTCAGGCCTTTTAGGCAACTTTTATCCATACAAAATCATATCAATTCAACCTCTCTTGTGTCTTGCTCATTTTGAGGGTTTTATAATTAAAAATCGTTTACCGAAATAGTGATTTTAGCCTCATTTCTTGAGCAATTAAAGTGCTTCAAAATGGATTTTCATTCTTGTTTCATTATTTCCAGAAAGTTCATCATATTTTGGTGTCCAAAATCGTGAGAGTGGTGGTGGTGTGATATGTGCAATTTAGTGCTTTCGGTTAGTGATTATTTGACCCGAAAAGGTGATTTTTGAGCTTATTGTTGTCATGGACCAATAGATCTGAGTTTTGTGCTTTTATTCCAACATTTTTCCAGTAGGTTTATCATATTTTCTTGGTCATAAGATTATGGTGCATGTGTGTGCTCAAAATGCATTTTTGCGTGTTTTCGGTTTGTGATTTCTAGCTTATTTTAACATGCTTTGATTAAATCTTTATACCTTTGATATTTTACCAATTTTTCCAGAATCTTAACATTCATATTAACATATTTTTCACTTATAACAAGTCCATATCCATCTCATAATCCAACAAAAGATCCAACTTTCTTAAATCTAGCATATATGCATTCGAATCAACACTTTTTACTATCAACTTTTATAGATCTAACTTTCAACAATACAAAAACATCTTTTATATGAAAAATCTCAGAATATACTCTTCAAAAATATACAAAAACATCTTTTATATGAAAAATCTCAGAATATACTCTTCAAAAATATACAAAAACATATAGATCTATCAACAAGAAAGTTACTTTAAAAGCTACGAATCTATAACCACACTTTTGGGTCTTAAACTTGTTGAATCCTTGGATCTTTCTTATTAGATTCGACATGCATGAGCATGGAAAGAAAGATCCTATCAACTTTGCCCTCATTAAGTGTATATTACAAAGAAAACAAGAAGAAAGTATGAGTTTTTGATAAAACCTTTGAATATAAACAAAAACGAGATTAGATCTAGTAAAAAGGATGAAGATTATACCCTCTTGGACTTGGTTTTGGATGAAGATTTTGGGCAGATTTTTGTGGCCTTCAAACCCCTATAATACCTTGAATCTAAGCCTAGAACAACCCTTGAATATGCCTTGGATTAACCCTTTATCAAACTAACTTAAACCCTTATTATTAGTAAGTGTTAATATTGATTTAAGCTTTCCCTTTTCTTGTTCTCTTTTGGCCGTAGGTAAGAAGAAGAGAGGAGGGAGAAGAGAGTTGTTTTGAGAGAAAAGAGAGTGTGTGAGAGGAGTGAAGAGTTGAGAGAAAAGAGAGTGTGTGAGAGGAGTGAAGAGTTGAGAGAAAAGTGGTGAGTTCCAAGGGAGTGAATGAAGAGTGTATTTTGAATTTGTGTGTGTGTGTAGTGTGAAGGGGGGGGGGGCGGGGGTATGGGAAGGGTTTTGTGGGGGGGGGGGGGGGGGGGGGGGGGGGGGGGGGGGGGGGGGGGGGGGGGGGGGGGGGGGGGGGGGGGGGGGGGGGGGGGGGGGGGGGGGGGGGGGGGGGGGGGGGGGGGGGGGGGGGGGGGGGGGGGGGGGGGGGGGGGGGGGGGGGGGGGGGGGGGGGGGGGGGGGGGGGGGGGGGGGGGGGGGGGGGGGGGGGGGGGGGGGGGGGGGGGGGGGGGGGGGGGGGGGGGGGGGGGGGGGGGGGGGGGGGGGGGGGGGGGGGGGGGGGGGGGGGGGGGGGGGGGGGGGGGGGGGGGGGGGGGGGGGGGGGGGGGGGGGGGGGGGGGGGGGGGGGGGGGGGGGGGGGGGGGGGGGGGGGGGGGGGGGGGGGGGGGGGGGGGGGGGGGGGGGGGGGGGGGGGGGGGGGGGGGGGGGGGGGGGGGGGGGGGGGGGGGGGGGGGGGGGGGGGGGGGGGGGGGGGGGGGGGGGGGGGGGGGGGGGGGGGGGGGGGGGGGGGGGGGGGGGGGGGGGGGGGGGGGGGGGGGGGGGGGGGGGGGGGGGGGGGGGGGGGGGGGGGGGGGGGGGGGGGGGGGGGGGGGGGGGGGGGGGGGGGGGGGGGGGGGGGGGGGGGGGGGGGGGGGGGGGGGGGGGGGGGGGGGGGGGGGGGGGGGGGGGGGGGGGGGGGGGGGGGGGGGGGGGGGGGGGGGGGGGGGGGGGGGGGGGGGGGGGGGGGGGGGGGGGGGGGGGGGGGGGGGGGGGGGGGGGGGGGGGGGGGGGGGGGGGGGGGGGGGGGGGGGGGGGGGGGGGGGGGGGGGGGGGGGGGGGGGGGGGGGGGGGGGGGGGGGGGGGGGGGGGGGGGGGGGGGGGGGGGGGGGGGGGGGGGGGGGGGGGGGGGGGGGGGGGGGGGGGGGGGGGGGGGGGGGGGGGGGGGGGGGGGGGGGGGGGGGGGGGGGGGGGGGGGGGGGGGGGGGGGGGGGGGGGGGGGGGGGGGGGGGGGGGGGGGGGGGGGGGGGGGGGGGGGGGGGGGGGGGGGGGGGGGGGGGGGGGGGGGGGGGGGGGGGGGGGGGGGGGGGGGGGGGGGGGGGGGGGGGGGGGGGGGGGGGGGGGGGGGGGGGGGGGGGGGGGGGGGGGGGGGGGGGGGGGGGGGGGGGGGGGGGGGGGGGGGGGGGGGGGGGGGGGGGGGGGGGGGGGGGGGGGGGGGGGGGGGGGGGGGGGGGGGGGGGGGGGGGGGGGGGGGGGGGGGGGGGGGGGGGGGGGGGGGGGGTTTTTTTTTTTTTTTTTTTTTTTTTTTTTTTTTTTTTTTTTTTTTTTTTTTTTTTTTTTTTTTTTTTTTTTTTTTTTTTTTTTTTTTTTTTTTTTTTTTTTTTTTTTTTTTTTTTTTTTTTTTTTTTTTTTTTTTTTTTTTTTTTTTTTTTTTTTTTTTTTTTTTTTTTTTTTTTTTTTTTTTTTTTTTTTTTTTTTTTTTTTTTTTTTTTTTTTTTTTTTTTTTTTTTTTTTTTTTTTTTTTTTTTTTTTTTTTTTTTTTTTTTTTTTTTTTTTTTTTTTTTTTTTTTTTTTTTTTTTTTTTTTTTTTTTTTTTTTTTTTTTTTTTTTTTTTTTTTTTTTTTTTTTTTTTTTTTTTTTTTTTTTTTTTTTTTTTTTTTTTTTTTTTTTTTTTTTTTTTTTTTTTTTTTTTTTTTTTTTTTTTTTTTTTTTTTTTTTTTTTTTTTTTTTTTTTTTTTTTTTTTTTTTTTTTTTTTTTTTTTTTTTTTTTTTTTTTTTTTTTTTTTTTTTTTTTTTTTTTTTTTTTTTTTTTTTTTTTTTTTTTTTTTTTTTTTTTTTTTTTTTTTTTTTTTTTTTTTTTTTTTTTTTTTTTTTTTTTTTTTTTTTTTTTTTTTTTTTTTTTTTTTTTTTTTTTTTTTTTTTTTTTTTTTTTTTTTTTTTTTTTTTTTTTTTTTTTTTTTTTTTTTTTTTTTTTTTTTTTTTTTTTTTTTTTTTTTTTTTTTTTTTTTTTTTTTTTTTTTTTTTTTTTTTTTTTTTTTTTTTTTTTTTTTTTTTTTTTTTTTTTTTTTTTTTTTTTTTTTTTTTTTTTTTTTTTTTTTTTTTTTTTTTTTTTTTTTTTTTTTTTTTTTTTTTTTTTTTTTTTTTTTTTTTTTTTTTTTTTTTTTTTTTTTTTTTTTTTTTTTTTTTTTTTTTTTTTTTTTTTTTTTTTTTTTTTTTTTTTTTTTTTTTTTTTTTTTTTTTTTTTTTTTTTTTTTTTTTTTTTTTTTTTTTTTTTTTTTTTTTTTTTTTTTTTTTTTTTTTTTTTTTTTTTTTTTTTTTTTTTTTTTTTTTTTTTTTTTTTTTTTTTTTTTTTTTTTTTTTTTTTTTTTTTTTTTTTTTTTTTTTTTTTTTTTTTTTTTTTTTTTTTTTTTTTTTTTTTTTTTTTTTTTTTTTTTTTTTTTTTTTTTTTTTTTTTTTTTTTTTTTTTTTTTTTTTTTTTTTTTTTTTTTTTTTTTTTTTTTTTTTTTTTTTTTTTTTTTTTTTTTTTTTTTTTTTTTTTTTTTTTTTTTTTTTTTTTTTTTTTTTTTTTTTTTTTTTTTTTTTTTTTTTTTTTTTTTTTTTTTTTTTTTTTTTTTTTTTTTTTTTTTTTTTTTTTTTTTTTTTTTTTTTTTTTTTTTTTTTTTTTTTTTTTTTTTTTTTTTTTTTTTTTTTTTTTTTTTTTTTTTTTTTTTTTTTTTTTTTTTTTTTTTTTTTTTTTTTTTTTTTTTTTTTTTTTTTTTTTTTTTTTTTTTTTTTTTTTTTTTTTTTTTTTTTTTTTTTTTTTTTTTTTTTTTTTTTTTTTTTTTTTTTTTTTTTTTTTTTTTTTTTTTTTTTTTTTTTTTTTTTTTTTTTTTTTTTTTTTTTTTTTTTTTTTTTTTTTTTTTTTTTTTTTTTTTTTTTTTTTTTTTTTTTTTTTTTTTTTTTTTTTTTTTTTTTTTTTTTTTTTTTTTTTTTTTTTTTTTTTTTTTTTTTTTTTTTTTTTTTTTTTTTTTTTTTTTTTTTTTTTTTTTTTTTTTTTTTTTTTTTTTTTTTTTTTTTTTTTTTTTTTTTTTTTTTTTTTTTTTTTTTTTTTTTTTTTTTTTTTTTTTTTTTTTTTTTTTTTTTTTTTTTTTTTTTTTTTTTTTTTTTTTTTTTTTTTTTTTTTTTTTTTTTTTTTTTTTTTTTTTTTTTTTTTTTTTTTTTTTTTTTTTTTTTTTTTTTTTTTTTTTTTTTTTTTTTTTTTTTTTTTTTTTTTTTTTTTTTTTTTTTTTTTTTTTTTTTTTTTTTTTTTTTTTTTTTTTTTTTTTTTTTTTTTTTTTTTTTTTTTTTTTTTTTTTTTTTTTTTTTTTTTTTTTTTTTTTTTTTTTTTTTTTTTTTTTTTTTTTTTTTTTTTTTTTTTTTTTTTTTTTTTTTTTTTTTTTTTTTTTTTTTTTTTTTTTTTTTTTTTTTTTTTTTTTTTTTTTTTTTTTTTTTTTTTTTTTTTTTTTTTTTTTTTTTTTTTTTTTTTTTTTTTTTTTTTTTTTTTTTTTTTTTTTTTTTTTTTTTTTTTTTTTTTTTTTTTTTTTTTTTTTTTTTTTTTTTTTTTTTTTTTTTTTTTTTTTTTTTTTTTTTTTTTTTTTTTTTTTTTTTTTTTTTTTTTTTTTTTTTTTTTTTTTTTTTTTTTTTTTTTTTTTTTTTTTTGCGCACACTGTATGCTAGAGTGATAACTGTTGTTGTAAGTAAATTCTGCGTATGGCAAGTGTTCATCCCAACTTCCACTAAATTCTAATGCGCAAGCTCTTAGCATATCCTCCAATGTTTGTATAGTACGCTCACTTTGCCCATCCGTCTGTGGGTGGTAAGCCGTGCTTAGTGCTAACGTAGTGCCCATTGCTTCTTGCACAAGACCCCAGAAACGTGAGGTAAACCTACCATCCCTGTCGGATATTATGGACAGAGGTACACCATGCAATGTCACAATCTTTTCAACGTACAAACGTGCTAAACGCTCAGTGTTCCAATCTTCTTTGATGGGGATGAAATGGGCTGATTTCGTAAGACGATCAACAATCACCCATATAGCATCATGACCTTTCTTTGTCCGAGGCAATTTCGTTACTAGGTCCATTGCTATTTGCTCCCACTTCCATTCGGGTATTTCCGGCTGCTTTAAAAGTCCAGCTGGCTTTTGGTGCTCAGCTTTAACCATCGCACAAGTCATGCATCGGCTCACATATAGTGCTACATCACCTTTCATCCCAGGCCACCAAAAATCCCTTTTTAGACCTTGGTACATCTTGTCCGCTCCTGGATGAATCGAGTATTTTGAATTGTGAGCTTCATTCATTAGCACCTCTCTCAGCCCGTTGATATTTGGGACCCAAGCTCTTCCCTTGAAATACAAGATGCCTTCATCATCCCTATCGAATCTTGTTTCTACTCCACTCAATGCCTCTTCTTCAATGTTCTTCCCTTCAAAAGCTTTTGCTTGGTCTTCTAAGAATCTGTCCCTTAGAGACATTTTCACCTGTAAGTGATAAATTCTTGTCTTCGACACCCTAGTGCTCACCTTTCTACTAAGGGCGTCAGCGACAACATTCGCCTTCCCTGGGTGGTACTTAATTTCGCACTCGTAATCGTTAAGTAGCTCCATCCACCTTCTTTGCCTCATGTTTAACATTTTCTGATCGAAGATGTGTTGTAAGCTCTTGTGATCAGTAAATATGGTGCACTTGGTTCCATAAAGATAATGTCGCCATATCTTCAAGGCAAACACTACGGCTCCTAGCTCCAAATCGTGTGTTGAGTAATTCTTCTCATGTGGCTTTAATTGCCTGGATGCGTACGCAATAACCTTGTCTCTTTGCATTAGTACGCACCCTAGCCCTTTATTCGACGCATCACAATATACTACAAATCCTTCCATTCCATCCGGCAATGCTAGTATTGGTGCTTCACACAACATGTTCTTAAGCGTTTGAAACGCTTGCTCTTGTTCTTCACCCCATTCGAACTCTCTTGCCTTTTGGGTTAATTGGGTTAAAGGTACCGCAATCTTAGAGAATCCCTGAATGAACCTCCTATAATAACCCGCCAAACCTAGGAAGCTACGCACTTCCGTTGGTGTCTTGGGTGTCTCCCATTTCTTGATTGCCTCTATCTTAGACGGATCTACATGAATCCCTTCTTCGTTCACAACGTGTCCCAGAAATTGGACTTGACGGAGCCAAAATTCACACTTAGAAAACTTCGCATATAGCTTCTCATCCCTAAGTAGCTGCAAGATTATCCTCAGGTGCTTCTCGTGCTCCTCCTTGCTTCTAGAGTATATCAGAATGTCGTCGATAAACACTATGACGAACTTATCCAAGTATGGCCTGCAGATCCTATTCATTAGGTCCATGAAAACGGCTGGCGCATTTGTGAGACCAAATGGCATCACTAGGAACTCATAGTGCCCATAGCGAGTCCTAAAAGCCGTTTTAGGTACATCTTCTTCTCGTACCCTCAACTGATGATAGCCGGACCTAAGATCAATTTTTGAAAAATGCGACGCTCCTTGCAATTGGTCGAACAAATCGTCTATTCGCGGCAGCGGGTACCTATTCCCAACATTCCTGAAGTTGCCGCGGTTACCATTTCCATTTCCACGGTTTCCATTGTTTCCTCGGTTTGCTTGGTTCCCGCGATTCCCAACATTCCTGAAGTTGCCGCGGTTACCATTTCCATTTCCACGGTTTCCCTGTGCTCTCCTCAACCTAGGGCAAGCATTTCTCCAATGATCTGCACTTCCACATTCGTGACATCCCCCTCGTGGTCCTTCATTCCTTGGCCCGCTCCGGCAGTAAGCAGCAAGGTGACCCATGCGGTTGCAAGTCGTGCAACGCTTGCATTCACCCAAGTGGCTATAACCACATCGGTTACACCTTGGAGGCATGCCACGATTTGGATTGGGGTTAGCATCCACAACCCCATAGTTTCTCACAATCTTTTGCCTCTTATCCGGTCCATTCCCTTTTCGATCGCCAAACCGATTTCCTCCACCCTGTCTTGAACTTGATTCACCTCTCGTGTACTTCCCACGCCTAACCAGGTCGTTCACCAGCCTGGTTGCCAAGCTTATAGCCTGCTCAAGAGTGGTAGGACTTGCTGCAGTGACCATCAACCTAACTTCAGGTGTCAATCCATAGATAAATCTCTCCACTTTCTTAGCCACAGGGGTCAATCCATAGATAAATCTCTCCACTTTCTTAGCCACAGGGGTCACCATCTCTGGCACCAATACGCTCAACTCATGAAAGCGGATCACATAGGCCTCCAATTCCAGTCCTCTCATGGCATGGTTCCAGAATTCCATCTCCAGTTTTTGCACCTCCTCTCGTGGACAATACTCACGCTTCAACTCCTCTTTAAACTGTTCCCAAGTCAGAGCATTCACTGCTGCAGGACCCCTAGTAGTCGCTTGGAGATTCCACCAAGTAAGAGCTCTTCCTTGAAGCTTACTAGCAGCAAACTTAACACGGTCCGCTGGCGCACAATCAATGATGTTCAAATTGGCTTCCATGCTTTGGAACCAAGTAAGCAATCCAACAGGACCTTCTGTCCCATGAAACTCCTTGGGGTTGCAGGACGTGAAGGCCTTGTAGGCGTTCCTGTCAATAGCATTCTCTCCTCTCTCTTGCCTTCTAGCCGTGTTGAGTGTAGCGGTCACATTCTCCGCAATTTGGGTGGCAATGGTTGGCATGGCGGCATTGATTTGCTGGGAGATAAGCTCAGCTAATTCGGCTCTTCGCTGGGCTTCTTCGCTTGTTTCTCCGCCGGTCCTTCGTGGTGCCATGTTTCTACAAAGGATAATATAGTTTAGTTATTCGTTCATTGAATCATACTACATAAACTCGACTCACGACTTCTTGATCTCACACGAGTATATCTAAAGTTATTTAGTGCATAGAGGGTTCGTTTGCACACACATGTATACGTATATCCCGACTCCTATTCCTTTTTATAATTACGGCTCACTTGTCATTATGAGTAAATAAATGGTTAGGTAATTTCTAAAATCAATCAACCATGCTTTCTAGGTTAATTAAGAGAAATACAGAATCTGTGTACGAACTTGGATGCATAAACATTATTTATTGGAAACGTACCTACGATGACATTAGGGTCATCACGTGCCTCATTTGCTCCCATGGCATACACCCTTCCTCGGGCTTGACCTCCTTGATTCCCACGGTTTCCTTGGTTAACGTTGTTGCCTTGATTCCCAATATTAGCTTGATTCCCAACATTTCCCCGGTTGACTTGGTTTCCATTGTTTCCTCGGTTTGCTTGGTTCCCGCGATTCCCAACATTCCTGAAGTTGCCGCGGTTACCATTTCCATTTCCACGGTTTCCCTGTGCTCTCCTCAACCTAGGGCAAGCATTTCTCCAATGATCTGCACTTCCACATTCGTGACATCCCCCTCGTGGTCCTTCATTCCTTGGCCCGCTCCGGCAGTAAGCAGCAAGGTGACCCATGCGGTTGCAAGTCGTGCAACGCTTGCATTCACCCAAGTGGCTATAACCACATCGGTTACACCTTGGAGGCATGCCACGATTTGGATTGGGGTTAGCATCCACAACCCCATAGTTTCTCACAATCTTTTGCCTCTTATCCGGTCCATTCCCTTTTCGATCGCCAAACCGATTTCCTCCACCCTGTCTTGAACTTGATTCACCTCTCGTGTACTTCCCACGCCTAACCAGGTCGTTCACCAGCCTGGTTGCCAAGCTTATAGCCTGCTCAAGAGTGGTAGGACTTGCTGCAGTGACCATCAACCTAACTTCAGGTGTCAATCCATAGATAAATCTCTCCACTTTCTTAGCCACAGGGGTCACCATCTCTGGCACCAATACGCTCAACTCATGAAAGCGGATCACATAGGCCTCCAATTCCAGTCCTCTCATGGCATGGTTCCAGAATTCCATCTCCAGTTTTTGCACCTCCTCTCGTGGACAATACTCACGCTTCAACTCCTCTTTAAACTGTTCCCAAGTCAGAGCATTCACTGCTGCAGGACCCCTAGTAGTCGCTTGGAGATTCCACCAAGTAAGAGCTCTTCCTTGAAGCTTACTAGCAGCAAACTTAACACGGTCCGCTGGCGCACAATCAATGATGTTCAAATTGGCTTCCATGCTTTGGAACCAAGTAAGCAATCCAACAGGACCTTCTGTCCCATGAAACTCCTTGGGGTTGCAGGACGTGAAGGCCTTGTAGGCGTTCCTGTCAATAGCATTCTCTCCTCTCTCTTGCCTTCTAGCCGTGTTGAGTGTAGCGGTCACATTCTCCGCAATTTGGGTGGCAATGGTTGGCATGGCGGCATTGATTTGCTGGGAGATAAGCTCAGCTAATTCGGCTCTTCGCTGGGCTTCTTCGCTTGTTTCTCCGCCGGTCCTTCGTGGTGCCATGTTTCTACAAAGGATAATATAGTTTAGTTATTCGTTCATTGAATCATACTACATAAACTCGACTCACGACTTCTTGATCTCACACGAGTATATCTAAAGTTATTTAGTGCATAGAGGGTTCGTTTGCACACACATGTATACGTATATCCCGACTCCTATTCCTTTTTATAATTACGGCTCACTTGTCATTATGAGTAAATAAATGGTTAGGTAATTTCTAAAATCAATCAACCATGCTTTCTAGGTTAATTAAGAGAAATACAGAATCTGTGTACGAACTTGGAGCACGTAAAAGTGGCTTAAGATGGACGATCTGGGCAAAACTCATAAAATATGAAACGTAGCCCTATGAGTTAAGTTTCACCTCCAATTGGAATCAGGTCAAAAGACGAAATAGAACTCCAGATATGGCCGTTCTACTAAAAGTGGTCAGAACTGATTTCCTGCTGTAACTATAACTTTTATAATGGAGGTAACTCTTTCACAACAAGGTTAACACATCATGTAACCATAGAGAGGCATCAAGCTTACATATATATCATTCAATATGAGTTCACAAAATTGCTACATGCCAAATACTAGGTGATCATCGTCACACAAAAGATAGAAAGTTCAAGAAAAGGAAACAAAGTACAAACGTTCATACATCAATTAAGTTCATAAATAAAGTAACTCTTAGGTTTACTTCCTAAGCATGAGAGCTATTACGAGAGTGCAAAAAGCTGTAAGCACACATCCCATAATGAATATCACTTCATTGATTCGTCGAACTTCTGATATCGCCAAGCTCGCATAGTCTCCTGTTCGATCCATAACTCCTAAGGCCCTTTCCATCATCACCTCTTGAGTCCTTACTCTTACTCTAGCATCCCTTAACCCGTTTGCTATCCCCCACACCCTCTCCCTTTCTTCGCGAGTCATACCAATAGGAGGTGGAGGGGGTACTCCATAGACTGGGCGGTGTGGCTCCTCTCCTTGACGCCTATGCCCATGCTGGTACCAGGGATGATCACGAGGAAGACGCGGCTGAAAGTAGGGGTCTTGGGCTGGAATTCGCCCATCGCTTATGTCCATAGGTGCATCTTGCCTCGGCGAAGTGGGTGCTCTAGGGGCAGGTGGTGATGGTGGTGGCGAGGGTGAGCGGCGTTCAGGTTGGCTAGGGACAACACTTCGAACATTATCCTCGTCCGATGGGGCTTCCGATGGATCGGTCTCTTCTTCGTCTTCTTCTTGAAGCGGTTGGGGTGGTTGCTCTGGCTCGAGGTGCCTACCTTCTTCCTCTTCCAAGTAGTCCACAAACCCGTACAAGTTCCTCGGTCCAGGGGCTGTTCCGGAAGCTCTGCTTGCTCGTGACATGACGTTCCTACACAAGTTTCACAAAGGCGTGAGATGACGACTTGACTCGACGCTTAGACGACCATGGACGACCGACTTGACCATTGACGACCCATATGGCAACTTACGGACAGCAAGACGACTTGACGGACCATGAGACGACCTTAACCATTCGACAAGCAACCAATCATCACGACCACGACTCACAAGCTTAACAACCGAACGACGACATGACCATTCACAACCGACGACCAACCCAACCCGCACGACCGACATAACCATTTATAATTAAGTAATGACTAGAATTCAACTTGTGCATAGCTCTCATGTATTATCTCTAAATGGACAAAGTAATGCTAGCCAAGTGGGGGTATCAACTAAGGGTTCTAATAGGTAATGCAAACATTGGATTTGGTTATGTATCTTTTGCACCAAGAATCGTTTTTAAAGTTTATTTTCAAACGACTCATTTTGAATATCTCTTAGACAATCATTTCGATCATTCCATATTAAATTTTTAGTTAGGCATAGTTGATCAGGCTATGTATAAGTAAAACAAGAATACTTTATGATCGACTCAATTGTTTAAGAAATATTCGACTCGGTTGGAAAATACGTAGGTTATAGCAAAAATTCTCTATAACCTTGATCTCTGATACCATTTTTCTGTAACACCCCGACTATAGCGGAAACACGAGATGCCACAGAACGACATGGTACAAAAGATTTAAGTAATAAACATCAACATAAAGTTTCAAATGCCATTCAAATTAAAAAGGTAACAAATTCAAGTTGACGTTTAATAATCATTACATAACCAAATTCATAACCAAAAGATCAAATGTTTGCGTTACTAGTCCACATACAACAAGTAAACACATCATCCATGAAGCGGTCCAAAAGCTAACTTATTGCCCTAGACCTGAAAAGCATGAGAAAAAGTGTCAACTACGAGAGTTGAGTGAGTTCATAGGATTATGCTAACAACACACATATATTTAATCCAATTCAGTAAGGAATAAGTCATAAATTTCCAAGAATTTCATCATACTGTCCACACCCAAACCGTATGTTCAATCAATAATTCCCATCCATAATATAATATCAATACCTCTGGGTCAATGGTAAGACTACCATGACATATAATTCCCATCCATAATATAATATCAATACCTCTGGGTCAATGGTAAGACTACCATGACATAAATCGATGAGATTGTTCTTGAGCCACTACTAAGACCGGTTATGTCCCAATAATCAATATATAATGTCCCAAATGATAAGATAATGATAAGCACATGCTGTCAATCACGTGCATAAAGATAACCAAGGGTCGTGCCATGGAGACGCCCATAAATATATAGTAGTTAGAGCACCGCGAGGCCAGACTGGCGATGAAGGTGACCACAAAGGCAGACCAAACATCCCACCGTTACCTATAATAGTGGATGAGGGGACAAGTCCTAGTTGCGCAACCCTCTAACTACAGGCCTCAAATGAGTTAATAGTAGTGTACAGGGGACCACCGTTTGACAGTACTCAAGCTCATCATATAACATATAACACGTTGAACATACAATATAATTCCCATATCATTATCATTATTTCAAAGAATCATTTCATAAGAGAAAGTCATTTTAATTAATCATGCTTTTCACCCCGTAAGTAAACATATAAAAGAGTTTGAAAGGGGGCTATGACTCACTTGATTAGAGAGTGAATAGGGGCTGTTCAAACGCGATTCCTCCGTTTAGATTTGTTGCGCCTCAAGCAAGCCTAAACCATAACGTATATAATCGCGGTGTAAGTTCGCGTGACATGAACTAGTGAGCTAGATCATGAGATGTATACTAGTAGACTTGCCCATCTTTGGTTGTTATTAGATTATGGAATTTATGTGCATTATGATGTTCTTATTGTTTGGGTATAAGAGATTTGGTGGTAAGAGTCGTTTTCTCATTATACGTTTTTGTACGTTTATTGGAATTTCGGTAGTTTGGCTTGGATTGATATGATTTCCATTGCACACTTTGCTTAGTAATGATATTTGACATTAGTGGTCTCATAATATAATTATTTTAAGTATATTTTCTGGTTTGTAAATATATATTTAATTTAATAATATTTAATTATTTATTTATTCACTTTTATTGATTTATTTGCTAAATAAATTCTTAAAAATACTTTTAAGTGTCATAATTGTCTTTATAAATTATGAATATAATAATATTTAATTATTTATTTATTCACTTTTATTGATTTATTTGCTAAATAAATTCTTAAAAATACTTTTAAGTGTCATAATTGTCTTTATAAATTATGAATAATTTCCTTTGAATTATCTACTGACCTAGATGCTCTTTAATTTATAATTTCATTTTTTTATACTTTTATTTGTGCATTTTTCCTTTATTTTAATGATAATACTTAATTAATTGTTTTTACTAAATTATTTATTTCAAAATTATGTAACACATGTCTCTTGTCTTTTGATTATTTTTCCCCAGTAGGTTTTAATTATTTTTATCAATGGTTAAGTTGATTTAACTTCATTCTTGATTTACATAATTTATTTATGGATTTTTATGTCTTTTAATTACTATTTAAATTCAATAATTCATGAAAATTCATAGAAATCACCACTAAACATTTTGGCCAAAAATCTCAGGCCTTTTAGGCAACTTTTATCCATACAAAATCATATCAATTCAACCTCTCTTGTGTCTTGCTCATTTTGAGGGTTTTATAATTAAAAATCGTTTACCGAAATAGTGATTTTAGCCTCATTTCTTGAGCAATTAAAGTGCTTCAAAATGGATTTTCATTCTTGTTTCATTATTTCCAGAAAGTTCATCATATTTTGGTGTCCAAAATCGTGAGAGTGGTGGTGGTGTGATATGTGCAATTTAGTGCTTTCGGTTAGTGATTATTTGACCCGAAAAGGTGATTTTTGAGCTTATTGTTGTCATGGACCAATAGATCTGAGTTTTGTGCTTTTATTCCAACATTTTTCCAGTAGGTTTATCATATTTTCTTGGTCATAAGATTATGGTGCATGTGTGTGCTCAAAATGCATTTTTGCGTGTTTTCGGTTTGTGATTTCTAGCTTATTTTAACATGCTTTGATTCAATCTTTATACCTTTGATATTTTACCAATTTTTGCGTGTTTTCGGTTTGTGATTTCTAGCTTATTTTAACATGCTTTGATTCAATCTTTATACCTTTGATATTTTACCAATTTTTCCAGAATCTTAACATTCATATTAACATATTTTTCACTTATAACAAGTCCATATCCATCTCATAATCCAACAAAAGATCCAACTTTCTTAAATCTAGCATATATGCATTCGAATCAACACTTTTTACTATCAACTTTTATAGATCTAACTTTCAACAATACAAAAACATCTTTTATATGAAAAATCTCAGAATATACTCTTCAAAAATATACAAAAACATATAGATCTATCAACAAGAAAGTTACTTTAAAAGCTACGAATCTATAACCACACTTTTGGGTCTTAAACTTGTTGAATCCTTGGATCTTTCTTATTAGATTCGACATGCATGAGCATGGAAAGAAAGATCCTATCAACTTTGCCCTCATTAAGTGTATATTACAAAGAAAACAAGAAGAAAGTATGAGTTTTTGATAAAACCTTTGAATATAAACAAAAACGAGATTAGATCTAGTAAAAAGGATGAAGATTATACCCTCTTGGACTTGGTTTTGGATGAAGATTTTGGGCAGATTTTTGTGGCCTTCAAACCCCTATAATACCTTGAATCTAAGCCTAGAACAACCCTTGAATATGCCTTGGATTAACCCTTTATCAAACTAACTTAAACCCTTATTATTAGTAAGTGTTAATATTGATTTAAGCTTTCCCTTTTCTTGTTCTCTTTTGGCCGTAGGTAAGAAGAAGAGAGGAGGGAGAAGAGAGTTGTTTTGAGAGAAAAGAGAGTGTGTGAGAGGAGTGAAGAGTTGAGAGAAAAGTGGTGAGTTCCAAGGGAGTGAATATTGAAGAAAAGAGAGTGTGTGAGAGGAGTGAAGAGTTGAGAGAAAAGAGAGTGGTGAGAGGAGTGAAGAGTTGAGAGAAAAGAGAGTGGTGAGAGGAGTGAAGAGTTGAGAGAAAAGAGAGTGGTGAGAGGAGTGAAGAGTTGAGAGAAAAGAGAGTGTGTGAGAGGAGTGAAGAGTTGAGAGAAAAGAGAGTGGTGAGAGGAGTGAAGAGTTGAGAGAAAAGAGAGTGTGTGAGAGGAGTGAAGAGTTGAGAGAAAAGAGAGTGGTGAGAGGAGTGAAGAGTTGAGAGAAAAGAGAGTGTGTGAGAGGAGTGAAGAGTTGAGAGAAAAGAGAGTGGTGAGAGGAGTGAAGAGTTGAGAGAAAAGAGAGTGTGTGAGAGGAGTGAAGAGTTGAGAGAAAAGAGAGTGGTGAGAGGAGTGAAGAGTTGAGAGAAAAGAGAGTGGTGAGAGGAGTGAAGAGTTGAGAGAAAAGAGAGTGGTGAGAGGAGTGAAGAGTTGAGAGAAAAGAGAGTGTGTGAGAGGAGTGAAGAGTTGAGAGAAAAGAGAGTGGTGAGAGGAGTGAAGAGTTGAGAGAAAAGAGAGTGTGTGAGAGGAGTGAAGAGTTGAGAGAAAAGAGAGTGGTGAGAGGAGTGAAGAGTTGAGAGAAAAGAGAGTGGTGAGAGGAGTGAAGAGTTGAGAGAAAAGAGAGTGTGTGAGAGGAGTGAAGAGTTGAGAGAAAAGAGAGTGGTGAGAGGAGTGAAGAGTTGAGAGAAAAGAGAGTGTGTGAGAGGAGTGAAGAGTTGAGAGAAAAGAGAGTGGTGAGAGGAGTGAAGAGTTGAGAGAAAAGAGAGTGTGTGAGAGGAGTGAAGAGTTGAGAGAAAAGAGAGTGGTGAGAGGAGTGAAGAGTTGAGAGAAAAGAGAGTGTGTGAGAGGAGTGAAGAGTTGAGAGAAAGAGTGGTGAGAGGAGTGAAGAGTTGAGAGAAAAGAGAGTGGTGAGAGGAGTGAAGAGTTGAGAGAAAAGAGAGTGGTGAGAGGAGTGAAGAGTTGAGAGAAAAGAGAGTGTGTGAGAGGAGTGAAGAGTTGAGAGAAAAGAGAGTGGTGAGAGGAGTGAAGAGTTGAGAGAAAAGAGAGTGTGTGAGAGGAGTGAAGAGTTGAGAGAAAAGAGAGTGGTGAGAGGAGTGAAGAGTTGAGAGAAAAGAGAGTGGTGAGAGGAGTGAAGAGTTGAGAGAAAAGAGAGTGTGTGAGAGGAGTGAAGAGTTGAGAGAAAAGAGAGTGTGTGAGAGGAGTGAAGAGTTGAGAGAAAAGAGAGTGGTGAGAGGAGTGAAGAGTTGAGAGAAAAGAGAGTGGTGAGAGGAGTGAAGAGTTGAGAGAAAAGAGAGTGTGTGAGAGGAGTGAAGAGTTGAGAGAAAAGAGAGTGGTGAGAGGAGTGAAGAGTTGAGAGAAAAGAGAGTGTGTGAGAGGAGTGAAGAGTTGAGAGAAAAGAGAGTGGTGAGAGGAGTGAAGAGTTGAGAGAAAAGAGAGTGGTGAGAGGAGTGAAGAGTTGAGAGAAAAGAGAGTGGTGAGAGGAGTGAAGAGTTGAGAGAAAAGAGAGTGTGTGAGAGGAGTGAAGAGTTGAGAGAAAAGAGAGTGGTGAGAGGAGTGAAGAGTTGAGAGAAAAGAGAGTGTGTGAGAGGAGTGAAGAGTTGAGAGAAAAGAGAGTGGTGAGAGGAGTGAAGAGTTGAGAGAAAAGAGAGTGGTGAGAGGATTGAAGATTGAGAGAAAAGAGAGTGTGTGAGAGGAGTGAAGAGTTGTGAGAAAAGTGGTGAGTTCCAAGGATGAAAGCATATTACATTTCTCTCAAAATAAATCATCCATATAATTTATTTACATATCTCAAGTGCAATTATTTAGAAACCCACTTTCTAAATGTTTCAAGTATTTATATTTATTTAAAGATCAAATCATATAAATAAATATCATAAGTGTTTGTCTAGCTTGTTATTGGGTATGACCCGACTTGGATCATCACGTACTAGCCACGTCAATTTAATATGTGTCTTGGGCAGACGAATTCCAACATTTATGTCTACCGATACATCATATGATGAAGTCATTGAACAAAGCAGTTTAAGTACATTAAGCAGACCTAAGAGCCACTAGTTATCTTCACGTCTCTACACTAAAGCATCAACTACTCCCCTTAAACCATTATTATTATTTTTGTTATTATTATTATTATTATTATTATTATTATTATTATTATTATTATTATTATTATTATTATTATTATTTACATTTATACATTTTTGGATGTTAAATTTATATATATAGTCACTTTATATATTAATTATTTGATATTATTATTATTATTATTATTATTATTATTATTATTATTATTATTATTATTATTATTATTATTATTATTATTATTATTATTATTATTATTATTATTATTATTATTATTATTATTATTATTATTATTATTATTATTATTATTATTATTATTATTATTATTATTATTATTATTATTATTATTATTATTATTATTATTATTATTATTATTATTATTATTATTATTATTATTATTATTATTATTATTATTATTATTATTATTATTATTATTATTATTATTATTATTATTATTATTATTATTATTATTATTATTATTATTATTATTATTATTATTATTATTATTATTATTATTATTATTATTATTATTATTATTATTATTATTATTATTATTATTATTATTATTATTATTATTATTATTATTATTATTATTATTATTATTATTATTATTATTATTATTATTATTATTATTATTATTATTATTATTATTATTATTATTATTATTATTATTATTATTATTATTATTATTATTATTATTATTATTATTATTATTATTATTATTATTATTATTATTATTATTATTATTATTATTATTATTATTATTATTATTATTATTATTATTATTATTATTATTATTATTATTATTATTATTATTATTATTATTATTATTATTATTATTATTATTATTATTATTATTATTATTATTATTATTATTATTATTATTATTATTATTATTATTATTATTATTATTATTATTATTATTATTATTATTATTATTATTATTATTATTATTATTATTATTATTATTATTATTATTATTATTATTATTATTATTATTATTATTATTATTATTATTATTATTATTATTATTATTATTATTATTATTATTATTATTATTATTATTATTATTATTATTATTATTATTATTATTATTATTATTATTATTATTATTATTATTATTATTATTATTATTATTATTATTATTATTATTATTATTATTATTATTATTATTATTATTATTATTATTATTATTATTATTATTATTATTATTATTATTATTATTATTATTATTATTATTATTATTATTATTATTATTATTATTATTATTATTATTATTATTATTATTATTATTATTATTATTATTATTATTATTATTATTATTATTATTATTATTATTATTATTATTATTATTATTATTATTATTATTATTATTATTATTATTATTATTATTATTATTATTATTATTAT
This sequence comes from Erigeron breviscapus, assembly GCA_034093135.1. Taxonomy (NCBI): domain Eukaryota; kingdom Viridiplantae; phylum Streptophyta; class Magnoliopsida; order Asterales; family Asteraceae; genus Erigeron; species Erigeron breviscapus. Next base: position 38,299,601 of record CM067175.1, on the reverse strand, counting down.
TATTATTATTATTATTATTATTATTATTATTATTATTATTATTAGTTATTATTATTATTATTATTATTATTATTATTATTATTATTATTATTATTATTATTATTATTATTATTATTATTATTATTATTATTATTTCTTCATGAGTGGGAGCAACGATCTCACTTCGATTATTATTATTATTATTATTATTATTATTATTATTATTATTATTACCGTCCTTATCTTTCACTGAGACATTCGTCCAATATCCATCACTCTCAGTGGGAGTCTTGGATTTTGAAGTTTGACTGTTGTTTCTTGGCACCCTCTCAGGAGATAACTCAATCTTTCTCCTGGGACTATGCTTCTGAAACATAGAAGAACAACCAGTCTTAACCGTTCCTGTGAAGCGATCATAGAAACATGTATCGTCTTCACCAACATGATTAAAGACTTCTCGTTTTGGAGTGGGATTCCTCTTTGGAGTCTTGCTACGAACTTGGCCACCATTTGAAGGCTTCTTTGGAGATACACTTCTTGGCTTTCCATGCTCCTTAGCAACATAACTCGAGGGATTTCTAGCAGCATAATCTTCATAGTATTTCTTCTTATAATCCCTCATGAATGTTGGTTTTGAAGTACTAATTCTAGGTGAACCACTCCGTGCGGGTGAGTTCCTTTGAGAAATCCTTTTAGGTGAAACACTCGTTGACCTTTCTTCAACATGTTTACCTTTGTTCTTTCTCAACTGAACATCCATATCTTCAACATCTCTGTCACTCGAATCATAAGACCGCCTTGATCTGCTTGAGTTACCCTTTTGAGGACACATACTTGCCACATGTCCTTTTTCTCTGCAAATGAAGCAAGAGATCTTATCAATATTTTTCATTCTCTGCCTTTTACTCTTAGCATGATAAGATGAAGACATATCTTGTTCATCCAAGGTGTGAGAACTTTGATCTTTAGATGTCATCTCTTGTAGCTTCAATTTTGCAAACTGTTTGGGAGCAACTTCTGATTGGGTAGTTGGATCAGTTTTTGATTTAACAAAATGAGGATTTCTAAGTCTCCTTTGATGAAAGTCTCCTAGGACTCTGTTTTCTGAATTGTCTGTTTTGTTGCTCAAAATCAGCTATATCAACCTCCCAAACTTTATCAATTAGATTAGGTTCAATACTTTCCAATGAATATTCCTTTTCAGTAAACACTCTCCTACTTCCTTTAAGAGTGTAGTGAGTGATTGAACCCTTTTCATAACTGTATTTGGTTTGAATAGAGGATTTTTGCTTTTCATTTTGTTCCTTGAGACTTTCAAATGAGACCTTTTTGTCGTCATCACTCACTTTAATGATAGGATCATAGATATGATTGATAGGAGGAGGGATTTCAGCATTATGATTCTTCTTATTTGAGAGTTCTTCAAAATTATGACTATTTCCATTTTTAATGCTCTCATAGGCATAACTTGTCATAATTCGAATATCTCTCATTTTGTCAATTCGGGACTGTAAGTCAGTAATCTATAAGACTAGGATCCTGAACCTTTCCTTGGATAAACTGTTCATAAGATGTCACAAATGACGCAAGAACGGATAAGTGACTTTCCGCACATTTGACACTTATAGGCACGGTGGAACTAGCACTGGAGCTAGGATACTGACGGTTGCCTTGATTGTCACCCTGACTTGAAACAAGACAAATGTTTCCCACAGAGTCAAAAGAGATTCGTTGTAAGTCAACATCTTCGCTCAGGAAGGCACTTGTGCTTCCACTGGAAGAACCTTGACCCACATTGATCGTAGGCCTACCGTAATAAAGCTCAGGAATCTGAGCATTATTATATCCTGCTTCCCTCCTCTTTAGTTTCATTTCTTGTCCCCAAAACTTAGCAACTATCTGAGTCAAGGACATGTCTGAGAAATCTGCTTTCTCCTGCAAAGTAGTAATATAATTACTCCACTTTTCTGGCAAGGAGCTCAAAAATTTCTTGACTTTTTCCTCCTCAGAGTAGGTAACCTCAAATGCTTGCAACTCTGCTAACAAGTGATAATACCTAGTAATTAGTTGAACTAAGTTTTCACTTCTTAACCCGTTGACTACATTATACTGATGCTTTAAAAGGTCTCTACGATTCTTTTTAAGTGTTTCATCCCCTTCACAATGATTCTTTAATGCTAACCAAAGTTCTTTAGATGTATTGAATCCGTTAAAAAAATGTAATATTTCTTGAGGTAGTAACATTTTTAAACAAGATAGTGCCTTTTTCTCTGCCTCATACATTTTTTTATTAGATTCAGTCATATCTTGATAAGCATATACTTTGTTATCCTTATATTTTTTTTTTTTTTTTTTTTTTTTTTTTTTTTTTTTTTTTTTTTTTTTTTTTTTTTTTTTTTTTTTTTTTTTTTTTTTTTTTTTTTTTTTTTTTTTTTTTTTTTTTTTTTTTTTTTTTTTTTTTTTTTTTTTTTTTTTTTTTTTTTTTTTTTTTTTTTTTTTTTTTTTTTTTTTTTTTTTTTTTTTTTTTTTTTTTTTTTTTTTTTTTTTTTTTTTTTTTTTTTTTTTTTTTTTTTTTTTTTTTTTTTTTTTTTTTTTTTTTTTTTTTTTTTTTTTTTTTTTTTTTTTTTTTTTTTTTTTTTTTTTTTTTTTTTTTTTTTTTTTTTTTTTTTTTTTTTTTTTTTTTTTTTTTTTTTTTTTTTTTTTTTTTTTTTTTTTTTTTTTTTTTTTTTTTTTTTTTTTTTTTTTTTTTTTTTTTTTTTTTTTTTTTTTTTTTTTTTTTTTTTTTTTTTTTTTTTTTTTTTTTTTTTTTTTTTTTTTTTTTTTTTTTTTTTTTTTTTTTTTTTTTTTTTTTTTTTTTTTTTTTTTTTTTTTTTTTTTTTTTTTTTTTTTTTTTTTTTTTTTTTTTTTTTTTTTTTTTTTTTTTTTTTTTTTTTTTTTTTTTTTTTTTTTTTTTTTTTTTTTTTTTTTTTTTTTTTTTTTTTTTTTTTTTTTTTTTTTTTTTTTTTTTTTTTTTTTTTTTTTTTTTTTTTTTTTTTTTTTTTTTTTTTTTTTTTTTTTTTTTTTTTTTTTTTTTTTTTTTTTTTTTTTTTTTTTTTTTTTTTTTTTTTTTTTTTTTTTTTTTTTTTTTTTTTTTTTTTTTTTTTTTTTTTTTTTTTTTTTTTTTTTTTTTTTTTTTTTTTTTTTTTTTTTTTTTTTTTTTTTTTTTTTTTTTTTTTTTTTTTTTTTTTTTTTTTTTTTTTTTTTTTTTTTTTTTTTTTTTTTTTTTTTTTTTTTTTTTTTTTTTTTTTTTTTTTTTTTTTTTTTTTTTTTTTTTTTTTTTTTTTTTTTTTTTTTTTTTTTTTTTTTTTTTTTTTTTTTTTTTTTTTTTTTTTTTTTTTTTTTTTTTTTTTTTTTTTTTTTTTTTTTTTTTTTTTTTTTTTTTTTTTTTTTTTTTTTTTTTTTTTTTTTTTTTTTTTTTTTTTTTTTTTTTTTTTTTTTTTTTTTTTTTTTTTTTTTTTTTTTTTTTTTTTTTTTTTTTTTTTTTTTTTTTTTTTTTTTTTTTTTTTTTTTTTTTTTTTTTTTTTTTTTTTTTTTTTTTTTTTTTTTTTTTTTTTTTTTTTTTTTTTTTTTTTTTTTTTTTTTTTTTTTTTTTTTTTTTTTTTTTTTTTTTTTTTTTTTTTTTTTTTTTTTTTTTTTTTTTTTTTTTTTTTTTTTTTTTTTTTTTTTTTTTTTTTTTTTTTTTTTTTTTTTTTTTTTTTTTTTTTTTTTTTTTTTTTTTTTTTTTTTTTTTTTTTTTTTTTTTTTTTTTTTTTTTTTTTTTTTTTTTTTTTTTTTTTTTTTTTTTTTTTTTTTTTTTTTTTTTTTTTTTTTTTTTTTTTTTTTTTTTTTTTTTTTTTTTTTTTTTTTTTTTTTTTTTTTTTTTTTTTTTTTTTTTTTTTTTTTTTTTTTTTTTTTTTTTTTTTTTTTTTTTTTTTTTTTTTTTTTTTTTTTTTTTTTTTTTTTTTTTTTTTTTTTTTTTTTTTTTTTTTTTTTTTTTTTTTTTTTTTTTTTTTTTTTTTTTTTTTTTTTTTTTTTTTTTTTTTTTTTTTTTTTTTTTTTTTTTTTTTTTTTTTTTTTTTTTTTTTTTTTTTTTTTTTTTTTTTTTTTTTTTTTTTTTTTTTTTTTTTTTTTTTTTTTTTTTTTTTTTTTTTTGTCTAACATTGTTAAGCATCATGTTCTATTAATCCTAATTACTACGGTTCTGGATCCCTCGGTTAAAAGTGAATCACCTTTTACATCTAGTTAAAGACCGACTAGTGTTTTCCATCCTTATGTATTAATCCTAGTGTATGATTATCGACTGATCATCATAATTAAATCAATACATGCAGATATAGAACCGATAATAATATGAAGAACTAGTAAAACATGGATCTACGATAAACAGTAAAACACACTCCAACAGATCTAACAAATAAAGTAAAATAGATAAACGTCTACATGATCACATCGATCCAAACAAGTATTCAGCCTACTAGCCTGACAATATTAAAGGAATAACAAAGTCTGAAAAGATGAAAGACATTGTTTACCAACTGAAAGTAAAGTAAAAAAGTAGATCTAGGTTGAGGATGAAGATCGGAAGGTGTTAAAAGCTCCTAAAACCTCCTTGGAATCTGCAAAGTCGACCTAGGGTTGAATATGGGCGGCTAGGGCTGCTGAATCGGCTCTCTCTTAGGGTTTTGAGGGCTGCTTCGGCTTTAAATAGGTGAAAAGGTCGGTTGCTGATCTGGGCCGCCCAGCGGCGCTGGATAGGCTCCCAGCGATGCTAGGCTTGGGCCAGCGGCGCTGGCAGCTCCTGCTGCTGCTCGTATTGCTTCGTTCGGCTCCCGAATCACCTCCTTGTGTCTTGTAACTTCATAGGCCTTCATCTTGAGTCACTTGATGCCATTTACCCTCACTCGCATCTTCCGTGAACCTGCGTAAACATAGAATCCATTAAGTACCGATAGTTCTGAAATATTAACTCATTTAAGACAAAGAAATGATGCCTTTTGATAGGAGTTTTTATCACAAAATGGACGCTCATCATATACCCCCACACTTAAGTTTTTGCTTGTCCTCAAGCAAATAGTCCAAGAAAATAAAACAATGATGAGCGAACAACTTAAGTGTTCAAGTTATTCTACTTCATTAAAACATTTGAAAGATTAGTCATGCAAAATGATTTGAGAAAGCTTTAGACAAAATCAGTAAGCTATAGCTAGAGGCAAGATAATTGGTCAATCAAAACTAAAAGCTAACTTTTTATTTGTGTTAATACCTCTAAAACCGTTCTATAATCCACATGTCTTACAGCTCAATCTTACTTCTTTCTGCTGACTAGTTAAGCACTTAATTAAAGTTTATATAGCAAGGCATTCACATTTCATCGTTTGTGTACTTGTGAGTCACTACTTAGACATACCCTCACACTACAGTCATGCTCACTAGCTAGACACTAAAGCAGTTATACGATATTATCATCTTTAATAGTTGAGACAGCGGTGACAGGTCAGTGGTTCCCCACTCGCAGAGCGACATAACTCAACTAATGGTTAGAGTTTATACCTTACATCAAGACAGCGGTGACAGGTCGGTGGTTCCCCACGCGCAAAGCAACTTAACTTGATGCGTATAAATTTTACTCGTTATTAGTTCTTTGAACTCTTTAATTAATCTACTGATTGCCTTTCTTAAGATTACTACATTATTCATGCAATAGACATTATCAGAGATCCCAGATGACTCATACACTTACTCCGCATGCAACTAGTTTACAATCAATAGTGTAAGAATTAAGGCGAACCATACGTCTAAACTAGTTCCTACACAAGCACGTATATAATTAAGTCCAATTAATACACCTATGCTAATGACTATAAAGCTCTAATTGCTAGGCATATTAAAGTCCGGTTAAATGTGCTATGGCAAACATAATCGCATACAGTTTCAGTCTAAGCTCTAGTCCAGTTGGAAGAATGAACAACCACAAATCTATAGCTAAGCTAACAGTTCTAACTAACCGTTCATCTACCAAAGCTAATATTGCTTAGTTATCGTCATCTTTTGTCTACTTGCAAAGCTTATATTCTCAAAATAATTTTCCGACACAAGAAAATTTGAAATTTGCATGAAATAAGTAGTAGAAAACTTATGATTATTCAAACAATTAAACCACAGGTTTTTCCTATTCCATCCCCCCACACTTAAACTGTACAACGTCCTTGTTGTACTAGACATATCATAATAGAAAGGGTAATAGGAAAAACACGAAAAATAAAGGATTAACGAAACTTCTCGGGTCTAAATTGCATGAATTGTTGTTGAAGATGGGATTTGCGGAGCGACTTGAATGATGTTGAACTTCAAGGACTTGAGTCGTCTCCATTTGATGGCGATCCATTGATGCTTCTCCACCTTCTTTTCTTTTTGGTATTTTCTGATTTTTCGATTTTTTTGGATTTTTGGGTTTTTCTGATATTTTTTGGATTTTTCGTGATCTGGTGTGCAGAATGGAGCTGTGAGCAGCGCTGGCAAGCAGATAGCGGCGCTGGCGGGTGCCCGAGCGGCACTGGATGACTGGTAGCGGCGCTGGACTCCATAGGTGCAGGTCCAGCGGCGCTGGAGGTCCTCTAGCGGCACTTTTGGCTCCTGTACGTGTTTCGACGTCTGATTTTCTTCAACGAATTGATGTTTGAACTCCCCCACACTTAGCTTTTGGCTTAGTGCCTGGTTTCCTTTAGACTATAAGACAAAATACTCCTGCACACTTCAATAAAAATATCAAAATGGAAATAACAAGCTAAAACATAAAAATAAGAATAAAAACAAATAAATAAAATAAAAATAAAAATAAAATAAAAATAAAAATAAAATAAAAATAAAAATGAAAATAAAAATAAAAATGAAAATAAAAATAAAAATAAAATAAAAATAAAAATAAAATAAAAATAAAAATAAAATAAAAATAAAAATGAAAATAAAAATAAAAATGAAAATACGGCTTGGGTTGCCTCTCAAGAAGCGCTAAGTTTAACGAGTCTTCAGCCGAACTCGGCCTAGGAACTAGGTTGAGGAAGAATACGGGGTCGGCCGGGGGCCGGTTCCCGTTGGAAATCGAATGTAAAGGTCAGATGTATCTTTTAGGTGCGATTCGATTCTTCTTTTCTTAAGTTCCCATGCAAAACTCCTAGCTTTGCATCTAGTCCCAAAGGGGTTGGTCTTATTAATGTCCTCCTTAGTCAAAACTACTTGGTTGAATCCCATGGCCAAGGTTATCTTCTTTGCTTTCACATTAACCGATGAACCTACCGAAAGCAAGAATCACTACTAGAAATCTGACTTTCAGCGACGACAAAATTCGTAGGAAATTCGTAGGAAAACGCTATCACCGACTAATTTCCGACCAAAATATTTCGTAGGAAAAACCCACCTCGGAAACATTTTCCGACGAAATTTTCATTTTCTAACCAATTTTTTCGTCGGAAATTCATTGCTAAATAACTTCTGAATTTCTTTAAAAAGCATTTAAAAAAAGTTCAATATTCCGTCGGAAATAGCACCAAATATACTATATCTTAGCGATGAATTCTCGACACAAGTTTTGTCGGAAATCCATCGAAAATAAATATTTATTTTTATGTTTTCCTACGAATTTTTTTATAAAAAAATTCCTTTAGAAATCTTTCGGTAATACATCATAAGTCCTTATTTGAAATACGAGGCCCAGAACCCTATACGGGGCAGTGAGAGGATTCTTCTCGGTGGACGCTGCTATAGGATGAGTACTCCCCGTAAAAGTAACATCCCTCCGAAATATATTAGGTTGCGCAAAAAGTAGTTTTTGTATCAATCTAAAGTCAGAAAGGGTTTTATAAGATCCAAAAGGAAATTGCACAAAAAATGAATTGGTAATACATCATATAATTTGAATCATATAACCCAGGGAATATACAAGCACACTTTTCAATCAAATGATCTGCTTCAATTGAAATAACTATATTCTTATAATTATAATTTATACAATATAATCTAATGAATATCTAACATACACTTCTCACAAAGTCCAAAATTCAAACTACATACAATATATAACTACTACCCAAAGAAGTGGTAACCATCAAATCTTGTTCACGTGTCTTCCATCAAATCTTATTGCTGCGCAACCTCGGCGCTGTCACAATATCCTTCTGTGACCCCAACGACGGATATAAAGCTTGCTGATGCCCTAGATGTTGTCACGGATTACCGAGCTTACAATGTCGTTTTGCTCTTCCTTTTCCCACTTCTGTTACCTCCCTTTCTTGTTCCTGACAATTTCTCTAGATTTAGAATGAACAAGTTTAAGAGAAACTAGATCTTTCTCGGACTTTTAGCCTGATTGTTTTGGCCGAAAAGTGTGACAAATCCACAATTTCAGATGATGTAATATATCATAATGAAAGAGATAAAGAAATGAAAATAATGAAATAGAAAAGTAAGTAGATATTGAGAAAGGAAGATTGATAGACTTGTGAATGAAAATATACAGAGATATGATAGGCAGCTTCCAAGAAATTTCCTTGTTCCCCATTTTAATTTAATAGTATAATATATTTGGGGGTAGTAGGTTGTATATAGGGAAAAGGGATTTGGTTTTGTTTGGGTGATTGAGAGCCATTAGATTAGATTTTGGTGAGATTTATATGACGTTAGATTCTGATCCATGTTAATGGTTACGGGTGCTTCTTATTGGTTAAGGCCTTGCGGGTTGAGTTTATATTATTCGTAGTATTGCTATGTAATGTTTGTTTGCCTTTTAAAAAAAATCATAAACTAATAGTTAAAAAATTATAACTATTATATTTTTGATAATCACTCAAATTCTACTAGAAACATCACAATATAGCCTGTAACTTTTTTATTTTTTTAACATATATTATTTATTCAATTTAATACTAGTAAATTTATGTGCTTTTTGTCATATGGCTTAATGTTTTTCAAAAGCAACCAACAAATTATGAATTGATCAATCAAATGAGGGACGTAAATTAGTATAATTTCTTTTCTTTTTTTATTATACTTTTTTTTAAATATACTTTAAAAATTTTGTAGGAAACTCGTAAGAAAAAGTTTCTATTTCCGACGAAATTCTAACGATATGTTTTATTTTTCAACTTTTTATATAATTTCGTAGGAAATATCTCGGAAATAGTTATATTTTCCTACGAATTTCCTACATTTTTTAAAAAAACTAATAAAGTTTAGACGTTTTAGAAGTATTTATGAAGATCTATTTACACATACATACATATATCATAATATTATGGTAAAATATATATGAACGTGACAATACATGTAAACATACTTAACAGATGTAGTACTTTTTACACTTATATACATATATAATCGTGTACTTGACATATACGTATGACACATATGAATACATCAATGCTCATTTACTTCTCTCTTTCAATATTGTTTATGTATTCTCGATGTGCATATGAAGCTATATACTAAAACATGTATTAACTCACGCACATAGAAACCTATATTATACCAAATCACATCACACGTATATAAATCTTATAAACATAATCACACAAACATATGATTATGTATTTTTTTAGTTTGTAGATAGGTATTGACATATGAAATGTATATGTTAATATATGTGAGATACATTCATGTTTGAATATATTTTAATTTTTTCGTAGGAAACTCGTAGGAAAAAGCTGTTTATTTTCGACGAAATACTAACGAATTGTTTTATTTTTCTACTATTTATATGAATTCGTTGGAAAGTCCTTAAAAATACTTATATTTTCTTATAAATACCTTACTTTCTTCTGAAAAATCATAATGCATTAGTTTATTTTAAAAAGATACCTTTAATTTTGAATTTATTTTCAAAAAACGTAAGAAATTTGTCGAAAAATATTATATATTTATGTCGAATTTCCGACCAACTAATAAAAAAAATATTTCGTTAAAAATCCTTTACAAAAGTTATTTTGTTTCCAACGTATTTCCGACAAATGATTTAATTTTAAAATGACAAATATTCTTAAAATAAATTTCCAAGGCATTTCCGACGAAAATATTTTGTATCGTTAATTCGTCGGTAATTTGTTGTTAATGTGTTTAAATTAGTGACGAATTTCCTACGAAAATTTGTTCATGGCAAATCCGTCGGAAATCTGTCATAGATATGTTATTCTTTAATTGATATAACTTTTGTCTGAATTTCCTCGGAATTTCATTAGAAATTTCTGACGAAAATTTTTTGTCGGAAATTCCGTCGCTGATACTCATTTTTCTAGTAGTGAATGGTTGACCTAAGATCACGTGATCTCTAGTAATTGAATCGTCTTCAACTATAAAGAAATCAGTGGGGATGTCCAATCCCTCTATCCTAATTACCAAGTTTCTTACGAAGCCTTTAGTTAGAACTTTGGCTCCTCCTACTAACCTAATTTCTAAATCTTCCCATTTTACTCCATTTCTATATTTCCTTAAATTATTATTGTAATTACTTATGGGCAAGATATTAGATGTGGCTCTAAGGTCTATGTAGGTATCCTCAAAACAGTTAGAGCTAATGTAGCAAGGAATCTGAAAAATGCTAGGGTCACCGTAAAACTTACCATTTGGTTCTCTTATCTCATTCATCTTATCTCTTTCTAGGTCGGCTACACGCTCTTCCCACTTAATATTTCTTAGGATTCTCCTAACCCTATTTGCTACTTCTCTACCATTTCTTAATTGTTCTTCTACTTTCTCCTTTAATTCTTTAAGTTCCATGAAACTTTCATAACAGATTTTCCTTTTAGGTCTAGCTTCTATGGTTTCCTCACTTATTACCATTTCTAATTGTCCACTAGGGTTTTGTTCATCATCTATCACCTCCATCCTAAGACATTCACCCTTAATCAGTTCATCCTCTTCTTCTAGTTCGGACACTTTAACCCTAATTTGACCATTTGACAAAGATATTTCACGTTTAAGAACATGGATGATAGCATCCGCAGCATGCAAAAATGGTCGACCTAAGATTAGGGGTGTCACTACTTCACTTACCGAATCAAGCACAACAAACTCGGTCCAAAATTCTAAGTCCTTAATCCTGACATGGACTCGTTCGACAATCCCCTTGGGTTGTCGGTAAGTCTGATCGGCTAACCGAATGCTCATGTTAACGGGTTTTAGCAAACAAAAGGTAAGTTTCTCATAAATCACAATAGGCATATAATTAATACTTGGCCCTAAATCAGCTAATGCACTCGAAAAATATTCATTATTAACAGTGCAAGGAATAAGAAAACTTCCTGGATCTTCAGATGCTTGCGGTAACTGTGTCCCGTCATCCGGTACCTCGGGATCTTGAACTTCATCTCTACTGTCCGAGTCATCCCCATCTTTTATTTTGCACTTTGAAACGAATTGGGTCTCGACATCTCTTTGAAAAACAGGTGAAAACAAAGTTTCGCGCGAATCTGAATTGACGGGGTTGCCAGCGGCGCTGGGGCTCTCCAGCGGCGCTGGCTTGTGCTGAGCGGCGCTGGTTGCTTCCAGTGGCGCTGGCTTGTGCAGCCAGCGGCGCTGGTGGCTCCTGGACAGATTCCAGAATTGCGTTTTTGCTTGTTTCTTCCCCGTTTTGCTCCCGTATGACCTGTACCTGATTGGACACTTCACAAAAATCATCAGAAAGCTCAGTAGAGTCATTACCTTCGGTGAACACGGCGTTCACATTCTCGTTTCGTCCGATTGGTGGTTGGTACTTTTGACTCGTGCTAGGGTTTGAGCTTGAACCGCCTTGGATGATTTGCCTTGGACTTGAGCTGCTCTCCTTTTTTCCATTCTGCTCAATCCACCTATCTATCCTCCTTTCCAGGTCCTTGATTGCGGCTTGTTGATTTCTTGCTCCTTCGTCAACCTTTTGATTGAGATTGCTTACCTTCTCATTGAGCGACTTTGCATAGCTTGCTAAGGAGTCATGTCGTTTGTCATTCATGTCCATATACTTCTCCATCATGTTGGTGAGCTTGACAATCGGATCCTCCTTGACTTCATTCTCCACCTTGGGTTGCTCGGGTTGACCATTACTCCTTTGCCACCATATTTTGAAAAGAACCAAAGTTATTTCTAGCATAACTAGAATTAAAGTTAGAATTACCGGGGTTTCTTTGAAATAGTCCTCGTTGATAGCCTCCTCGTTATTGGTTCTGGACAAAATTGACTTGCTCGGTAGCCTCCTCTTCACAATCCTCGGTATAGTGCATTCCTCCGCAATTGTTGCACCCGTGTGCAATCACCTTGAGGTCTTTATCCATAATGTCCAACCTATCTTCAAAAGTAGAAAAACGATTAGATAAAGCTTTAAGTTCATGAATTACCTCATTGTCGGAGCTGCTCTCAATGCTAGCCATGGTTCTCCTCGTCCTCCTATCTCGATCCTTATCATCCATATCTCGAGATAAGCTAGCTTGCACCATATCTTCCATCATTTTGTACGCGTCATTGGTAGAGTTGTACAAAAAGTTACCACCGTCGGCTAGGTCTAAATCCTTTTGGGAACTCTTGGTTAATCCATAGAAGAAAATCTCCATGATCTCGTCCTTGTTAAGTCCATTCCCGTGACAGTTTCTGATCATTTCCCTAAGCCTTTTCCATGCATCAACTAGTGATTCACCCTCGTCTTGCTTGAAAGCCTTGATGTCTCGAAGCATTTTCCTAGCTAAACTCGGGGGAAAGAATCGCGAGACGAACTGTTCACAAAGTTGATTCCATGTAGTGATGGTACCTTCATCGAGCTCATCGAACCAAGCACGTGCCTCTCCCATGAGAGAGGCGGAAATAAGCTAAGTTTCACATCATCATCGGTGGCGTCTCCTCCATATTTGAACATTTTGCACAAACTTGTGAACTTGCTTACATGCTTATGGGGGTCGGATTTGGCTCAGCCGTCATATTGGTTGGCTTGGATTAACTTAAGGTGGTGGCCTTTGACTGAAAACGAATCTCCTAGATTTGGTGGGACAATAGCCAATCCCGGTGTAGGTGCTACGGCTCTCGTCCTTTCCATCATCGGTAGGTCAAATTCGTCCATATCGGATCTAGGTGAATTCGGTTGGGATGGTGTTTTTGGTGGGTTTGATGAGGCTGCTTCTAACTGTTGTATCCTAATCCTATCGGGTGATGATGCCCTAATGTTCTTGTCCTTCGATTTGTCTTCCAGCTTGATTACTGATTGATCAAATAATCGCACTATGGCTCAACCGAAGGTGTGAGTAGGGTTTTGGGTGTTTTGTTAGCGATTCCCTTCCGGTCAGAGGGCCGTAGGCCGCTTTACGCCTATGATTGTTAACTCTCAACCGTTAAGGAGGCTGAGGGTTTATTTATGGAGGTCGGATGTATCATTAATTAGGGTTTCATGTATCGAATGTTGGTGAATGAATGAATTGTCGTGTGGCATCTTCTCTTTATATAGAGGGTAAAGTCTTGGAGAGGAAGGTGTAGATTTAGGGTAATTCTTTTCCTCTTATTCGTGATATTTTCTAAGTATGGAAGATATGTCTAGGACTCTTAGACCGTGTCCTAGTTTATAGGGATGTTTTGATTTCATTCCCTTATAGGGAGATCGGATAAGCATGGAAAGAATTCATGTGTATCCGTTTATTATTTGTGATCATCTTTGGGAGCTCCGGAATTACGGAGGTATTCATCGTAGCTTCGGCCACGGATACGTCTGCTTGGTACAATATATTGATACCTTCCCTGCTTACGAAGGGTCCTTCGTATCCAGTCTTTTATACGGAGGTAAAGCTCCGTATATGGTATATCATCAAGCCCCCCAGTCTGATGGGAGAGTCTATCTGTAGAATATCGCATTAGACTTCAAAAATAATCCAATAAAAATAAATGAGAGCATACCTGCGTAACCGGAGCTTGAAATAGCTATGGTTTGGGTGCTCCGTGTCTCCTCCGGAACTCTTTTTAAGGGTAAAATTGCCATTTTACCATGCCGCGTATATATCCCATCAAGAGTTTAATTTGGGCGCGCTTATCTCGAGGAGAAAACTAATCGACGGTTTGGGTGGGTTATGCGCAGGTTTTTCAAACCATCCTTTTCCACTTCTTTTGCGATCGCTCTCCCTTCCCAACACTCTTTTCTTTATCATCAAAATCATTCATTCCCTCGTTCAATCTTTTTGATACCATGGATCGAAATCATTTTTGCATCATTAGTACCACGTATTCTGAGATGACTGGGGGTGATGTTACGTGGTTTCGTCAGTGCTTCTGCTGCCCTAACGATCCTGAGATTAGGGTTCTGGGGCGATCGAAATCAATCCTCGATTCCCCTCCTGGGTTCATAGGTATTTCCACGATCTATATTTGTCTGCGGTGCATCCTTTAGCTCTTACTATAATAATGTCGTTTATCGTTATTTGTCGTGCATACGAGGTAGAGCCCAGGATAAGTGTTTTTCGATATTTTTTCAAGTTTGGTGTTCGTGATGGTTGGGTTATAGTGGAGGAGAGGCCTGGTAGGTTATTTTTTGATGTAGGAGATTCGGATATGTTGAACTGGAGGCCTGGGTTTTTGTTTTTTAGCGAGGAATACATTCATCCGCTATATAGGGGTTTGTTGGATACGAGTAGGTTGGTGTCGGGGATGTCTTTTGAGGACAATGTGCATGACTGGTTACTCTTGATAATGCATTGGTCCGTCAGGTGCATAGGTCTCCCTTTGCGTTGGTTACTTCTCCCTCTGTGATTCTGTATCTTTATGGGATCACCATGTCATGAGAGGATTCTCCTGATCAACCGGTTCTGATATGGTGTTGTGAAGGTACCATTCCTTTGTTATTTCGCCTTTTGACCATCGATTGTACTTTTCCCTGATGTCTTCATATTGTTTTTGCAGAGTTGACACTCAGGGAGGCTGTGACCACGAATCCTCAGGGGATGGTCGTTGGTAGAAGGCCCATGTCCCCTGCTGATGATGGGGAAGGTCCCCTTTTTGCTGGTGTTTTTGTTCCTGAGCCGCCTCCGAAGAGGCAGAGGGTGACTGGTGGCCCCTCTGGTGCAACAGACCATGTGGTTGCAGGTTCTTCTGTTATTATCCTCGATTCTTCTCCCGTAAGGGATGAAGTCGCTACTACTACTGCTGCTCCAATTTCTAATGCTGATGAAGGTACGCTTCTTGTTTCTTTTTTTTCTTTTTTTTCTTTTTTTTTCCTGACTCTGTTATTTGCATCCGCACGAATCTGACTTGTTGTCTCTTCCTGCATCTAGCTGGGACTTCTAATCCTGGACGTAGGCCTGGGAAAGAGCCAGTTGATGAAACTGGAGCTACTACAACTAGAGCTACCACGACTGGTAAGTGGCTGTATGTTACATGGATATTTTAATCGTTGTTTCCCTTTTCCTATTACTTATTGCAATTCTTTGTAATTTATAGGGATTCCTCTTCAGAGTGAATTGCCTGATCCTCAACTTTGCCGAATGAGTCTGGATATGGTGGTTCCTGGTCACCTAAGGACTATGCTGGATACCATGCCTGCTCAGAGGCTTGCTGAGATGACTAACCAGGCTCTGTTTGCCGCTGGTATGATTGGTTCGGCTAGCAGTGCCAGGGTGCACTATCTTGAAGAAGATCTGCAGAGGCATAGGGCAGAGTTGGCTTCCTTGAGGGCTGCTTCGTCTGCCGGAGGTGACTCTTCGTTCGTTGATTCTCTGCGAAGGGAACTTGCTGATTCTCAGGAGGCTTTGTCCTTGCTAAACAAAGTTTGGATGCTGCCCATGAGCGGATTTCTACTCTCACCTCTGTCGGGCCTGCTGCGGTGATCAACAGCTTGGAGCTGGAGTTGGAGAATGCAAGAAACTCCACGCGCCAGCTTATTTCTGGTGTTATTCCTTATGTCTTCCGCATGTTGGTGGCTAGTCCTGAGTTTGATCAGAGTCTTGATGAGTTGATCGAGGCTAACTGAGCTGATTCGAGAGCTTTGTTGCTTTTCCGTATGGAGAGTCGTGGGCAGGTTGTATTGGGTGGGAATAGGGAGAGACTTCTTGGCACCGAGGAGAGGATCGTTGCTGCTGAAGAGGCCTTAAGGAGAGTTTCTTTCCCTTATATTCAGCAGATATCTTCAAATCCCGATGCTTCGGTGGCTGATCTTTATAATATTAGGCCTCAGGGAATGTAAACTGTTTGATCCCCTGTACTCCGTACATATATATTTTTTGACGCCTTAGGCATTGGATTGTAAATGACTTGCTCTTCTTTTATGCTTCTTGTCTCTGTTTGTGCCGCCATCGCTTCGTTCAGAGCTTATCGTTCTACATTCTTTTATGGGAAAGTGATATCTTTTGCTTTGGTTATGCTTATACATTCTCTAAAAGAATGTCTTATGCATTAATGCTTATGCACTTCAATCATAAGGAAGGAGTGGCTTATGCATTATATTCATGGGTTATTACCTCATGATTGTGTTTGAAAAGTCTTATGGGCGTCCCCTTAACAATTCAAGATAAATATTTTTATGCGCATTTAGAAAATTGTTACGATCGTTTTATAATTTTGCGGGAGCTTATAAGTACATGGCAGGAGGAATTTACAAATTTTTGTATTTTTCCTAGCTGTTACTTTTATGCTGCCCTATTTTGCTCCGTTAATTTGGCTTATCCCGAGGGCAAATTATGCTCCAGCCGGTCTTGATGCCTTTTGGAGTCTTTTGTGTATGGATTTCTGCTTTCTCCTCCTGTCCGAAGCTTTCTGAATTTTCTTCTTCGAAGGATCCTCCTGCTACGGTTTCTAGTTGTCCTCTGGGTCCTTTTTAAATTATTCTTCTGTTGCGTTTGTACCACGGTACGGAGCTCTCTCCTTTTGTATCCTTAGTAAATGAAGAGAGCAGTGTTTGCATCCCTCCGTGGGATTTGTACTGAACGCAACCGTGTATCGTGGATGCTATCATATGGAACTTCCTCATTCCTTCTCTGCCTAAGAGCATATCATAGGGTAAATTTGATTTTATCATGACTGCCAGAATTCTTGCAGTTCTTCACCAGGGGAATCCCCCGATAGTGGCGTCCAGCCATATTTCTCCCAATGGGCGGATGCGTTCACTGGCGAATCCTACCACTTCCGTGTCCAGTGGTGTGATCGTTTCTCGCAGTTTCTTTGGCAGTCGGAGGAAACTCTTCTCATAAATTATGTCTCGTCCGCTTCCTGTGTCTACTTGTGTGTTTTTCAGGCATACGCTACCTATCTTTACTTTTATTAGCACCGGGTCTATCGATGCCTTGTCATCTAATTCACCGAAGTGATAGCCTTTCGGATCAAAGTATTCGATAGTATCCTCCTCCGGTGTTCTTCCGGTTCTGCTTCTTCGAAGCTTGGTCTGCTTCTTTTCACCAGATGTGCTAGCTTGTTTTCTCTTGCCGCGTTGTCTATCTGTCTTAATAACTCTCTTCAGTAATCCGTACTGTGCCCATATCCGTTGTGAAAACAACAGAATTTATCTAGGTTTTTGGTTCCTCTTCCGGATAACGGCAGTGGTCTGACAAATGTTTTTGCTATCTCCTCGGATGACAGGATTTCCGATTGAGTTTTCCGGAGGTTACTGATTGTTCTTTTGTAGCTGTTGGTCCTACTGTATGTAGGGTGGGATTCGTCAACTACTACGTCCTCGATTGTCTCGATTGGCTTCCCATTCTTCTTTATCATCGTTTTCCATTTAGCCATGGCTTTCTCCGCTATTTCTTCTGCACTTTTCCATTCATGGAACTTATCTACCAGTTCTGCATAGCTTTTTGGCTTTCTGAGGCATAAATGCCGTATTAATTCCTTCGATCGGAGGCCATGTATGGCCCCAGATATCCTTTCTTCTTCTGATATACGTACCAGGTTTCGAGTACTGTCCCCATATCGTTTCAAGAAGTCTTCTGCCTCTTCTTCTTCTTCCTGCTTTATGTCGTGTGCCAATAGATGGGGTCCGAATTCTTCTCTCAATTTGAATTTGAAGTCTTTATCACTTTATATACTTTCTTCGGGTAGGCTTTCAAGCCATCTCCTTGTTTTTCCGTGTAGGAGGTAGAGAATGACATGGTAGATCGCCGGGCCACTCCATCCCTCTATCTTTACCGCTTCGTCGACATTCCTGAGGAACTCATCGACATCGGAGGTACCATCGTACCAGGGTAGTTCTTGGATTTCCAGTATCTTCACCGGAGGTACATGTTGGCGTAAATCCCTTGCGAACTGTAGGCATGACCCTTTGTATTTAGGCTCTGCTCCTTTTTCTTCAACCTTGTCCCTTTCGACTCCGGTTGTTGGGTTTGCCTTAGGGTTCTGTGGGGTCATAATACCATATGGGTAATACCATGATGCCTGCATGTTTCCCGGGTAGTTCCCCCCAAAGGGCGGCGTTCCCACGTACTGGATCTGTGGTCCTCCGTACGGGTAAAAATATCCTCCGTAGTAGCACAATGGGTGTGTTCCTGGTGACAGGAACGTCCCTAGTCCAGGCGTTGTCTGCATGGCACCCGCCGCTATTTTCCCAACGGAGGTTTCTTGGTAAACCGTGTACAGCGGGTATGCTTGCATTGGACTTTTTACCGTTCAGGGATCTCCTTTTCTGTCTCCTGTCTCCTTCTTCTCGTTCAGGTACCAGTTGGCTTCTGTCCATTCCTGTCTACTGCCATGGGACCGTCTCCGCTATTTTGAGCTTGGTCTCCATCTTCTTTCTGGAGTTCCTGTGCCACCGACAGTGGGTCACTTTGTTCGGTGCACACAAGGTGCGGTACAGCGTCCTTCTTCGGGTCTGGGACTGGACTTCTTTCGGTGCTACCCTCTTTTATATCGAGGATGCCATCTGTTGTCTTGCCTAATGCCATTATTTGCAGGCTGACTGACCTGCCACCTGGTCATCTTGCAATTGGTGGCTGGTTTCGATTTCTTGTTCGCCTGGGGAGCTAATCCTCCCAACCGAGAAGGTTTCGTCACCGTCTTTTTCTTGGTCACAGGCGGTATCTGACTCGTACTGTTTCGGAAGGGGATTAAGGTTTGACATAATGCTTTTTGTTTTGATCGCGGCTGGATTCAATTCTCAGAGTGGAGGTCCCACGGATGGCGCCAATTTGATTGATCAAATAATCGCACTATGGCTCAACCGAAGGTGTGAGTAGGGTTTTGGGTGTTTTGTTGGCGATTCCCTTCCGGTCAGAGGGTCGTAGGACACTTTACGCCTATGATTGTTAACTCTCAACCATTAAGGAGACTGAGGGTTTATTTATGGAGGTCGGATGTATCAGTAATTAGGGTTTCATGTATCGAATGTTGGTGAATGAATGAATTGCCGTGTGGCATCTCCTCTTTATATAGAGGGTAAAGTCTTGGAGTGGAAGGTGTAGATGTAGGGTAAATCTTTTCCTCTTATTCGTGATATCTTCTAAGTATGGAAGATATGTCTAGGACTCTTAGACCGTGTCCTAGTTTATAGGGATGTTTTGATTTCATTCCCTTATAGGGAGATCGGATAAGCATGGAAAGAATTCATGTGTATCCGTTTATTATTTGTGATCATCTTTGGGAGCTCCGGAATTACGGAGGTATTCATCGTAGCTTCGGCCACAGATACGTCTGCTTGGTACAATATATTGATAACTTCGCTGCTTACGAAGGGTCCTTCGTATCCAGTCTTTTATACGGAGGTAAAGCTCCGTATATGGTATATCATCAATTACCTAAGTAAAACTGCAAAACTCAAAGAAAAACGTCAAACGCACCAATATAAAAGTGAAATGAAAAATTAAACTACTTAAACTAAAAATGAAATGAAAATACTACTAAACCCTAATTTGACCTAATTTGACTTCTAAACCTAAAATGACTTAAACCTAAGTACTAAAAAGTAACTTTCTCGTGCCGAAACACAAGAAAGGATCGAGCTACACTACTAAACTAAGAATGCGTCGCGTCCCCGGCAGCGGCGCCAAAACACTTGATGGTTTGTTTTTGTTTTAGTGTTTAAATTTATAAAAGTTGTACAAGTTATTATCTCAAAAACACACACACCTTAACGGACAGGGGACCCGATCAGATGTAGTATAGTTTAGTGATAAGAACAGGATCGTTCGCAGGGACGCGTTGCTTTACCTAATCTAGTAATACGTGTAATTCTAGCGGTTGTGGGGTGTCACGATTTCCTATTAAACTAATTAAAATACTGAAAAGTAAATAGAAGTTGCAACCGCTTATTCAGCGAGAGGCTTAGTCTGAAAATAGTTTGAAAAAGCGAATAACAGTAATTAAATTAAAATACTTGTTTGGCATCTCCGATCTCATGGTACGACCAAATATCATTCTACCTACTTGCTAGACTGTTGGAAACTTAATCACGGCTCAGATTCTCGTTAGATTCACTTTGCCTAAGTAACTAGTGCTGTCCATAGACTCACACTACTCTATAAACAAATTCTCGTTAGATTCATTGTTTAAGCATTAATGACCTAAAGTCTGTGTTACTAGTTCATCTTTAAGTTACCCGGCTCTTAAGCCATGGCCATATAGTAATTCTCTCCGGTGACCACAGTGCTCGTTTCCAAATCACTGGATCGCGCCTGACATTGTTAAGCATCATGTTCTATTCATCCTAATTACTACGGTTCTGGATCCCTCGGTTACAAGTGAATCACCTTTTACATCTAGTTAAAGACCGACTAGTGTTTTTCATCCTTATGTATTAATCCTAGTGTATGATTATAGACTGATCATCAGAATTAAATCAATACATGCAGATATAGAACCGATAATAATAAGAAGAACTAGTAAAACATGGATTTACGATAAACAGTAAAACACACTCCAACATATCTAACAAATAAAGTAAAATAGATAAACGTCTACATGATCACATCGATCCAAACAAGTATTCAGTCTACTAGCCTGACATTATTAAAGGTATAACAAAGTCTGAAAAGATGAAAGACATTGTTTACCAACTGAAAGTAAAGTAAAGAGTAGATCTAGATTAAGGATGAAGATCGGAAGGTGTTAGAAGCTCCAAAACCTCCTTGGAATCTGCAAAGTCGACCTAGGGTTGAATATGGGTGGCTAGGGCTTCTGAATCGGCTCTCTCTTAGGGATTTGAGGGCTGCTTCGGCTTAAAAAGGTGAAAAGGTCGGTTGCTGATCTGGGCCATTCAACGGCGCTGGATGGGCTCCCAGCGGCACTGGGCTTGGGCCAGCGGTGCTGGCAGCTCCTGCTGTTGCTCGTATTGCTTCGTTCGGCTCCCAAATCACCTCCTTGTGTCTTGTAACTTCATAGGCCTTCATCTTGAGTCACTTGATGCCATTTACCCTCACTCGCATCTTCCGTGAACCTGCGTAAACATAGAATACATTAAGTACCGATAGTTCCGGAATATTAACTCATTTAAGACATAGAAATGAGGCCTTTTGATAGGGGTTTTTATCACAAAATGGACGCTTATCATTATGATAATTTGCTGCCATTGTATATGTGGTCTAACCTATAAACACACAAAGTCACAAGAACACGCAAATCTGGGAACACTCAAATGAAACACGCACGTGGGAACACGCAAACGAGAACACTCAAAACCGAAACCTCTCAAACTTGAGAACACTCAAACAGAACACGCAAACCACTAGAATGCGCAAACTGTTTGAAAATCATGCAGATCTGAAGTGTACTAAAACACGCAAAAGTACTGTACTTAAGAACACGCAAAAGCTACGGTACCAGAAAACGCAAAATGGGTTGTTTTCCAAATTTTCTTAGATCCCGAACCCGATATTGTTCCTTGATCTTTGAAAGTTTGAGATAACAGTTTTAGGATTGAGATGTGTCTTATTTTGGTGTCAAGTTTGAACCTTTCTTTCAAACGCATCCGAAAACTATCTCCACCTAAGAACACGCAAAAAAGGATGATAACTAAACCGAAATCAATCTCGAACCAAGGTATTGAAACCTTTGGCTCTGATACCAGCTGTAAGTACAGGTCGCCCTCATTTTTCGGACCGTCGAAACGAGATTGACTAAGGATATGTCGAGGTGCGGAATCCCTCGAGATAACCCACGGTTTCTATATCACCTTTTGTAAGATATATATATATATATATATATATATATATATATATATATATATATATAATCATATATATATATATATATATATATATCTATGCGTGAACATAAACACTCGTATTTGGTTAATATAGTGAGGCGGCTCTCCGGACAACAATACCCACTTGGTATTCCAAATCCTAAGCCAACCAACACGAGTGTGTGTTTTGCTGTTCTGCGTGAGACGAGTGACACAACAAGATCTACTAGATTTGTGTGTTCTTAGCTCTAGTAGTTTCTCTCTCAAGATTTTGCTCGTTTCTCTCTCTACCACTCGTGCTCACCTATCACGCAAACACACACCCATATATATAGGCCAGGGCTGGAACACGCAAAACCCTATGTATTTGCGTGTTTCCATGTCAGCCCATAAAGGCCCATTAAGGTTTGGCCCATATGCGTGTTTCCCAGAACACGCATATTGGTTTGAGTGTTCTTGTGAACAAGCAAACTTTTGCTTGTTCCTCAAGAACTCTCAAACCATTTGAGTGTTCTTCTGAACAAGCAAACTTTTGCTTGTTCCCAAGAACTCTCAAATGACACTTAGGAATTCTTGAGTTAATGTTCCTACTGCTGTAAACGCAGAACCAAAATTGACTAAATCACCTTTAGGAGTATTTAAGTTAATGTTCTTACTGCTGTAAACGCAGAACCAACATTAACTTAATTACCCTTTATATGTATTGTTTACATCTATGTCAAGTACCTGCAAAACACAAATAATAAACCAACATATAAACATATATATAAAGACCCCAATATGATCACAATATATGCAAAGGTAATTTCATTGACAAACGGTAATTTACAAGATAAATTACAAGACTTGAATATAAAATACATATCACATCTAGAATGCTTTTGTCACCGAGAAACAAGCACCAACATACCAAATGATAAGATTAAAATCGAGCTCTTGTATGTGTTTTAGTGTGTGTTAATGGTGGTTTTAGTGTGTTTAAGTGTGTGTAAAGTTGAGAGAGAATGTAGGTGAAAGTGGAAGATTGGATTGCATGAATGGTGAAAAGGTTACAATACTTGTGTTACGAGGAGGTATTTATACATCTAACAAATTTTCACTAAGCCCCCTTGAACACTTATGGAAATAACATATTAAGTACAAAATACATATAAAGTACAAATTAACACTATTACAAGATTATTTCTAACACTTGTCCGCCCCACTTTGGATATATCTCACGAAGCCATTCTTCAACTTTCTCACAACTACGAGAGTCATGTGAATTACTTTTGCAGAATGTGCACAATGAATTTTTGTGGTAAGACCTTTCAATGGGTGTCCTTTCCGGTAAATTCATCTCTACACTAACCAACATTCTTTCAAGATCATCTAGTGACTTGTGCTTGCAAGTCATAGGGAAGTTCATGGCGAAATGTCCATAGTGTAGGTCAAGTGAGTTAAGTATCAAGAAGATTTGTTAATCATGAGTAAGTGGCTGCCTAAAAGCTGCCAACTCATCAATGTATACTCTCATAATCTTCACGTGATCCGATACCGATTTTCCCTTGTCCTTGAGGTACTCTCTTGCTTCATTAAGAGTTCCACTCGCAATGACATTCACAGCACGTTGATTCTCTTTAATAATCATCCCAAATAGATGATAAACATTGCCACAACGTAAGTCATAAGCATAGCTATCATCTCTACCTCTGGGTAGAGGTAAGATTGTCTACAACTCACCTCCCCCATACCCCGCGCAGGGATTGGGTCCTGTTGTTGTTGTTGTTGTTGTAATGGAATTGTAGGTCCCAACTCAATAGATGGTACCACTGAAGACACCTCTATGTCAATAGTGAGATTACTTTGCAATACACACACTGATCTGGAGACGACCAGTTGCAGTGTGTAGTATACCAGGTTAATCTGGAGAGTTACTTATAAGGTGACAAATATAGGTAAGTAACGACAATGCAATAAGTAAATACTTGTAAAGTAAATTGGTGAGACAATATGTAATTTTCAAGTGTAATTTATTTATTAATGTTAAATAAATTACAAGGTTGTTGCGGAACCAAGATAATACAAAATGTAAATATCCTAACAACCTATTAAATACAATTGATCTAATACTTGGAAATTCTCTAAACAATCGAAACACTTAAAGTAATGAAATGTTCCTTTTTGCGATTGAGAGAATATTGCACAAGTCACCAAGAAATGCAAATGTCTGAATATGCAAAATTGTTTCTTGGTTGTGCAAAGACCTCTTTTTATAGATAAAGTTGTCATTGGGATTCCAACTTTATCGTACAAATATGGTTGAGAGCATTTAAGGAAGCAATACGACTTCCAATTAAATGATGTATAAAGTATGACATAAAGTCACTTTATTCAACCTGCTATATGTACTTTTGTACTTTAAACATAGACAATTGCTATAGTCCGGTTTAGCACATAAAGCATAAAAGTCTTCCTCGTAATCAGTGTAAAGCTTTGTAAAGGCTTTAAACTGATATTCTCCAGTTTCTATCTGAATAGAATGTCAACTGGGCTTCGCTGCCATTGTCATTCTCTATCTTCCACTTGTTGTCTTGGACTTCAATTGGAATGTCTTTAGGTCTGGTCAGATCTCAACCGGAGGAAGTCTTCAGTTGCGTTAACTGTACGTTGCAACTGGACTTCATATATTTCTGGACAATTTCTTCAGGTCTCCAGATGCAACTGGAGACTGGCCAGTTTATCAGTAAACTGGTCCTAACAAATTCCCCTAATTGTCCTGAAATATTGCCAAGTCTTTTCTAGTTCTTGTATCTATACAAGTATGAACTGGAAAGACTTGCTTGACTAAATCTATTTAAATTTTCCAAGGCATTTTTATAGATCATTAAATGCCTTGGGTATTTCTTTTAAGTTTGCTAGATTTAATCTGTTATCTATCATGTTGTTACAATCTGGTAACTTCATTTATACAGGAAAATGAAATTTACAGCAATTACAAGAAAGTAAAATAAAATTACAAGATGATAACAGGAAGGAAAACTTATACAGATGGCCCTTCGCCAGTTTTCCTTCTCTTTGTCAACGAACCAATAGGTTGAGAATCCTCTGGGTCAACATGCAGCCTATTTTCAATTTGTTCTTTGTGTTGTATCTTGCCCTTTAACAAATTTATCCAGGCCTTCTCAAACCTATTCTTTTGTTCCTTTGCTTCCAAAAATTCAACCATCTCCATCCATTCTGTGAACCCATACTGCAGAACTGAAGGATTGTCAGTTGTCACCAGTGGCCCTCTGGTGTAACTAACTTGCACATGGAAGCATTTGGTTCCAGGCTTGACAGTAACATTCACACCATTGATCTTTCCAGTGTGTTTCCTTCTAGCCATTATTGATGAATAATAGGCTCTGGCTTCACTTTCATTGGCAATCTTAGTAGACCCAGATAAGGCAGAATGCACAGCAGCCTTTATGTCATCATTAGACACCTCTCCAGTTGGTTCAACAAAGGTTCTCAGATCAGCATCTCTGGGCAACGGCTTCAGTTTAGATTGTGCCCTGGGTCTTGGTGGATTCAACACCCTTTTAACAACTTTTTGAACATTTTCGATTCTTCTTTGAATCCCACCAGCCCTAAGCTCTCTTGCCTTCTCCAAAGATACATTCGTGTTCTTGGCATCAAATTCAGCCTCATCATCTGGATATTCTTGGTCAAGTTGAATGTCCAACATTTCATTCACCATACCAACTATCCTTTGATCACTTTTGACTCGCTGATATTGCTCCAGTGTGATGCCCAGTAAAGCAGCATCACTAGCATCTAAGTTCAAGATACGAGGCCTGGCAGCCCTTTGGTCTTCCTTTCTTTGCAACCTTCTTTCTTTAAATTGATTGCCAACAGCAGCCAGTCTCTTACTCTCCCTTTCAGTTATTGATGGAAGCTGATCGATGTTGCCAATTTCTAGCATAGGTGTATCTTTGGCCAGCTGGGCAGTTTCTTCAATTTCTTTGCCCTTGCCTTTGTTCACATTCCCCCTATCAATCACATCTTCAAACTGTTCTATCATATGCTGACTGGCCTCAGTACCAGCAGCTACCACAATCTCCTTTTCAGTTGTATGCTGACCAGCTTCAGTACTGGCAGCAGCAACAACTTGTCTTCTACTGGAGGTTCCTTCAGTTAAACTTGGTGCAAGGACTGATCTTTCCCCCTTGGCAGCATCTAGTCCTTGTCGAACAACATCGAAGTCCAACTGGCTAGATGGCAAGCGATCTAGAGGCTGCCACGATTGTAAGTCCTTGCACTCCTTGAACACTCCACAGATTATGCGAACTGTCCTCCACAAATGATTCACTTCTTTAGACTGAGTCAGAACATTGGCAGATGTTTGTTCCTGACCAGTCTTGATGGCATTCAAAAGGGTAAGATCATCTGTAGAAAGCCCAGTTGCAACCAGTTCTTTTTCCTTCACAATTTCCTTCTCTTTTTCTTTACCAACTTCAGTTGTCAGTTTGTCCAAAGCTGTTGAATGTTCAGACACTTTGGCAGCCAGATTATCGAGACTACCCTTCAACAAATCAACCTGTGTATTAATTGGGGTCAGGTCAACTGGTGAAGGGGTAATCTTGGTGATTGTAAGTCCCCCGGGTCTTACCGAAGCGAGATAGACTTAAGGATATGTCGAGGTGCGGAAATTCCTCGAGATAACCCACGGTTTTTATATCTAGCTTTTATGATATATATATCACTTATATATATATATATATATATATATCTTTGCGTGAACATAAACACTCGTATTTGGTTACTATAGTGAAACGGCTCTCCGGACGCACTTTATCAACCAACGTGATAATCTGCAATCTACAAGCCGTCCAAACCGGGTGTGTGTTTGCGGTTCATGCGTGAGATCGAGTACTACCCACAAGACAACTATATGCGTGTTCTTATAGTTTCTCTCTCTAGGATTTGCTCGTTTCTCTCTCTAGGATTTGCTCGTTTCTCTCTCTACACTCTTGTTGAGAACGTGCATGCACACACCCTCTATTTATAGGCAAGTGACAAAAACTCTCAAATCCTATTGGATTTGAGTGTTCTCATGTCAAGCCCATAAGCCCATTAGGGTTTTGGCCTTGTTTGAGAGTTCTTGTGTACAAGCATGCTTTTGCTTGTTTCCACATAAACTCTCAAACTGTTTGAGTGTTCTCTCCACAAGCAACTATTTGCTTGTTCCCGAGAACTCTCAAACCACTTGAGTGTTCTTTCCACAAGCAACTATTTGCTCGTTCCCAAGAACCCTCAAATGACCATTTGAGTGTTCTTTCCACAAGCAACTATTTTGCTTGTTCCCAAGAACCCTCAAATAACACTTAGGAATATTTGAGTTAATGTTTCTACTGCTGTCAAGACACAGAAACAACATTAACTCGGCTAATGTTTCTACTGCTGTAAATACGCAAAAACAATCATTAGCTCAGACAATGTTTCTACTGCTGTAAATACGCAGAAACAATCATTAACTTAATCCTCCATTGGAAGTATATTAAGATAATATTTCTACTGCTGTAAATACGCAGAAACAATCATTAACTTAATCCTCCATTGGAAGTATATTAAGATAATATTTCTACTGCTGTAAAAACGCAGAAACAATATTATCTTAATAACTCATTACATGTAATGTTTACATTCATGTCAAGAACCTGCAAAACATAAATAATAAACAAACATATAAACATAAAAGGATCCCAACATGATCAACAATATATGCCAAGGTAATATATCGACAAACGGTAATTACAAGATAAATTACAAGACTTGAAATATATAAAATACATGACACATCTAGAATGCTCCTGTCACCAACGGATATGCACCAACAGTCTCCCCCTTGACATTAGCATCTAGATGTGGTCTTCAAGTCTTCGTTTGTCGTCCTAAGTGCTGGCCAAAAAACCCTGTCATCAGAAACGTCAGTCTAAGGTACTGGTACTGAAGTGCTTGGCTCAACAGCTGTAGGAGGATCAACACTTTGATCTTCCCTTGCTGGAACCCCTACTTCTGCATTTGGTTCAACAGTTGGAGGAACCATATTTTGTTCTACTCCTGCTGGAACCCCTACTTCTGCATTTGGTTCAACAGTTGGAGGAACCATATTTTGTTCTACTCCTGCTGGAACCCCTACTTCTGCATTTGGTTCAACAGTTGGAGGAACCATATTTTGTTCACTTCCAGCTGGATCCCTTGCTCGTACCCGTCTAGGTATTTCATCAAAAAATCTTCGACTGTCAGCATGGAGATACTCAGCAAGACAAAACTTCACCATCCTTTCATAGACACCATTTATGCCTATAAGGAGTTGTGAACTCGTCAGCTGATGCCTATACAATATCTTCAAGTCTTTTCTCAAAAGATTGATAAGCTGAAGTGGATCGTAGATTTGAAGCAACTCTTTGTGCCCAGTTGATTTTGTTGACATAACAACAAGGGCTGCACTAAAGTCATCTACTATCCAATAATCCATGTCACCAAGCATGTTTTGCGGCCATTTCTTCAGAGGAACCCTGCGAACATTCTTGATCTTGTTAATGAATCTAACAACGATCTCTTCACCATTTGGTCCTTGAGTGACACGCTTCTTTCTCGGATTTGGTTTGAACTTGAACTTTCTTGGATCTGACTCTCCACTCTGTTTGAGATGATTGTCATTCTTGATCCAGCTCTCAAACAACTTCACACGCTTGTAATTACCTATAAGCCTAAGCCCTGCAAGACCATAGAAGTCTGCCTTTGGCATTGAATTAAAAGCTTCAAAGTTAGGCTCAAGGTACTGACATCCATCAAGTCTCTTCATCATATAAAGCCTCTTTTCCTCGTCATATGTCCAACTGAGGATGAGTTCTTTTAGACCTGATGCACAAGGATCTTTGACATATTTGAAATACCTATGTGGAAAAGGAACATCCAATTGGCAATATGGATGATTTGGATCTCCACGGTAAACATTTGGTATGACATGATAATACTCATCTTCGTCATCAGAAGCAAAAGCATCATTAATCTCTCTACCCTATTCATCCGTAAGACTGCTAACTACAAGTTTAGCATCTCTTCCTGTACCTTTCTTATAGTAGACTGAGAAGGTCAAATCCTGAGCCGGAATCTCATAAAAGGATTTAATCTTGCGTTCCCTCTGACCTTCAGACTTGAAGAGATTCGGGTTTGCAATCAGTGCATCTTCATATTCAAACCTATGCTCAGGTGATACCATCACACCTTGCCAGTTTGAGTGAGGTATCCATTATCCCTCCTCTGAGCCTTCTGAATCTTCTTCAGCCACATCATCCAAGTTTGTGATAGCATCAATGGCAATGAGCTCATCATCACTCTCAGATTCATAGGCATTAGTCTGGAAACCGACATACGGATAAGTATCGTCAGCGATACGTTTCCCTTTATCTTCAGCTGTGGGAGCCTGAGAAGTGCCAGCAGCATCATGCAGGCATTGCTCCCCCTGAGATGTGGCAATCGGGGTGCCAATCCGAATACCCTTTGATGATCTTGAGATCTCTTCTTCTTGTCTGCCCAGATCTTCACTATGCATAACATTTATCTCCCCCTGAGTTCCAAGATTATCAACTGTCTCAAACAGCTCCTTATAATCTTCATCAAAACTTGCTAGACCTTCAGTTTGACTCTCTATAGACTCCTTGTGCTTATTCAGTTTTCTGACAACTCTTTTCAGATGCTCGGTTGTCTCTGAATGAATCTTTTGTAGAGCTTCATGTTTTGTCTGAAGTTGAATCCCTTCTGCCTTCAACTCTGCAAGATTTTGATGGTGTGACTCTTCTTGCTTGGAGAATCTTTCTGTCAAGCATGCAACCAAGACTCTCATATCTTCCAATTCCTTTTCTAAGGCAGACACAATGTCTTCATTTGGTCTTGAGCTACTTGGTTGAGAAGAAATCACTGATGGTCTATCTTCTTCAGCCCTTCTCCTTCTTTTGGACTGCTGAGATTGACTATCATCTTTGTCTCTGGAAGCTCCGGACATTTTGTTAAGCTCTTGGAATCCTGTGATTTGAAAACTTTAAAATGTTAAGAGCTTTAACCATTGACAAATAAGTTGAATGACAAAATTCTGATGTTTTCAAAGAAACAGGAACCATTTGTTTCATATTCTACTAAAGCATTGCCAATTTTATCGAATCAACAAGTCGAAATTAAAACTCTTAATGTTTTCAAAGATATTGAAACCATTTGTTTCATAATCTACTAAAACATTTTTAGCTTTAATAAACGACACATTGAACTTTACTAAATTTACTCAAAACCATTTGTTTTTCATAAATTCTAAAGTCCAATTTATAAGACAATTGTCCTTTCTAATTTGACTTATTAAAAATTTTCCCGTTTTGAAAATTTTCTAAGTCCTAGAATCGACGAATTCCTTATACACACACATACGGTGACAATACACACATATGGTGTCTGGTTTGACTAGTCAATGCGTGTTATGTTTCATATTTTACTTATAAAAATTTTTCAATTTAAAAATTTTAAAGTCATGAAACACGCATATCCAGCCCATTTTGCTAAACACACATATAATACTTGGCTTAAATTTCAATTCAAATGAATCTTGACCCTTTTCAAAGAGTCAATCTTCATGGACTTGATTAACACTTAGAAAAATTCACAAAGAATTTTCTCGAACCTGATATGATTAACGAAAAGAATTCTTTAGAGAACACGCAAAACCAGAAATACGACCACAAATCTTAGCCAGTTTGTATTTGAACCTTAAAGCTCCTAAATCTAGTACGAATAGATTCGTATTGTCCCGATTTAACATTTAGGCTCCGTTTCTTCATCCATAACATGTTTATAGTTCCATTTAGAGATTTATTGACCGAAAATAAAACCCTAAAAATTTGAACATTTAACATGAAATCTGGATCTGAAGATGTCGTTAATCATATACCTTTGTTCGTTAAGTGTTAATAATCGTGTTTCTTGTGTCTTTAAACATGAATGATCAAGTTCAAGTGAATCGAGAGTGTTGAGCAAGAACATGCAAATGATAATATGCAAATGGAGAGGATATTTTAGAAGAACACGCAAATAATTCAAAAATGTCATTAAATGTGTGTTTTGTCTTCTTTATATACTCACACAAACACGCATAACCCTAGACTGTTCAGGAACACGCATATCCGGCCCATCATGCCAGAACACGCATATTTGGCCCAATATGCCATAACACACAAATTTAAACCCAAAGTGAAACACGCATATCCAGCCCATTTTGCTAAACACACATATAATACTTGGCTTAAATTTCAATTCAAATGAATCTTGACCCTTTTCAAAGAGTCAATCTTCATGGACTTGATTAACACTTAGAAAAATTCACAAAGAATTTTCTCGAACCTGATATGATTAACGAAAAGAATTCTTTAGAGAACACGATAAGCCAGATACAAACCTCTTTTTCGTATCATAATTATTCGTAATTTTCTCAATAAAGGAATTCTTGAAAGATGTCACAACTTGAACAAATTTATGATGTACGATCATTAAATTAAGACCCAATATGTCATTAATTAAGTAATGAATTACAAAGTGCTTTTGTTAAGTATTTGACAATAACAAACATTGGACACAATCAATGCTGTTAAATAAATTCAAATATAACAGAGATAAAGACATAAGATTGAATAACACGATAAACAATCTCTCCATCTATATCTTCGTCTCCGTTTGAATTTAGATGAGTTGCTGACGTGTAAGTGTACTCTGCTTCCCTTTTAAGCTTGAACTTTCTCCATTCCGGACTGGATAGGTTCAATTTTCATACACTTTGGAGATCCTTTATCTTAGTGGTTGACACACATCCAGCTAGGATAAATAATTCTGCGAACACATCATTAAACTCATGAGACCTATACAACACATGTATATCTCAAAGGCAAATAACTGAATTCTGAAGACACTTAAACAAATATAACTGATAACAAACAGTAGATTCTCCCAATTAAGATTAGAATCTAAGCACTTATCAAGTTATATCATACAATAAGCATGTTCAATTCAATTATTTATGGTAAATTGCAAATCAAAATATCTGTCAAATACATCAATTTAATGACTCCGTTTGACCTATTTTGACCGAAACCTTAAGTACTAAACTTAATCTTTTAAGCAATTTATATGCAAGACCTAATTCAAGGTGTACCAAACACACTCAAATTAGAGTCTTGACTTACACTGTATCCTTGTCATGACATACGTTTCTGCAGTGTTCACCAAGAACACAATTAAGTCCCCTTGGAATTCAGATTCCCTATGTAGCATTATCTCGCGTGCAAATGAACCCTTTTATTCTGAGCAAGAACCTTACGGAGCATAAAGTTACAAAATCGATCACAGTAATTTTAGAATCAAAATCACTCTAATCAATCTTATAATAGTCATGCTTAGTTCGGTATATTTGAACTGATTTTAGAAGGAACAATTACTGCCAAAAGATCGGGTGTAGCAAATGAGTAAACTTAAATGCCACAAGTTGTCTTCATCTCTCTTGCAGTAACGACTCCCCCTTAAATCATTCTGGTTTTAGAAGAACTAATTACTGCGGAAGAAATCGGATGTAGCAAATGAGTAAACTTAAATGCCACATGTTTTCTTCATTTCTCTTTGTAGTAACGACTCCCCCTTAAACCCTTATTATATTTTTTGTTGCATTTTCTGAGTATATGATGGTTCTTGAGAGATGGTAACTAAGGGTTTCATATTCCAGTCAATTGGACTAAAACTTTGAAACATATTCAATCAAAGGCCTTAGTGTAACCATCAAAAGTAAATCATCTTTGCATATTCATCATAGGATAACAACCATTGATCTTAATAACAATGCTATCACATATGATTTATTAACAAGCATAATATAAGGTAACACTTTATATATACTTGTTTTTCCCAAATACGTTCCTTTATAAACACATTATAAATAACATACATGGGACATGCACTATGAGTTACAATGAAGAGACTATCATGAAAGTTCGATAACCCATTATGTTATCTAATGAAATGTGCCTAGGACTCAGTCACCAATTACCAAACATCTATGATAAATCTTGACTGTGTCCTTCGCACTTACAAAAGGAAATTAGTTTTCCTCGTTAAGAACCCAGACCCTTTTTGTCCGGATTCTTCCCTAATTATCTCGATATGCAAATTCTCCCCATCCTCCTTTGCCCAAAATTTCATTCAGTTGATTTGAGTTATCTTCATGCCGTTTCTTATGAGATATTGCAGTAGACGACGGCTTAATTTCCCCATCCGCCCACTAACTTTTCATATTCCCAATAAACAGTGTTACCTTTTACAAAAATGACCTTGATACGTCATATGACGGTTGTCAGTGGGTTAAAACACTCAAGTACCATCACGTGTCACAAATATTGACCAAGTATTTTACAACGTTATGAAATCTGGTTGACAACCAGTTTTAAGATAAGACTGAACATGTACACTGGAAGATTAATCCAGTGCCAGTTTCCAACTGGAGAGTTCTCCAGTTGCCATTTTCAAACAAAAAGAATTTTAGTAAGAAAATTATTTTGAGTCTTTCCCCCTAAAATGATGATCCAGAAATCGATTAGTGCCAGGATAGTATCACAAAGGCGTTCGATAGCCTGGCGAGCAAAGATTATCTGGACCTCCTCCACTGGAGAACTTCATCAGTGTCACTGACGCATTCATAACAAAATCACCAGTTTTAAGGATTTATTATTCCCAATTCACTGATGAGATGTTTAAAAGTTTTCTCATCAAGAGGTTTTGTAAAAACATCAGCGAGCTGTTTGTCAGTGGGGATGAAATGTATTTCAATATCTCCTTTCATAACATGATCACGAATGAAATGATTCCTGATGTCAATATGCTTTGTCTTAGAGTGCATCACTGGGTTGTGAGATATAGCAATTGCACTGGTGTTGTCACAAAAGATTGGGGTCCTTGTATACTTCTGACCATAATCTAGTAACTGGTTCTTGATCCAGAGAATCTGGGCACAACAATTGGCCGCAGATATGTACTCTGCCTCAGTAGTGGACATAGAGACTGATGTCTGCTTCTTGCTGGTCCAACTCACCAGTTTTCCTCCAAGGAAATGACAACCTCCAGTTGTTGACTTTCTATCTATCTTACAACCTGCATGATCTGAATTTGAATAACCCATTAGATCTAACCCTGAGCCTTTGGGATACCAAAGACCAAGGCTAGGACACCCTTTCAGGTATCTGAAGATGCGCTTAACAGCATGTAAATGTGATTCTTTTGGGTTAGCCTGAAATCTGGCACATAGACATGTTGCAAACATTATATCTGGTCGACTGGCAGTTAAATACATCAGTGAACCAACCATACCACGATATTCAGTGGTGTTCACTGGTTTGTCAGTTGGGTCAGAGTCCAAATTTAAAGGTGCTACAATAGGTGTGTTTTTCGATGGGATTGAATCATATTTGTATTTTCTTAAGAAATCTCTGACATATTTTTCTTGGTTTATAAAAATTCCATTTTCAGTTTGCTTAATCTGAAGACCCAAGAAAAATGTTAATTCACCTATTAAACTCATTTCATACTCAGATGACATGATTTTAGAAAACTTTTTACACATTGCATCATCAGTTGAACCAAATATAATATCATCAACATAAATTTGTACCAGTAAGATATTACCTTTTTCTTTCAAGATAAACAAGGTATTATCTATTGCACCTCTTTGAAAGCCATTTTTTAGAAGATGTTTAGTTAAAGTGTCATATCAGGCTCTTGGGGCTTGTCTTAGACCATACAAAGCTTTGTTCAGTCTATATACCCAGTGAGGATGCTTCTCATCAATGAAGCCTGGAGTCTGTTTAACATACACTTCCTCTTCCAGTGTTCCATTAAGGAACGCACTTTTGACATCCATCTGGAAGACTTTGAACTGCAGATGGGCTACATAAGCCAAGAAAATTCTTATGGCTTCAAGTCTTGCAACTGGAGCAAAAGTCTCATCAAAATCAACGCCCTCTGCTTGATAATAACCCTGGGCAACTAATCTGGCCTTGTTTCTTACAACATTGTCATCTTCATCCATCTTGTTTCGGTAGACCCATCTTGTACCAATGGGTTCTTTCTTTATCCCAGGTGGACAAGTAACAAGTTCCCATACATTGTTCCTTTCAAACTGGCTGAGCTATTCTTGCATAGCTTCCACCCAGCTTGGGTCTGCCATAGCCTCGTCAATCTTCTTCGGTTCAATTAGTGATAAGAAGGTGACGTTCAAGCATTGCTCACTTGTGGCTCTTCTAGTCTGAACCCCACTACTTGGATCTCCAACAATTTGATCAATTGGATGTGCTCGAGTCCATTTAGTGTATTGACTAGGCTGGTGAACTACAATATCAGTGCAAGTCACCAGGTGATCCTCTTCAGGTGTTACAACTGGAGGAGGATCAGCCCAAACTACTTCTATATCCTCATCAGAGTCAATAAGGTCACGATTTGCATCATGAAATTCTTCAGTTGAAGGCATTTCTTGAAGAACTGGAGAAGTTGGAGTTTGAACTGGTACTGATATTGGAGTGACACTTACATCTGATCCAATCACCAGTTTCTGTGGTAGATTGAAACTGATGGAGGGATAAAATGATGTATCACTGATGGTTTTCTTCTTTTGAGCTGGTTCCAGTTGAGTGTAACTGGAAACATTATCTGGTGAAACAACTGACTGATGAACTTGGTCAGTTTCACCAAAATTTATTGGAACGACTGGAGATATATCAAGGTTAGGTCTCTTATTGATTGCATCATTTGATTCGTCAAATGTGACATGAATTGTCTCATGAACCTTTTGGAGTCTATACTTATAAACTCTAAAAGCCTTTTGAATATCTGAATAGCCTAGAAATACACCTTCATCAGCTTTTGCATCAAACTTTCCAAGCTGACTGGAATCATTTAAAATATAAACTGGACAACCAAATACATGGAAATATCCAATATTTGGTCTTTGATTCCTGAGTACTTCATAGGCAGTCTTCTTGTGTCTCTTGATGTAGACTGACCTGTTTTGGGTATTGCAAGCTGTTGCCACTGCTTCTGCCCAAAAACTGGTGGGAAGACCTGATTCAGATAGCATACTTCTGGCCGCTTCTATCAGTGTGCGATTCTTTCTTTCCACAACTCCATTTTGCTCTGGAGAGTGTGCTGATGAGAAGTTTTGAGAGATGCCTGTGTCATTACAAAATGTTTCAAGTACTTTATTTTGAAATTCAGTACCATTATCACTTCGTAACTGACAAACTTTTCGAGTGTACTTGAGCTCAATTCTTTTGATGAGAGAGATGACTTTAGCAGGTGCATCACTTAAGGATCTGAGGAATACCACCCAGCAATATCTGGAGAATTCATCAACCACAACTAGAGTGTACTTCTTTCCAGCTCTAGTTTGAACATTCACTGGACCAAAGAGATCCATATGAAGCATGTGAATAGGTTCAGTGATGCTAAAGTTTTGCCTTGTCTTGAAACTGGCCCTTTTCTGCTTCCCATCTCACACCTTGGACATGGCTTTTCTTTATTAAAAGAAATCTGAGGTATCCCATCCACCAGTTGTTTGCGAGACAACTTATTAATATTTTTGAAATTAAGATGGGATAATCTTTTATTCCATAACCAGTTGGTGTCCTCATCAGCCTTAGTATAGAAACACTGCTCTTTTGGAGTTGGTTTCATATCCATGATGTACACATTTCCCTTCCTTGGTGCATCCAATCCTTGTTAAATATGGTGTCTTGAGCAATATCGAACAAAACTATGTAGCCATCATCACAAAGTTAGCTTACACTGATCAGGTTGTATTTCAAACCATTCACAAATGCAACTCTTTTGAATTCGACCTGTCCGTTATTGAGCACACCATAACCTTCAGTCTTTCCATTTTGATCATTACCAAACGTCACTACCGGTCCATCTTGGACAGTGAACTCTTCCAGCAGGGGCTTACATCCGGTCATAGTCCGGCCAGCTGCGCTGTCCAGATACCAGGTGTTCTTTTTATGATCGCCCAGCACACCCACAAGAATCATTAGTTATTTTTGTGAACCCATCTTTTCTTGATGGGTTCACTGGACTTCACTTCAGAAGTCTTAGTTCATTGTTGTGGTGTTGAACTGGATGCTGTATATGGAGTTTTTTTATCAGCTCCAGGTGCAGGAGTAAAAACGATTGGTACTTGATATTTGTTCCCCTTTTTCTTTTCATTTTTAGCTCCAGATTGAGCAATTTTTTGTTTTTGTTTCAAGGGGGTTTTGATATTTTGTTTTTCAACTAGAGGAGACGATGCTCCTTCCAGATTTTTAATTCTGGCAGTGCAACTCTGAACCTGCCTGGACAAAAGTTGGAGTTGACTTTCCAGTTTTGACAAAATATCATTTTCAGTAGGCTGCTGAACCTTGGACCTAGGTTCAGCTGGAGTTTTAGTCTTAGGATTCTTGGGCTCCTTGGACTTTTAAGGTAAAGGCTTATCACCAGCAGCCTTTTTAACTGGAGCTTTAGCCTGATAAGCTCCAGGTTTGACCTCAGATGGGGTGGTCTCAATGGTTTCAGTTTTGATATCCTTAGGCTGGTCATATGGGGTAGCCGGCCTAAGAGTTGGAGGCATGGTATGGATATCTGGAATGATACTTGCCATGTGCACATCTCCAGATTTATAAGCATTTTTCTGTGCATCAATGGTGTTTGAAAAAGCATCATAATTTAATCCAGATGCCCTTATCCAGGATTTGACAATCTTCTGTTCTTTTTCAAGATCAGATTTTAACTTTTGATTTTCAAATTCCAATGCCTCATTTTTCAAAACTGACTCCTTGAGAGCCAACTGGACACTTTGTAAATTTGAAATTTGAGGTTTTAAATTGTTTAATTCTGTTAGAACTGTTTCCAAATATCTTTCACTGTCAGTTCTAACAGTTTCCACAAAAATCAAATCACTGTTAAGTGATTCAGCAAGGTCCAGTTTTAGTTCAGGGTCCTGTTGAATATCATATTCACACACCTTTTTTAAAATGATGTCCACCCATCTTCCAGAAATGACATCATCTTTCACCACATGTTGCTGGTCTTCCAAAGCCATGAAACACATGTCCCTAATTTCTTCATCATCATCAGATGAGTCATCAGAGTATTCCCATTTTCCCTCAGTTTGTGCCATCATGCACTGGTTTTTCTCTTTTTCCATAGATAAAAGGGCAATCTGGGCTTTAAGCTTCTTGTATTTAGCTTTATAGCCATCATCAGCCCGATTGTTGTTAGGGACAGGGGGGCAGTTTGATTGTTCAACTGACTAGATCTGCATTCCTTCATGAAATGACCTTTCTTGCCACACTTATAGCATGTAAGATTGGTCTTGTCCAGAGAGTTGGAGCTGGAAGCATTGTTGGAACCATTAAATCTATTAGATTTATGCTTAAACCTGTTAAAGGTTTTAGCAATCATGGCTACCAGATCATCATTGTCAGTTTCATCACAATCATCACTGATTTCAGTGGTCAGACCTGAGTTCAGAAAACTGTTCAACATCTCCTTCATAGAATGTGACTGGACATTCTCAGTAGATATTAAAGCAGCACAAGGTTTCTCAGTTATACTAGAAACCTTTGAACTCTGGGCATTGATTTAAAGCATCCTGCTCAGCCACCAGTCTCTGTGCATTGTTATCTTCAGTGAATCTAAAGGCTCCATAAAGAGATGCAAAAGTGTGGTTGTGCAGGGTCTTACCTTGTCTTAGGACAAGAATCATGTTTTCCCATTTGGAAGGAAGAATATCACAAAACTTCTCAAGAAGAATATCCTTATCCTTCTCTACACTCAGTCCTCTCAGTTGATTAATCACACTGGTGAATCTGGTATAAGTACCAGTCAGGCTCTCATTGGCAAAGCAAAGAAGGATTCATACTTTTTGTTTAAAGCAACTTTCCTGGTGACAATGGTGTCATCACCTCCTTCAAATTGAAGGACCAATTCATCCTACATTGCCTTGGCACTGGGGAACAACACAAGTGTTGGAATAAGGTCTTCAGGAACAGCCCCAAGGATCATGTTTTTCAGTCTGGTGTCCAAGTCCACCAGTCTGCGATCCTCATCAGACCAATGTTCTTCAGGCTTTTCTCTAGAGCCTCTTCTAGATCCAGTAGGATCAAGAAAAGGACTCACCCCTTGAGACATGGGTACATGTGGGCCATCCTTAAGGATTCTCAACATGTATCTCTCTATCCCACCAAAATGCAAGAGCATTCTGGCCTTCCA
The DNA here is from genome assembly GCA_034093135.1 of Erigeron breviscapus. Lineage (NCBI taxonomy): Eukaryota > Viridiplantae > Streptophyta > Magnoliopsida > Asterales > Asteraceae > Erigeron > Erigeron breviscapus. Next base: position 38,260,171 of record CM067175.1, on the reverse strand, counting down.
TGTACCAAAAGTCTCATTGTTTCCATCGAATTTGGGAACAGGAGTATTTGAATAATGTACATGGACATGATTAGGGGCATTAGGAGGAGGAGGAGGAGGAGGATTGGTGTTAACATTTTGAATAGGTGGATTATTAACATCAGTTTCATTTGGACCAGAACCATTCTCACTTTCAGTAGTAGTCATCTAAGCAGATCTAGGCAAATATATTAGCCTTCTGCTCTGATACCACTTGTAGGTCCCAACTCAATAGATGGTACCACTGAAGACACCTCTATGTCAATAGTGAGATTACTTTGCAATACACACACTGATCTGGAGACGACCAGTTACAGTGTGTAAGTAAATACTTGTAATCTGGAGAGTTACTTATAAGTGACAAATATAAGTAAGTAACGACAATGCAATAAGTAAATACTTGTAATCTGGAGAGTTACTTATAAGTGACAAATATAAGTAAGTAACGACAATGCAATAAGTAAATACTTGTAATCTGGAGAGTTACTTATAAGTGACAAATATAAGTAAGTAACGACAATGCAATAAGTAAATACTTGTAATCTGGAGAGTTACTTATAAGTGACAAATATAAGTAAGTAACGACAATGCAATAAGTAAATACTTGTAATCTGGAGAGTTACTTATAAGTGACAAATATAAGTAAGTAACGACAATGCAATAAGTAAATACTTGTAATCTGGAGAGTTACTTATAAGGTGACAAATATAAGTAAGTAACGACAATGCAATAAGTAAATACTTGTAAAGTAAATTGGTGAGACAATATGTAATTTTCAAGTGTAATTTATTTATTATTGTTAAATAAATTACAAGGTTGTTTCGGAACCAAGATAATACAAAATGTAAATATCCTAACAACCTATGAAATACAATTGATCTAATACTTGGAAATTCTCTAAACAATCGAAAGACTTAAGTAGTGAAATGTTCCTTTTTGCGATTGAGAGAATATTGCACAAGTTCACCAAGAAATGCAAATGTCTGAATATGCAAAGTTGTTTCTTGGTTGTGCAAAGACCTCTATTTATAGATAAAGTTGTCATTGGGATTCCAACTTTATCGTACAAATATGGTTGAGAGCATTTAAGGAAGCAATACGACTTCCAATTAAATGAAGTATAAAGTATGACATAAAGTCACTTTATTCAACCTGCTTTATGTACTTTTGTACTTTAAACATAGACAATTGCTATTGTCTGGTTAATAGCACATAAAGCATAAAGGTCTTCCTCGTAATCAGTGTAAAGCTTTGTAAAGGCTTTAAACTGATATTCTCCAGTTTCTATCTGAATAGAATGTCAACTAGGCTTCGCTGCCATTGTCATTCTCTATCTTCCACTTGTTGTCTTGGACTTCAATTGGAATGTCTTCAGGTCTGGTCAGATCTCAACTGGAGGAAGTCTTCAGTTGTGTTAACTGTACGTTGCAACTGGACTTCATATATTTCTGGACAATTTCTTCAGGTCTCCAGATGCAACTGGAGACTGGCCAGTTTATCAGTAAACTGGTCCTAACAGGAATAAATGACTACACCCAGTGTATCATTATGAGCAAAGTAACTTGTGTAAGCCTTATCAGAAAGCCCACCAAGCTCATCAATATCTTCAATAATCACAGAACGATCCTCAGTGAGTTGGTTGAAAAGTCCCTTGTACATAAGTTAGTTTTTCAACGCTTCATACCAAGTTGCAAAGCATCCCGGTATTAGCTTCTTTTGCATCAAGGTATTCTTATACCATATAGCAATATCAGGCTCAATAATATCATTCAAAAGAACAAACTACAAAATAACGAAAACACAATTAATATCATCGACATTTATCCCTAATCATTAACTACCCACATTTCAATCATAAAATCTAAACATATTAATGAATTAAGGCTAAGACTCATTTAGACCCAACGACATATATATCCGGTGCGGGGCTCGCGGCTACAGGGAATTAGTATAGTCAATAAATGAGTAAGAACGATTCTCTACCAATTAAGGCTCTTAGATCTTTATGAGATTCATAGGAGATGGGGAGTTCTCCATTTACAGGTATATTTAATCTCATATTTGCCAGCTAGTATCCGGCATCTTATCCGGACGACCTAGCTTAGTCATCCTACAAGGACACATGTGGCTGTTCGTATCCGGAACTGGGATGGGCAGATACGAAGGACCACCCTACGGCTAAACACTATGGCATAGGCAACTTATCCAGAGCGACATGGAGTATAGCAGGTAGGTGCTCAACTTACAAGATGACATGACTACTTAAGTGGGTATATTTAATTATTTGTTCTAATCAAATAATGCGCTAATAACTCTATCAACATCAAAAATGAATGGATTGAAATTACTAGCATTCCTATTCGTGTTTTAAACTATTTAAAAGACAGTTTATTTTCAACTTAGAAATGTTAATAAATTAACATCTCGTTAAACCACTTTTAACTTAGTCGAAAAATAGTGTCCATCTAGATAATCAGGGCATGTCATTTAATATCGTAATTCTAATCTAACTCTACAAACCCTAATATTAAATTCATTTAATAAACGATTTATTCAATTATCTAAATTTCCACTAACAAGTCTCTAACCTCTATTTTACGTAAAGGCAGATGCAATTATTATTCTAATTCGTTAAACGTCTAAGGCATCTAACATGGCAATACTATTGTCCTAGTTAAAACTTAATGCATGTCCTTAATTAATTAAAAGCACTTTTAATTTTCGTAAAACATAATCTTTTTGAGTTATTCCAAAAATCTAATTTCAAAAACTCAATGAGTTTTATTTATCCAAATTAAAAGTCTTTCCTTTTATATTTTAATCTTTCAAATAAATATTTCTAGACATGCATTAAACCCTAATGCAAATATATATACAACTAAAATACATGCAATTAAATTCGCATGCATTTATAAACACTTATATAAACCTACTGATCGTATACAAGGAAACTAATTAACTATTAATTTTAAATCTTTAAACAAATACAAAATATTTATATGGATATATATATGATTTTCGAAAACTTTTATATATAAAACATATATATATCCACATCTCATATATTTGTATTTATTCCAAGATTCAATTATTTCAACTAAATAATTAACGGCTAGTTCTATTAAAATATATAAATGGACCTATCACATTATTCATATTATATGGACATCGTTTTATAAAGCCTTTTATTAAAATAGAAATATATCCATATTATGAACTAGTGAACTTTCCATTTATGAAAACCCTCTTGATTTCTCTTATTAATAAAATCACTTAATATAAATATAATATATATATACATGAAATATATATACACATGTATATAATATATATACGAAATTGAACGTAAGTAATCTTATTCAAGACTAAAAATCAAGGTAAGTACTTATACCATGCATGGACCGCTCTGATACCACTGTTGGGATTTTATTAACCGAATAACATTAAATGGGTCGGGTGACCGACCCGGTTTGAGTGACAAATTAAAATTTTCATAAAACCTTTTAATAAAACAACTTTATTAAATCAAAGTACGTAGCGGAAGCGTGTTAATAAACTATTAAACTATTTAATATTCCTTACTCAGAATCACCATGCAATGCAATATAAGTAACTTAAATAAATACAAACTAACCTCGTTGCGGTAGACAAGATCCCTCATGATGAGGAAGATTCCGAAAACAAGATTCCAAGTGTAGAAACCCTCCGTAAGTGCGTACACGAACAATGTCTTAACCAAGGATCTGCTAGGCACCTTTAGGCTTACGACCGCAACCAACCGAAACCCTCTTGACCACCTAGTAGTCGAATTCGAATCCCTCTAGTAGGCATGTCAAATTTGAACTCCTCCAAGGATGAGAATTCGAAACCCTAACCAAACCACAAAAGGCAATAAACCTTTTTCAAAAACTAATTTAGGTTTTAACTAAAAACCTAAATAATTAAATCTAAAACAATTTTGAGATTTTGTTGTTTTTCTTTGATAAGGATCGAACCACACAAGGGGAGAATCCCTTTGTGTGTGTTTTTAGGGTTTTCAAGAATGAATGAATTATGAAGGGGTTTATATAGACATAGTTTTCTAATTAGATTAGGAAACTAAAACCCTATAATTCCCTTGCATAGAATTTCGATCCTCCCTCCCCTTTCCTTAGAAAATTCGGCCATGAGGCCTTAGGGGGGATGGACCGGACTTTCCATATATTAATTAATCCACTATTAATTAATTTGGACCATTAACTAATTAATTATCCAACCCGTTAACTCATTTAATTAATTAAACTCATTTAATTAATAAGCTATTTATCAATCAATTAAAGCTAACTTTTAATCGACTTCTATAGATAACATTTTTCGGTTTATCCATTTATCCTCAATTAACTCGCGTTAATTTATAAACGAATAATTTAATTAAAAACTAGTTTAATAAATGCGTAAATGATCAAATATCATTTCGTAGCTTTATGGTTAAACATTATAGATGTTCTATTGTGTATGACCCTACGGGCTCAAAGATCCGAAGACATATGGTTAGTCGGGTCTATGAAAGTTCACACAATTTCAACACATCCATGTCCCATTTGCTCTTAATGATGCATCCATTTTGGCACGAGGATTAAGTCAATTGCCAAATAGAATTTAAACCCTTTTATGACTTTCTTGATCATAGCATTCCGAACTATTCGCAGTATGGCCATACATTTCATTACTATATCAAGCTGTCATTGGCCGAGTTTACTATCTAACCACAATTGGGAGCAAATTCCTTTTATAAATACATACGCCCTTTCCATATCTCACATTTACCCAAAGTAGCATACTGCGGTCGGTTAAGTGTCCCGGTTCGGACTAAATCAAAGTAAATGATCGATATGGTCCAGGCCTACGCCTATGCATTTAACAAGTCGAAGGATACTCACGGATGGAATCACTTCGAGATTTACTTAATTGACATATAATCCAAGAATTGATCTCGGGGCAGGTCAGCCAATATTTGACTCATCCAATACATGTGAGTAAGGCTCGTATCTCTCTTACGATTATACCTCTATATCACTCAAAAGCGAGTAGTCTCAACTCTCAAGCCAATAGCAACCTTTCTCTCACAATTACCTTTCTTTCGCAAGATCATTCCCATGTGTGCAACCGGTAATGGCATATTTAGAATTTTCTCACAAACCACTCATCGAATACTCCCACAATAACTGTTCTGAATGTCCAGATGTTGAGTTGACATTTCTAAACTTCTTTCACATTTTGAAATCTAACATTTTCGCTTAATCACAAGCCAATTTGTTTCCCTTTATAGAACTATGATGTAGATTCCACAATGTGGGAACTCTTCGTTTTAATACGAAAATAAATCTTTTATCATAAAGGGATATTAAAACCAATTTTTAAACATCACTTTTATTGTTTTGCCATTAAGAAGTCAACCAGTCTTCTAAATGTGTCCCTCTGACAGGCCTTTGGATTTATCTAAGGGTAGGAGTCTCCATTTGGTTAGCCATTTTGAGCTCTTCACTGTGATGTGCATGTTTGAGATTTGGTTTCGATTTGGTAGAATGATAGAGGTTGATGTTTGATATTGGTTACTTACATATTAGAGGTGTATTATTAATGCTTTTGATGTTATTAGCCTTTTTTATGTATTGTTCAGCTAGGTCGTTTGTGACGTTATTGTTTCACATACATATGGCATGTCATATGTATGAATTAGTTTGGTACTTTGCCAAGCTACTTGTAATAATCTTCTTTTGGGTGATTTATAAAAGCTTACCGGGGTTTAAATTCCCCTTTACCCAAAAAAAAAATATTAAAACCAATTTTGTAGTGATAATGATATTTTAAGAAAGCTTAACCTTTCTTCTACTTATGAGCGTAGTAATTCTTAAATCTATTTTAAGAATTTCTATTAGTTACAAGATCTTGCATAACTTGCAAGAATATGTCAAACCCTGGATTCGATTATAGTGATTAAGTTTCCAATAAGATATTAAAACTTGCCTCACATAGGTAGTTTAAGTGTATCTTAAATTCCTTTAATTAAGAATCTCTATTAGTCATATGACTTTTGCATGAGTACAATAATTATACGATTGCATAGTCTTATCAATAACTAGATTCGACTTTAAATCTTTAATGACTAAGTATTTATCAAGACATTCATTAAAACTTCCACAAATTGATAGTTTAAGTGTGTCTCAAAATTTCCTTAATTTGCGTTTATTTACAACCTAAATCCATGCTATGAATATCTAAACTCGATATCATACAACTAGTTTTGGTATTAAACTCTTTTAATCCATTTCAACCATGTTTTATTAAGTTCAATTCGTCTCTAATCCAATCTAATTTGGATGATGACATTTAACTTAACGAAACATTTAATTCATCGAATTCTACCATTCGATAAATAATCTACCTTCGTAATCAACAGTAAATGCTCAACACACTCATTATTCTGATCACGAATAGGTTACTAGTAAAAGATATTGTCTTATCCTTGTTATTAAAATTCTCCCACTGATTCCTAGAATCATATCTTTCAAGTATCACACACTCGATAGAGAATTTATTTATCTTAATTAATCCCGAGTCTCTCTCTTCTACTTACTCTTTGAATCAAGTATTTCAAGTAGTGACACTTGGTGGAGGTTACAACTCTCTAATCAAGATAACATCAGTTGTCTCTTATTATCACGAATATTGCTTCCATTGACTTATGGAATTAAGTTCTTCAAGTAGCAACACTTGGCGAAGCAATGATTCTTATAATTAAGACAAAGTAATAAATATAACAAAGACCTTTTATTTTAGAATCCTTTCTAAAATTTACATCTCTTGGATTTCCTTTTGTAAGTTACTTTATGTACGACTTTTATTTTCATTTCACAAATCATTTTGCGAAGTGCCAAATGTTTTTACTATTTTACAAATCATTTTGTGAATTCAATCTTTAGCTATAATTACAATAATTACATGCAAGACATATGTAACAAAACATCAATCAAACAACCAATCAAGGAAAGATAAAACTTGGTAGATTCAAAATTAAAATATTCCAAATCCTTAATAATCCAACATTATTCCAAGAACGAAAATAAAAGGGTAATAATGTTTTCAACTAAAACATCAAATAAAAGATATTTCTAAAATGAATGTCGAAGCATTTATTTCAAGACTATCTTTCTCCTTCCAAATTTTCCTTTATTCTTCCTTCCTTGTCCGCCCCACTTTGGATATACCTCACGAAGCCATTCTTCAATTTTCTCACAACCATGAGCGTCGTGTGAATTACTTTTGCAGAATGTGCACAATGAATTTCTGTGGTAAGGCCTATCAATAAGTGCCCTTTCTGGTAATATCATCTCTACACTAATGAACATTCTTTCAAGATCATCTACTTACTTGTGCTTGCAAGTCTTAAGAAAGTTCATGGCAAAATGCTTATAGTGTAGGCCAAGTGAGTTAATCACCAAGAAGATTTGTCCATCATGAGTAAGTGGCTGCCTAAAAGCTGCCAACTCATCGATGTATCCTCTCATAATCTTCACGTGATCCGATACTGATTTTCCCTTGTCCTTAAGGTAACTTTTTGCTTCATCAAGAGTTCCCCTCGCAATGATATTCACAGCATGTTGATTCTCTTCAATAATCATTCCAAGTAGATGATAAACATTGCCACAACGTAAGTCATAAGTATAGCTATCATCAATGGAATTAATGACTACACCTAGTGTATTATTATGAGCAAAGTAACTCGTTTAAGCCTTATCAGGAAGCTCACCAAGCTCATCAATATCCTCAACAGTCACAGAACGATCCTGTAAGTCCCAACTCGATAGATGGTACTACTGAAAACACCTCTATGTCGATGGTGGAGTTACTTTGCAATATATGCACTGAACTGGAGACGACCAGTTGCAGTGTGTATATACCAAGTTCTAGATAGATTACTTATATAAAAGACAATAAGTAAAGAACAATGCAATAATACAAATAACTTGTAAGATAACTTGATGAGACAATATGTATTTTTCAATGTGTAATTTATTTATTGATATTAAACAAATTACAAGGTTGATGCGGAACCAAGATAATACACGAATGTAAATATCCTAACAACTTAAAGTTGTGAAATGTTCCTTTTAGCGATTGAGAGAAGATTGCACAAGTTCACCAAGAATATTGCAGGTTTGCAAAGTGTGAAGTGTTTGTATGTTTTTCACTTTGTGAGTTGAACACTTAAATTCTTGGTTGTGCAATGACTTGTATTTATAGGCAAAGTTAACATTGGGATGTTAACTTTAGCCGTACAAATGTGGTTGAGAGCATTTAAGGAATAGCATTTAATTCCTTAAAAAGTAGTGTAAAGTCGCATGATAAAGCAACTTTACACAACCACCTTTATGTACCTTTTATTACTTAAATAATAAGACAAGGCTTATTATCCGGGTAAAGGTACATAAAGTATACAAGTTAATTCCTCGTAATCAGTGTAAAGCTTTGTAAGGGCTTTCCACTGATGGTCTCCAGTTTGTAACTGACTAGAATGCCAACTGGGCTTCGCTGCCATTGCCATTCTCTATCTTCCATTTGTTGTCTTCGACTTCAACTGGAATGATTCTTCAACTGGTCAGTTCTCAACTGGAGGAAGTCTTCAGTTGCGTTGACTGTACGGTGCAACTGGACTTCAATATATTTCTGGACAAATCTTCTTGGTCACCAGTTTTACTGGGTCACCAGATGCAACTGGTGACTGGTCAGTGTGAACTGGTGACTGGTCAGTGTGAACTGGTGACTGGCCAGTTCCAGGTGAACTGGTCCTAACAGATCCTCAGTGAATTGGTTGAAAAGTCCCTTGTACATAAGGTAGTTTTTCAACGCTTCATACCAATATAGGCTTAATCTACAACATACACATAAGCACATAGTGAGTATCTTTCCACCCCAAAGCACGCAGATAGTAGGGGCTACGAACTCACCTGGTGAGAGCAATATAATCTACGGGTGCACGAAAGAGTTTATATGTAATTCAACGCTCACTTTTATCCAAACCTTGGACAATGGAACAAGATTTGTGAGAATTGCATCTCATCATACCGCACCTTAGTTTTTGAATGTTCATATGGGTTTCTGTGTGTCCACAGGGGTTCGGGTTTGTGCAGACGGGTTATGGTTTGTGCACAACGAGTTGACGACATGAAATCCACCAAGCTAAACGTAAAATCAAGGCTTCAAACTTTACCACAACCCATTACAAGTATAACCAAGTGTAAAAATCAACTCTTTTCACAAACCCACTTCCTAAATCAAAAAGCCCTCTTTCAAAACCCTAAATCAAAATTAGTTTTAACAAAAACCCAAAGATTTGACCAAGTGTTGTGAAATCTAGTTACCCAAGACATATAAAAACATGATTTAAGTAAGTAGGGAGAAAATTTACTTACAAATTGTTACCTTGGATCCAAAAATCTGAATTTGAGAAAAAGAGGAAGAAATGGAGACTTGTTCTTGCAAGATGGATGATCTTGGTTGATTTACTAGATTATTATTACAAGTTGTTGTTGATCTCATCCTAATTTCTTGATCTAAAATATATTTGAAGAAGAGATGGGGAAGAAAGTTTGGGTCTTCCATTATTAGAGAGATGGATGGGGTAAAAGATAGAGTAGAGAGAGAGGAGAGTGTGAGAAATGATGGAAATGGGAAGGTTGGAAGGTTTTATTCCTTCCAAAACACTCTCGCATACTCTTCCGATTTCTTTCGAGAAATGATTCGACCAGTTATAACTTTTACCTTGAGACTCGTTCAAATATCTCGTTGACTCAGCTTTACATATTTTTAAATTACGATTCTAACGACTGTTCATACCCACCTTTTCTTCACAAAACTTTATTTACTTCAAGTTTGACTCAATTTCAATTTTATAAGTTCTGTAATGTTGACCGGCCAAAACGGCGGGTGTTACATCTTCTCGCATTCTTTTTTTTCGAGAGTTCTCATGATAACCCACCCCTTGCTAATTAATGCCTATATATATATATAATATATATATATATATATATATATATATATATATATATATATATATATATTGGCTCATCGATGAGAAATTTCACGTTGCTGATTAAAATAAAAATTAAATGATATCATAATTAAAGCTCTTCAAAATAAAGTGTACTCAAAGTAATTATGTGATCGAGAACTTTTATGATATGAGTCCAAAAGCAAATTGAAAAAGGTCGGTGGATGTTAGGGGGATGGAGTGGTCTCGGGTACCAGGCGCGGATTCGTCAGGTTAAACGGCTACACCGCCGCTGGTGTCTCGGGTACTTCATGCGGCTAGTGAAATTGAGTGGAGAGAGTGTAGTGTGACATGTGGGGGCCACACCCTGGGCTCCCTTTTAGACTGTTTGGGATTTTCATTTTATTGTTTTTTAAATTTAAAACCGCTTTTCACTATAAATACATTCCATTTTCACCATTTTTAAACTAAACAATAGTCTGTGTGATATAACTGAATAACACACTTACAAAAGTTGTTCAAAGAATCGTATGACGTTTGTTGACCCATTTACAAGTATTCATCTAATTGGTCAGCGTTGACAGCATACACCAGCTGGCGTATAGCGGAAGTACATTTTTGAAAAACGTTTAAAGTGGGTCGACCCGTGACATCTAGAAGAGGATTGTGAAAGTAACTAAAGTGAGCGGGTAATGGTTGTATGGCGTTAAACGAATGTATATCTTTTACTATACGGAGAAACATTTCCTTGGACATTCGAAAACGCCTTCAAAAATAATCAGTAGAACAGACGGGTCCTAGGGCAAAGTAATGATTAAATAAACGGGTCTCTGACTATGTCTAATGAATGAATAATGTAGAAAGTCGTAAGAAAGACAATCGGTGGATTAATTAAAGATTTCTATGAGCTATTAAATGAACAAATTTATACACAGTTATGTCGCTTTGGGCGTCAGGAACCATTAGTTGAGTTATGTCGTTCTGCGAGTGGGGAACCACCGACCTGTCACCGTTGTCTCAACTATTAAAGATCATAATTATTGTACAACTGCTTTAGTGTCTAGCTTTGAGGCATGGCTGTAGTGTGAGAGTTATTCTAAGTAGTGATTCACAAGTACAACTAATAATAAGATAAAATGTCTTGCTACTAGCTAGTAGAACTGATTGCTATACAAACTTGAAATAAGTGCTTAACTAGTCTGCATTAAGAAGTAAGATTGAGTTGTGGGACAGTTGGAGTTATAGAACGGTTTTAGATGTATTAACACAAATAAAAGGTTAACTTTTAGTTTTGATTGACTGATTATCTTTGCCTTTAAGTTATACCTTTTGGATTTTGTCTTAAGCTTTCTCAAAATATTTTGCATGACTAACCTTTGAATGTTTTAACATTAGAAAAACTTTTCCACTTAAGTTGTCCGCTCATCTTTAAATGTTTTATTTTCTTTGGACTTATTGCTTAAGGACAAGCAAGACTTAAGTGTGAGGGAATACGATGAGTGTTCATTTTGTGATTATTTCCCCTACCATTAGGTCACATTTTAATGTCTAAATGAGTTTATAAATGTGAACTTTTGGTACTTAATGAGATTCAATATTAACGCAGGTTGACAGAAGATGCGATCGAGGGTAAATGTCATTTATCAACTCAACTTATAGGCCAATGGACTTTACAAAACACAGGAAGGTGAAACGGAAGTCAAACGAAGAATATCTGGAGCTGGAGGAGGAATCAGCGTCGCTGGTATGTTACAGAAGGCACCCAACACCAATGGGAAGTCCTCACCAGCGCCGCTGGGAGCCACGCGACCAGAACTGACTTACAGCCTTATACATGGAAGAATAAACCCTCAAACCCTACAGGGAGCAGTTTTTCAGCCACCAGACGCCACACTTCAACCCTAGGTAGAATTTTGCAGCCATCTAAGAGAATTTGGAGTTCCAAACACCTCTTGATCTTCATCTTCAACCTAGATCTTCATTTTTATTTACTTTTATTGTTGGTAAACAATGTCTTTAATCTTTTCAGACTTTGTGATTCCTTTAATAATGTCTGGCTAGTAGGCTGAATACTTGTTTGGATTGATGTGATCATGTAGACTTTTATTTATCTTATTTTATTGTTAGATATGTTGGATTAGTGTTTACTATTTATCGTAGATCCATGGTTAAATAGTTTTTCATATTGTTTTTGGTTTTATATCTCGATATATTAATTTAATTTTGATGATCGGTCTATAATCATTCACTATGATTATATACTTGGGACGGAAAACGCTAATCGGTTTATAATTAGTTATAAAAAGTGATTATACTCTTGGGAGCGAATCCAGAACCAAAACAATTAGGACTAGTTGAACATGATGCTTAACAATGTCAGACGCGATCTAGTGTCATGGAAATGTGCACTATGACCACCGGAGAGAATAAATACACAGTGACTGGCTTAAGATTTGAGTACAATTAAAGGTAAATCATAAACACAAACTTCTACTTTAATGCTTAGCAGTGAATCTATCGAGAATCTGTCTATAGGGTAGGTGTGAGTCTAGTGACAGCCCTACTAATTATGTTTGGTGAATTTAACGAGAAATAAGTTTTCCAACAGACTAGCATAAGGTAGGATAATAATTGTCATATTACATGTGATCGGATATGTCAAACAAGTATTTGTTTTAAATTTACTGTTACTGTTTCTCATTTTTAGTATCTAGACTAAACTGGCTTCTCACTAGACCAAGTGGTTGCGGTCTTCCTTTTATTTTATTGTTTTTTATTAGTTTAATTAGGAAATAGTGACAACCCACCACCACTAGGATTCCACATTTTATTTGACTAAGTTTTGCAAGCGTCACTGCGAACGATCCTGTACTTATCACTAGCTAAACTACGCGCGATCGGGTACTCTACTCGTTAGTGTGTGTTTAGTTCGAGGTAATTACTTGTACCACTTTTTATAAATTTAAAACCATTGTTCTTTTCCAATTTAAAAATCATTTTTATTTTTCCAAAAGAAAAACACCATCAGCGCTCTTGGTATGTTTGTCCGTGTGGAGCTCTCGGCTTCTCTTTCTTCATCTTCTAAAAAGGCAACAAACGTGTTCAACATTTCCGGATCTATTGTATACCTATGAATGTATGAGATCGAAGATATGCTGAAGGCTTTTGTGATCTGTGAATACCGTACACTTTGTACCGTACAAATAGTGCCTCCAAATCTTTAAAGCAAAAACAACCGCTCCGAGTTCAAGATCGTGGGTTGTGTAATTCTTTTCGTGGATCTTGAGCTGTCTAGAGGCGTAAGCAATGACTTTACCTTCCTGCATAAGCACACATCCCATGCCTTGATGTGATGCGTCACAGTATACCACGAAATTTTCAACTCCATTTGGTAATGCTAAAATAGGAGCATTACAGAGCTTGTCTTTCAATGTTTGAAATGCTTCTTCCTGGGCATCCTGCCAAATAAATTCCTTGGTCTTTTGAGTTAACAACGTCAAAGGTTGAGCAACCTTTGAGAAGTTCTCAATAAATCTCCTATAATATCCAGCCAGCCCAAGAAATTTACGGATTTCTGTCGGAGTCTTAGGGGCTTCCCACTTCTTTATTGCTTCAATCTTAGATGGATCTACGTGGATCCCATCCCTGTTCACTACATGACCCAAGAAGTGTACTTCCTTAATCCAGAATTCACATTTTGAGAATTTCGCGTACAACTTCTGATCCTTGAGGAGTTGCAGAATTGTTCTCAGATGACCTTCATGTTCGTCTTTATTCCTTGAGTATATCAGTATGTCGTCAATAAATACAATGACAAACTTGTCAAGATACGGTCGACATACTCGATTCATTAGGTCCATAAACACAGCAGGTGCATTGGTTAAGCCAAATGGCATAACCAAAAACTCATAATGCCCATAACGAGTTCTGAAAGCTGTTTTCGGAACGTCTGTCTCTCTGACTCTGAGTTGATGATACCCAGACCTGAGATCAATCTTAGAAAAGTGTGATGCACCTTCCAATTGGTCAAACAAGTCGTCAATACGAGGTAAAGGGTACCTGTTCTTGACAGTCAACTTGTTCAATTCTCTGTAATCAATACACATCCGCATCGAGCCGTCTTTCTTCTTCACAAATAGGATTGGAGCTCCCCAAGGTGATGAACTTGGACGAATTAGTCCTTTAGCTAACAACTCTTGAAGTTGTTCGGACAATTCTTGCATTTCTGATGGCGCAAGACGATAGGGTGCCTTGGCCACGGGTGCAGCTCCAGGAATCAACTCTATTCCAAACTCTACTGGTCTGTGAGGTGGAAGTCCCGTCAAATCTTCAGGAAACACTTCCGGAAAATCTCTAACTATAGGAATATCTTTCATTTCTTTAACCTCTGGTTTCCTTTCTACTACAAATGCTAAGAAGGCAGGGTGTTCTTTTTGTAAATATTTATTGGCCTTTATTGCCGATACTAAGATTAATTTCTTTCCTGCCTTATCTCCTTGCACTTCTAGGGTTTCGTTATTCTGTAGAGGTATTCTAACAATTTTCTCATGACAACTTATATTAGCTCTAACCTTGGACAACCAGTCCATACCAATAATCACATCAAAACTGCTTAAATCTATGGGGATTAGGTCAATTTTAAAAGTTTTACCGGCTAATACCAAACTACAATCCACTAAATGATCTCTAGCAATATATTTTTGACCGTTTGCATATTCGACAACATAAGTATCTTTCATGGGGGTAGCTACTATACCAAAACGTGACTTAAATTCTAAGGATATGAAACTTTTATCAGCACCGGAGTCGAATAATATAAAAACATAATGATTATTGAGTATGAATGTACCTATCACAACGTTGGGATCACGTCGTGCATCAGCAGCATCCAAAGCAAAAACTCGGCCTCTACCTCGGCCTCCTTGATTTCTAGCTTGGTTGTTCCCCACATTGTTCCTTACTGGAACTATAGCATTATTGTTCGGGGCTTGATTAAGTCGTGGACAAGCGGGTCGCATATGATTCTCGCTTCCACACTCGTAGCACTGATTTGGTATCTTTTCCCTACAGAACTTTGCCTGATGTCCCGTTCTTTTACAACGGTAGCAAGTAGGACAATTTCCTATATGACGCATGCCACACTTGTTACATCTTCCGTCTGTGCCCAGGTTTCTATTAATATTCTGGGGGACCACCGCAAAGTTTCTGGCAGCTTTAAACCTCTTGCCATTCCCACCATTTCCAAAACCACTACCAGAGGCTTGATCATTCCTTCTCTTGACCACTTCATTTCCAACAGAAGAACCAGCGGTTCTTTTCAAATCTATCACCATCCGATTTGTCGCACTAACTGCCGCCTGTAAAGTCATGGGGTTAAAAGCGGCCACTAATCTTCGGATGTCAGGTGACAATCCATAGCAGTACCTTTCCACTAACTTCTCCTCCGTATCCACCATACGAGGAACTAGCCTTGTCAGCTCATGAAAACGAGTAGTGTATTTCTCGTTATCTAATCCAACCATAGCATGGTTCCAAAATTCGTTTTCCATCCTCTGTACTTCCTCCCTAGGACAGTACTTTTCCATTAGCATCCTTTTGAAGTTCATCCAAGGTATGCTATATGCCGGCTCTCGGCCACGAGTCCTAATCTGCTCGTTCCACCACGACAGTGCGTGCTTTTGAAATTGAGCGGAAGCATATTCCACTTTGTGCTCTTCGGCACAACGGCTGATATGGAGCACTGCCTCAATGCTTTCCAGCCAGTTGATTAGACCTACCGGACCTTCGGTACCATTAAATTCTTTCGGTTTACAATAGGTGAAGGTCTTGTAGTCAGTCCCGTGCAGATGCACTCGAGGAATAACTTGTTCAGCAGTAGGTTCGGCATTGTTACTATTATCAGTAGGATGATTATTATTGGCGTTCATGCTCGCCGTGATCTGAGCAACTAAAGTAGGCATAGCAGCCAACAACTGTTGTGTCACAAACGCTGCCATATTATTTTCCCCGTCAGCACGTGGGGTAGATCCAAGACCAGTGTTCCTATTTGCAGTAGCAATTTCTGGTTCTTGCTGGTTCACAGGTTCTTCCTGTTCAGTTGGATTGGGTTGAGGAGTTGATCTAGTAACTCTCTTGGGAGCAGCCTTCTTCTGGACCTTGCCTCTTGTCTTGGGAGCCATAAGTCTAAGACATGAACAAAAATGTCATTTAGAGATTTCCTCGTAGGAACAACAAAGAGTGTAGCTTTTCAAGATGTTTTAGATATAAGAGGATGCCAAACACAAGTCACAATTTATCGACTTACTTGAACTCATGAACTAAACAAGAAAAGAAATATAGAACACTATACTTCTAGAATTGAAATGAGCAAGTGACGTAGTTTTGAACAAGTAAGTAAGCCAAAGAACTATCATATTTCATTTATACTAAAAACTTTTTACATAATCTGACTTTCCAAAATCTTGTGGGAAAACTACATCCACAATACAATTCATGTGGGAACTACATCCACGATGATATATTACACAGTCAGAATAATTACTATCTGACGTACGTGGGAAATACATCCACCAAAAAGATTACAACTCAAATACAGATGTATGAGTTGTCAATTGTTCTAAGGCTTACAATACGTTACTACTACAACTATTAATTACATCCTGAAAAGAACTACAACAAGCAAGGCCACCACCAAGACCACTACAACTGATAGTATCCAGACCATTCTATCAATAGTTTCTCTCCCTTCCCTAGCCACAGTCATAGCCTCAGCCGCCTGCTGATAAGCTCCAGTCAACTCCTGAGCTTGATTTTCCATCCTCTTTCTGGTGCAGATGAGGGAATTGTTCATCCTCGACAGCTGCCGGCGATAATATTCCATCCTATCAGCTGCAGATGCAACTGGCATAACAGCAGGTGGATTGTAAACAGGCACTCTTGAGGGACCCGCAGCATACGGATCTCCCTGAAAGAATGAAAGACCAAATCCACAGTTGCCCTGATCTGGTGCAGAAGGACCAGGAGCATAGGGGTCTCTAGGAGCATAAGGCAAATGAGCTCCCTCGGTAGTTCTCCTCTGATATGGAGATACCGGTGTTACAGAAGATTGAACATGGATAGACACATGTTCGCCTCCAGATTCACTGGAAGATGAAACAAGGTTAATAGGGCGTGATTCATTGCCCGATTCCTCCATTGGTTCCTCTTCATAAGAGTCAGGAACATATGGAAAGGAGTTTTCCAAGGCAGGAACTGGAGGTGTACGAGGTACAACAGCATTAGAGCTTACTCCGTCCGACATGACTAGTCTGAAAAGATAGTCAAAATAATCCATAAGTCTACTGGATAAGACAGCACGAATCAAATGAAGGTGACAGTACGCAACATTGAGGTTTAAAGAAATCTTTGTCTAGATTACACACATTCGGTTTGGGTTTCTATTACCAACATATTTAAAATGCTTATATATAGGGTCACCCGCAGCCTTCCCACCACATTTAAATATGTTGTCAATATAATCCAAACTATCACGTATATAAACCTTATGCATACACATACGAGTCGAGTTTCTATTCCTAACATGCCTTAAATGCTTATGTATAGGGTCACCCGCAGCCTTCCCACCACATTTAAATATGTTGTCAATATAATCCAAACTATCACGTATATAAACCTTATGCATACACATACGAGTCGAGTTTCTATTCCTAACATGCCTTAAATGCTTATGTATAGGGTCACCCGCAGCCTTCCCACCACATTTAAATATGTTGTCAATATAATCCAAACTATCACGTATATAAACCTTATGCATACACATACGAGTCGAGTTTCTATTCCTAACATGCCTTAAATGCTTATGTATAGGGTCACCCGCAGCCTTCCCACCACATTTAAATATGTTGTCAATATAATCCAAACTATCACGTATATAAACCTTATGCATACACATACGAGTCGAGTTTCTATTCCTAACATGCCTTAAATGCTTATGTATAGGGTCACCCGCAGCCTTCCCACCACATTTAAATATGTTGTCAATATAATCCAAACTATCACGTATATAAACCTTATGCATACACATACGAGTCGAGTTTCTATTCCTAACATGCCTTAAATGCTTATGTATAGGGTCACCCGCAGCCTTCCCACCACATATACAGCATGCTGTGTAATATAATACAAACTATCCTCAATTGGAAATGGGCCCACTAATTACAAATATAACATATGGACAGCTAAGTACAATTAGGACTAAATAAAGCTATAGTCCTCAGAGGTCTGACGCTAATTGTACGTCCAATGTTCAAAAGATGGCTTCAAATGCCATATACGCTTCCAAATACTTACTGTTGGTTCCCTGAAAAGCATGAAATTTGAGAGGATCAACTATCGAAATAGTTGGTGAGTTTACAGTATGTTTGACCAAATGTTTATTCGTCATTGATACAACACAATGACTTATAGTTATAAAAGACCAGACAGTTAGAATACAACATCTAACAATACTTTTATTTCAAAAACAGTCGGTATATCTAGATCCGACCTTTTATACAAGACTGTCAGTATATCTAGATCTGACAACTCTTATAACAAACAGTCAGTATATCTAGATCGACCTTTTATACAAGACAGTCAGTATATCTAGATCGACCTTTTATACAAGACAGTCGGTATATCTGGATCCGACCTTTTATACAAGACTGTCAGTATATCTAGATCCGACCTTTTATACAAGACTGCCAGTATATCTAGATCTGGACACGTCATATATCAACATTTAAAATAAGATAGTAGGTATATCAAATCCAAACTCATCTTATATCACGTCAATCAGTATATCTAGATCTGATGACAGCATATGACAGTCAATATGCCTCGCACAGGTTTCCGTTCTAAATGGGTGCGGACCGTAGCCAAGACAGTCGAGATATCTAGATCCGACAATACAACCAATAGGGGAAACATTTTAGTTTGTCAAACACAAGAAACCATTTAATCCGCCATCACACGGCAATTCAACGTCATTTCATTCAACATTTAATAAATGACACGTATACACATTTTCGACAGCCCAACATGGCAAATTTAAGTCAAATGATTTAAGCATCCATATCACATGGCATACACAAAAACAATCATTTATTTAATAAATAGTGTATACAACAGTACATGCTTTTCAGGCCCAAAGTAAAAGGAAAAGGGCGCCATAAACTCACCTTAGCGATCTAAATGCTAAAAGGTATAAAGTAGCTCGAGAAGATCCACAGTCAATTCTCCTGGTTATCCAAAACCTATGATATCATTACCAATAATGAGGATCAAATCCCTTGACGACGGGTATCCTACGTACAACTACTTAGCTATAGACCCTAGAATGCCATAACCGAGAATGTGATTCAATGTTCAATATTATTTGACTCAAGTTCGTCTTTTATACTAAATTGGATGGAAAGTCAAATGTTCCAGCAAGATACCACTGCGCCGCAGTGGGAAAAGTTTCACCCCACTGCGCCGCAGTCAGCCAAAAATAATATTTTTCCGAGGATTTACACTGCGCCGCAGTGAGCCAGAACATGCTCACTGCGCCGCAGTGGCTTAAGTCGACACCAGACCAGAGTCTGGGCACTGCGCCGCAGTGGGCTAAGACAACAGACCAGAGCTCACTGCGCCGCAGTGGCTTAAGTCGACACCAGACCAGAGTCTGGGCACTGCGCCGCAGTGGCTTAAGACACAACCAAGCCACTGCGCCGCAGTGGCAAGTCCACCGACCCCACTGCGCCGCAGTCAGCCAAAAATAATATTTTTCCGAGGATTTACACTGCGCCGCAGTCAGCCAAAAGTAATATTTTCCGAGGATTTACACTGCGCCGCAGTGAGCCAGAAATCCATTTCACTGCGCCGCAGTGGCAAGTCCACCAGACCAAGCTCACTGCGCCGCAGTCAGCCAAAAATAATATTTTTCCGAGGATTTACACTGCGCCGCAGTGGCTTAAGTCGACACCAGACCAGAGTCTGGGCACTGCGCCGCAGTGGCTAAGTCGACACGACCACCACTGCGCCGCAGTCAGCCAAAAATAATATTTTTCCGAGGATTTACACTGCGCCGCAGTGAGCCAGAAAATAATTTTTCCGAGGATTTACACTGCGCCGCAGTGGCTTAAGTCGACACCAGACCAGAGTCTCACTGCGCCGCAGTGGCTTAAGTCGACACCAGACCAGAGCTGGCACTGCGCCGCAGTCAGCCAAAAATAATTTTTCCGAGGATTTCACTGCGCCGCAGTGGCTTAAGTCCACCAGACCAGAGTCTGGGCACTGCGCCGCAGTCAGCCAAAAATAATATTTTTCCGAGGATTTACACTGCGCCGCAGTGGAAAAGTCCCAACCAGCCACTGCGCCGCAGTCAGCCAAAAATAATATTTTTCCGAGGATTTACACTGCGCCGCAGTGAGCCAGAAAATAATATTTTCCGAGGATTTACACTGCGCCGCAGTGGCTTAAGTCGACACCAGAACCAGAGTCTCACTGCGCCGCAGTGGCTTAAGTCGACACCAGACCAGAGTCTGCACTGCGCCGCAGTGGCTTAAGTCGACACCAGACCAAGCTGCACTGCGCCGCAGTGGCTTAAGTCGACACCAGACCAGAGCTCACTGCGCCGCAGTGGCTTAAGTCGACACCAGACCAGAGTCTGGCACTGCGCCGCAGTCAGCCAAAAATAATATTTTTCCGAGGATTTACACTGCGCCGCAGTCAGCCAAAAATAATATTTTTCCGAGGATTTACACTGCGCCGCAGTCAGCCAGAAATTCCAGATTACACTGCGCCGCAGTGGCTTAAGTCGACACCAGACCAGAGCTCACTGCGCCGCAGTCAGCCAAAAGTAATATTTTCCGAGGATTTACACTGCGCCGCAGTGAGCCAGAAAATAATTTTTCCGAGGATTTACACTGCGCCGCAGTGGCTTAAGTCGACACCAGACCAGAGCTCACTGCGCCGCAGTGGCTTAAGTCGACACCAGACCAGAGTCTGCACTGCGCCGCAGTCAGCCAAAAGTAATATTTTCCGAGGATTTACACTGCGCCGCAGTGAGCCAGAAAATAATTTTTCCGAGGATTTACACTGCGCCGCAGTGGCTTAAGTCGACACCAGACCAGAGTCTGCACTGCGCCGCAGTGGCTTAAGTCGACACCAGACCAGAGTCTGGGCACTGCGCCGCAGTGGCTTAATCGACACCAGACCAGACCACTGCGCCGCAGTGGCTAAGACACAGACAATCCACTGCGCCGCTGTGGCTTCTTTCTGATATTTTTAATACCCTTAATTTGGTAAAATGCTTACGATTAATTACCGTTTGACCTAAAAGTCAAAATATAAGGTAAAGGTATTTTCCCCCGTCTTATTTTAGTTAAGACAAGAAATTAAAATTAAATAAACTAAACTTTTAGAAATATTAGGTTTTGACAGTCTAACAACTGTGTTCAATTATAACATTTAAATCTTTATTTAACATTATTTTCAGACTCGGCATTCGTCTAAATAGCTAATAGTCTACGTCATAAGGATACGTCTAATTGAACCATATCAAATGTTCAATTAACTAAAAATTTCCACGTCATAATCTCTAAATTAGACGAAATTATAAATAATGATCGATATTAGGACTAACCCGATGTTAATTAATCACGAGTTGTCACAAAGTTGAGAGCTAAGTGTTAGTTTGATTAAAGTATTCAAATTATTTAAAGTCTATTTGGAAGGAAACTTTAAATATCTATATTTATATACATATACCATTACTTAGCACTTAACACTTTGCAGTTTGCGCCTTTGCATTATTTGTCTTGAAATATCAAAACCCGTTTTTGTTTTTACATATATTCAAAAAAAACACGTTTTTAGTTTTGGTGGTTATCCAAAACTGTTTTTGAGTTGGTTTCTTGACAATTTTAAAAACTGTCATGAATCTTATATATACAGGCATATGAGACATGCTTTTCTTATCTTCTTTTCTTCTTCTCTTTCTTTGATAAAAACATACATATACAATGCTCATTAAAAAAGATTAAAAACACTATGTAATCTGATGCGTAAATCACGCGACAAACGACAGCGGAAGACTATTTTTGGTATTTTCTGGATTTTATATGAAATAAACAATTAAACGAGACAATAAAGTAAAATGATAGATAAAAGAATCCACCACCAAGACTCGTAAAGGCTAAGCCACCGGAATCAAGGATAAAGGAAACACTCCGCCCCACCACTACAATCGATAAAGGTCTAGCCACCACGATTATAGATAAAGGAAACCGAAGATTTAAAAGACCTCACCACAATATTTGATAAAGAACAAGTCACCACAAATATTGATAAAGGGGTCACTTCTAA
Organism: Erigeron breviscapus; assembly: GCA_034093135.1. Taxonomy (NCBI): domain Eukaryota; kingdom Viridiplantae; phylum Streptophyta; class Magnoliopsida; order Asterales; family Asteraceae; genus Erigeron; species Erigeron breviscapus. The sequence goes on along the minus strand of CM067175.1, from coordinate 38,237,736 downwards.
CCACCAAGATCAAAAGATCTATAAAGGTAAAAGAAGATTTTTGTAAGAAATAGAGGTTGCTTTATTAATTTCATTCAACATTCACCAACTGCCTTACAATGAGAAATTAAGCACTTATTTATAGCCACACACATGCTATTTCCTAGGAATAAAGAAATACAAATATTAAATAAATAAAAGGTTGTCATGTGTTAAGGACAACCACTAATTTATCCACCAATAGGAAAAGGACAGACAAAGCTTCTAGAAATATTCCTTCTGCACAAGGGCCCACAAACCGTTAAAAATAACGTTGTCACACGTGCCTTCCTTATCCCTGTCAACAGCTGTCATTCCTTCTTTATTAGGTCCACTGCCATGTCACCGAAATAAACTGAACTAAACAAAACTGGTGACTTTATTCTGGTATTTCTGGACTGGAGTCGTTCACTGGTAAGCTTCACTGAAGGGTCTTGAATGGAGCCTGGAAACTGGAGCCTGGAAACTGGAGCCTGGAGACTGGAGACTGGAGACTGGATCCTGGACTGGAGCCTGGACTGGAGCTGGAACTGGAGCCTGGATCTGGAGATATTCACTGGAGGATGCACTTGGAGGATCTTCACTGGAGCCTGGATCTGGAGCATATTCACTGGAGGATGCACCTGGAGGATCTTCACTGGAGAATGCACCTGGAGGATCTTCACTGGAGGATGCATCTGGAGGATCTTCACTGGAGCCTGGATCTGGAGCATATTCACTGGAGGATGCACCTGGAGGATCTTCACTGGAGAATGCATCTGGAGGATCTTTACTGGAGAATGCATCTGGAGGATCTTCACTGGAGAATGCATCTGGAGGATCTTTACTGGAGAATGGATCTGGAGGATCTTCACTGGAGAATGCATCTGGAGGATCTTTACTGGAGAATGCATCTGGAGGATCTTTACTGGAGAATGCATCTGGAGGATCTTTACTGGAGAATGCATCTGGAGGATCTTTACTGGAGAATGCATCTGGAGGATCTTCACTGGAGAATGCATCTGGAGAATCTTTACTGGAGAATGCATCTGGAGGATCTTCACTGGAGAATGCCTGGACTGGAGCTGGAACTGGACTGGAGTTGGAGATCTGGAGGATCTTCACTGGAGAATGCATCTGGAGGATCTTTACTGGAGAATGCATCTGGAGGATCTTTACTAGAGAATGCATCTGGAGGATCTTTACTGGAGAATGCATCTGGAGAATCTTTACTGGAGAATGGATCTGGAGGATCTTCACTCACTAGAGCCTGGATCTGGAGCATATTCACTGGAGGATGCACCTGGAGGATCTTCACTGGAGAATGCACCTGGAGGATCTTTACTGGAGAATGCATCTGGAGGATCTTCACTGGAGAATGCATCTGGAGGATCTTTACTGGAGAATGCATCTGGAGGATCTTTACTGGAGAATGCACCTGGAGGATCTTCACTGGAGAATGCATCTGGAGGATCTTTACTGGAGAATGCATCTGGAGGATCTTCACTGGAGAATGCATCTGGAGAATCTTTACTGGAGAATGCATCTGGAGGATCTTCACTGGAGAATGCATCTGGAGAATCTTTACTGGAGAATGCATCTGGAGGATCTTACTGGAGAATGCATCTGGAGGATCTTTACTGGAGAATGCATCTGGAGGATCTTTACTGGAGAATGCATCTGGAGAATCTTTACTGGAGAATGCATCTGGAGGATCTTCACTGGAGAATGCATCTGGAGAATCTTTACTGGAGAATGCATCTGGAGGATCTTTACTGGAGAATGCATCTGGAGGATCTTCACTGGAGAATGCACCTGGAGGATCTTCACTGGAGAATGCATCTGGAGGATCTTACTGGAGAATGCATCTGGAGGATCTTTACTGGAGAATGCATCTGGAGAATCTTTACTGGAGAATGGATCTGGAGGATCCAACTGGAGAATGCATCTGGAGGATCTTTACTGGAGAATGCATCTGGAGGATCTTTACTGGAGAATGCATCTGGAGGATCTTCACTGGAGAATGCATCTGGAGGATCTTCACTGGAGAATGCACCTGGAGGATCTTTACTGGAGAATGCATCTGGAGGATCTTTACTGGAGAATGCATCTGGAGAATCTTTACTGGAGAATGGATCTGGAGGATCCAACTGGAGAATGCATCTGGAGGATCTTTACTGGAGAATGCATCTGGAGGATCTTTACTGGAGAATGCATCTGGAGGATCTTCACTGGAGAAGTAATCTGGAGAATCTTTACTGGAGAATGGATCTGGAGGATCTTCACTGGAGAAGTAATCTGGAGAATCTTCACTGGAGAATGCATCTGGAGGATCTTTACTGGAGAATGCATCTGGAGGATCTTTGCTGGAGAAGTAATCTGGAGAATCTTTGCTGGAGAATGCATCTGGAGGATCTTTACTGGAGAATGCATCTGGAGGATCTTCACTGGAGAATGCATCTGGAGGATCTTCACTGGAGAATGCATCTGGAGGATCTTTACTGGAGAATGCATCTGGAGGATCTTTACTGGAGAATGCATCTGGAGGATCTTCACTGGAGAATGCATCTGGAGGATCTTCACTGGAGAAGTAATCTGGAGGATCTTCACTGGAGAATGCACCTGGAGGATCTTTACTGGAGAATGCATCTGGAGGATCTTCACTGGAGAATGCATCTGGAGAATCTTTACTGGAGAATGGATCTGGAGGATCCAACTGGAGAATGCATCTGGAGGATCTTCACTGGAGAATGCATCTGGAGGATCTTTACTGGAGAATGCATCTGGAGGATCTTCACTGGAGAATGCATCTGGAGGATCTTTACTGGAGAATGCATCTGGAGGATCTTCACTGGAGAATGCACCTGGAGGATCTTCACTGGAGAATGCACCTGGAGGATCTTCACTGGAGAATGCATCTGGAGGATCTTCACTGGAGAATGCATCTGGAGGATCTTTACTGGAGAATGCATCTGGAGGATCTTCACTGGAGAAGTAATCTGGAGAATCTTTGCTGGAGAATGCATCTGGAGGATCTTTACTGGAGAATGCATCTGGAGAATCTTTACTGGAGAATGGATCTGGAGGATCTTCACTGGAGAAGTAATCTGGAGAATCTTTACTGGAGAATGGATCTGGAGGATCTTCACTGGAGCAGGAAGTGGAGCCTGGAAACTGAGACTGGAGACTGGAGACTGGAGACTGGAGACTGGAGACTGGAAACTGGAGCCTGGAACTGGAGCCTGGAAACTAGAGACTGGAGACTGGAGACTGGAGACTGGAGACTGGAAACTGGAGCCTAGAGTCTGGAGATTGGAGGATCTTCACTGGAGCCTGGATCTGGAGCATATTCACTGGAGGATGCACCTGGAGGATCTTCACTGGAGAATGCACCTGGAGGATCTTTACTGGAAAATGCATCTGGAGGATCTTTACTGGAGAATGCATCTGGAGGATCTTTACTGGAGAATGCATCTGGAGAATCTTTACTGGAGAATGCATCTGGAGGATCTTTACTGGAGAATGCACCTGGAGGATCTTCACTGGAGAATGCATCTGGAGGATCTTCACTGGAGAATGCACCTGGAGGATCTTTACTGGAGAATGCATCTGGAGGATCTTTACTGGAGAATGCATCTGGAGGATATTCACTGGAGAAGTAATCTGGAGAATCTTTACTGGAGAATGGATCTGGAGGATCTTTACTGGAGAATGCATCTGGAGGATCTTTACTGGAGAATGCATCTGGAGGATCTTCACTGGAGAATGCATCTGGAGGATCTTTACTGGAGAATGCATCTGGAGAATCTTTACTGGAGAATGGATCTGGAGGATCCAACTGGAGAATGCATCTGGAGGATCTTTACTGGAGAATGCATCTGGAGGATCTTCACTGGAGAATGCATCTGGAGGATCTTACTGGAGAATGCATCTGGAGGATCTTCACTGGAGAATGCATCTGGAGGATCTTCACTGGAGAAGTAATCTGGAGAATCTTTACTGGAGAATGGATCTGGAGGATCTTCACTGGAGAATGCATCTGGAGGATCTTCACTGGAGAAGTAATCTGGAGAATCTTTACTGGAGAATGCATCTGGAGGATCTTTACTGGAGAATGCATCTGGAGGATCTTCACTGGAGAATGCATCTGGAGGATCTTACTGGAGAATGCATCTGGAGGATCTTACTGGAGAATGCATCTGGAGGATCTTTACTGGAGAATGCATCTGGAGGATCTTCACTGGAGAAGTAATCTGGAGAATCTTTACTGGAGAATGCATCTGGAGGATCTTCACTGGAGAAGTAATCTGGAGAATCTTTACTGGAGAATGCATCTGGAGGATCTTTACTGGAGAATGCATCTGGAGGATCTTTACTGGAGAATGCATCTGGAGGATCTTCACTGGAGAATGCACCTGGAGGATCTTTACTGGAGAATGCATCTGGAGGATCTTCACTGGAGAATGCACCTGGAGGATCTTCACTGGAGAATGCATCTGGAGGATCTTCACTGGAGAATGCATCTGGAGGATCTTCACTGGAGAATGCACCTGGAGGATCTTCACTGGAGAATGCATCTGGAGGATCTTCACTGGAGAATGCATCTGGAGGATCTTCACTGGAGAATGCATCTGGAGGATCTTCACTGGAGAATGCACCTGGAGGATCTTTACTGGAGAATGCATCTGGAGGATCTTCACTGGAGAATGCATCTGGAGGATCTTTACTGGAGAATGCATCTGGAGGATCTTTACTGGAGAATGCATCTGGAGGATCTTTACTGGAGAATGCATCTGGAGGATCTTTACTGGAGAATGCATCTGGAGAATCTTTACTGGAGAATGCATCTGGAGGATCTTCACTGGAGAATGCACCTGGAGGATCTTTACTGGAGAATGCATCTGGAGGATCTTTACTGGAGAATGCATCTGGAGGATCTTTACTGGAGAATGCATCTGGAGATCTTTACTGGAGAATGCATCTGGAGGATCTTCACTGGAGAATGCACCTGGAGGATCTTTACTGGAGAATGCACCTGGAGGATCTTCACTGGAGAATGCATCTGGAGGATCTTTACTGGAGAATGCATCTGGAGGATCTTTACTGGAGAATGCATCTGGAGGATCTTTACTGGAGAATGCATCTGGAGGATCTTTACTGGAGAATGCATCTGGAGGATCTTCACTGGAGAATAATCTGGAGAATCTTTACTGGAGAATGCATCTGGAGGATCTTCACTGGAGAATGCATCTGGAGGATCTTTACTGGAGAATGCATCTGGAGAATCTTTACTGGAGAATGGATCTGGAGAATCTTTACTGAAGAATGGATCTGGAGGATCCAACTTTACTGAAGAATGCATCTGGAGGATCTTTACTGGAGAATGCATCTGGAGGATCTTTACTGGAGAATGCATCTGGAGGATCTTTACTGGAGAATGCATCTGGAGGATCTTTACTGGAGAATGCATCTGGAGGATCTTCACTGGAGAAGTAATCTGGAGAATCTTTACTGGAGAATGCACCTGGAGGATCTTCACTGGAGAATGCATCTGGAGGATCTTTACTGGAGAATGCATCTGGAGGATCTTTACTGGAGAATGCATCTGGAGGATCTTTACTGGAGAATGCATCTGGAGGATCTTTACTGGAGAATGCATCTGGAGGATCTTTACTGGAGAATGCATCTGGAGGATCTTTACTGGAGAATGCATCTGGAGAATCTTTACTGGAGAATGGATCTGGAGGATCTTTACTGGAGAATGCATCTGGAGGATCTTTACTGGAGAATGCATCTGGAGGATCTTTACTGGAGAATGCATCTGGAGGATCTTTACTGGAGAATGCATCTGGAGAATCTTTACTGGAGAATGCATCTGGAGGATCTTTACTGGAGAATGCATCTGGAGGATCTTTACTGGAGAATGCATCTGGAGAATCTTTACTGGAGAATGGATCTGGAGGATCTTTACTGGAGAATGCATCTGGAGGATCTTTACTGGAGAATGCATCTGGAGGATCTTTACTGGAGAATGCATCTGGAGAATCTTTACTGGAGAATGGATCTGGAGGATCTTTACTGGAGAATGCATCTGGAGGATCTTTACTGGAGAATGCATCTGGAGGATCTTTACTGGAGAATGGATCTGGAGGATCTTCACTGGAGAATGCATCTGGAGAATCTTTACTGGAGAATGCATCTGGAGGATCTTCACTGGAGAATGCATCTGGAGGATCTTTACTGGAGAATGCATCTGGAGGATCTTTACTGGAGAATGCATCTGGAGGATCTTCACTGGAGAATGCATCTGGAGGATCTTTACTGGAGAATGCATCTGGAGAATCTTTACTGGAGAATGGATCTGGAGGATCTTTACTGGAGAATGGATCTGGAGGATCTTTACTGGAGAATGCATCTGGAGGATCTTTACTGGAGAATGCATCTGGAGGATCTTCACTGGAGAATGCATCTGGAGAATCTTTACTGGAGAATGCATCTGGAGAATCTTTACTGGAGAATGCATCTGGAGAATCTTTACTGGAGAATGCATCTGGAGGATCTTCACTGGAGAATACATCTGGAGAATCTTTACTGGAGAATGCATCTGGAGGATCTTCACTGGAGAATGCATCTGGAGGATCTTTACTGGAGAATGCATCTGGAGGATCTTCACTGGAGAATGCATCTGGAGGATCTTTACTGGAGAATGCATCTGGAGGATCTTCACTGGAGAATGCATCTGGAGGATCTTTACTGGAGAATGCATCTGGAGGATCTTTACTGGAGAATGCATCTGGAGGATCTTTACTGGAGAATGCATCTGGAGGATCTTTACTGGAGAATGCATCTGGAGAATCTTTACTGGAGAATGGATCTGGAGAATCTTTACTGGAGAATGGATCTGGAGGATCTTTACTGGAGAAGTGATCTGGAGAATCTTCACTGGAGAAGTGATCTGGAGGATCTTTACTGGAGAAGTAATCTGGAGAATCTTTACTGGAAATATCAACAAAGACCAGATTATTCTCTTCAATACTTGTTGTAACGATGAGCACGTTTATCATGAGATTACACTTCTCTACCCACACATACGAATCACGTTTCTTCAAAGTAACAAGGAATAGAACTGGAAAGACCAAGTATCTTCTGTTCTTTCTATTTTCTGTTTTACAAAATCAATTTCTAACAATAAATATAATTTATGTAATTTTTATAAATCAAAATATAAAACTATAAGCGATATCATGAGGGAAAAAAAACTTTTTAGTACGAGTATTATTTAAACTGATTAAAATGTTAATTTGTTAGATTCAAAGCATCAATGATAAAATAAAAATATGCGTTACCAAGTTTAGATCCTTATTTTCAATTTTCAATAATGGTTGATGTTAGCATGTAATTATAAAAAGCACACTAACGAAAAAAAAAAAAAAAAAAAAAAAAAAAAAAAAAAAAAAAAAAAAAAAAAAAAAAAAAAAAAAAAAAAAAAAAAAAAAAAAAAAAAAAAAAAAAAAAAAAAAAAAAAAAAAAAAAAAAAAAAAAAAAAAATCAAACAGAAAACGAAAACCGAACCAAACCAATTGGTTTGGTTTTCGTTTTCTAAAAACCGAACGGATCGGTTCGGGTTTCGGTTTTATATGCAAAAACCAACCGTTAAAACCGAACCGAACCAAAAACCTTTAAGTTAAGTTAATTTATATTTTATATCATCTTATATTTATATACATCTAAGAGACTAAGATTACATAAACTACTTAGAAATAGTGATCTAGTTTATCAATAAAGATGCATATAGTTTGACATGTTGCATTTTTGACTAAATTCTACCAAATTTCTAGTTAACCACTAGGTTAAAGTTTTTTCAGTTAAGCTGCTTAATATAACATATGTGGTTTGTCAAGAAAGCTCAGGCTCGTTTAGTCGCTTACAAAAAATTAAATTAAGTGTCATTCAGATACGGGCCATATGCAGCGCAAAGCAAAGGAGACTCTTGCATTATTCTTGAAATATAACCATAAGTAACATGGAATGCTTAACTTATAATTCAATAAGCAAAAAAAAAAAAAAAAAAAAAAAAAAAAAAAAAAAAAACCGAATCGAAAAACCGACAAACCGAACCGAACAAAACCGAATCAACGGTTTTTGGTTTTCAAAAACCGCACAGATCGGTTTGGGTTCTGGTTTTGTGCTAGGACCGACCCATGTTCAGCCTTACTAACCAATGGTCTAGTTCAAGCGCAATTGAGGATCATCGTAACGGGCTTTCGAGCTTCGAATGGAGGGTTTGAATTACCTAACTTAATTAACTGGCCGTACAAGAGGATAAGCATATGTGGTCATTTCTCCATTTGGAATTTCTAAAATTACCCAGACATTAAAAATTAGTGAAAACAAGATGATTCTAGATTAACACATGTGGGCTAGGCCTATTCAAAGATAAGTGGGCTGTGGGCTTAAGATAATACGTCTAATAAAGGTATATACCCATCGATAAATTGTTGATTACGATAAATTAATCAAAATGAAGATGTATACACTTGGTAGTTATCAAATTTGTATGTGTGAAATAACAAAAGATTGATAAAAAAAACGTGAAGGTAATGTAACTACATCGGTTGTAATGAGTGTTCCCTATCATAATTTGGCCCGGACCTTGATGGCAAAATTATGACACTGCCACACACACAAACAATAACCACATTAGCAGCTTGAAATAACATCCTCTATCCGTTGCCCCGGGAGACATTACGTTCATGTATAAGTAGCTTATAACATTAATATAATTTTTTAAACGTTTATTATGTGCGATAATATGTAATATTTATAACCTATTTTCAAGATCATTTTATGCAACATTTAAATGTCATGGAGATTACAAAAAAATTGCTAGTGATTTGTTGATGAATTGTAGCTCTCATACAACATAAAAGTGAAAGTAGTCGGTTAGAAAACCCAAAATCTATGCATCGTACGTCAAATTAAACCCCAAAATAATATATTCGAGTTTATATATTCTTTAAAAACATGTATACGAAAAAAGTAAATAAGATGAACTACATATACATAAAAACATATTTCTATCATTAATTTATATCGACATATAGATACGTATGTTCATCGGTAGAAAATGGTTGTTATTAAAAAAGAAATAATAAAAAAAGAATGAAAACATAACCAAAAAAAATAATAAGAAAAAAAAAGGAAGAAAAAAATAAAAGCAAAAAAATTAATAAAAAATTGTTCCCATGAAATTCAATCGACGCAACACTTCGCTGCGGGTCGGACATATTGTAAGTAAACTTTGTTATTTTAAAAATAATGTTTGGTGTTAGTTACAAAAGTGTAACATAAGTAAATATGTCAATTTAGAAACTCAAATAGCATTTAACGATCTTTAAGACACTTTACAGAAAAGGATGTAACTCTGTTAGAGAAAAGGACTTGATCAGTTTTCGTAAATCCCGTTAAACACCCGAACCGAACTTAACTGCCGTTAGTTGATGAGGACCATTATTGTAAGAAGAGTTAATTACACTTTTGGTCCCTGTCGAGGGTTAAAAATTATCGTTTTCATCCCTACCTTTCATATATTACCGTTTTAGTCCAAATAAATTTGTTCCGTCAACGGTTTTGGTCCAAATTACAAACGGACGTTAAATTACCCAACATGTGCCCTACAGGTGATGGGTATTTTAGTCTTTCATTGTTACAAGGACCAATAGTGTAATTAATTATGAACTTTTAATTAACAAATAATAATAAATACATTATGGGGAGGAAAAAAAAAAACTCTAACGATTTTTATTTTCCAGATCTTCAAAATTTCATCTTCAAAATTTCCTGACCAAAAGTGTAATTAACTCCTATGAAATAAAATTAAAAAAAAAAACTAATAATCATCATCATCAACAATATTACAAGATAATCATCACCACTTTAATTCCTCATTTTAATTCTTGATACAAATCAAAATTCTATTAAAACCCATTTGAGATCAGATCTTCAAATTAAAATTCATATCACAACTACCATCTAAAATATCAAGATTAAAACAATACTCAAAATACAATCAAATTCTACACCATCTACATCTTCAACTTTATTTTTCCAAGCATCATATCAAGATTAAGATAAGATTCAAAATGTGTATACATATCTATATGTATATCCAGATCTAAAAATCACAAACGAATTTGGTGGCAGCCGGAGATTCACATAGAGGTGGTGACGGTGATTCTAACAAGGTTGCTGAAGATTCGCGTGGTGGCTAGAGTTCATGTCGGAACAGTATGTATATCCAAATCATATAGATCTTCGGTTGATTTTGATTTTGCCTATAGATCTATGGATTTTTGTAATCAGAGTTTGTTTTTGTGATGAGTTGGATGGATGGATTTGGTGAAGTGAATTGAAAGAGATTCCGGCGGTCTCTTTTTCCGGCGGCATGATTTACAAATCTTGTAAAGTTTTAAAGGGATGTTGGCTTTGGAGATAAAAGGGAATTCTCATTTGATATATATGTAGATATTGACTTGATACAGAAATAAAAATGATTAATACTATTAAAATATAGAGTTAATTACGCTTTTAGTCCTTTGGTAAGAAAAAGACTAACATACCCATCACGTGCAGGTCACGTGATGGGTGTTTAACGTCCGTTTCGAAAATTGGACCAAAAGCGTTGACGGAGCAAAAATTTTTGGATTAAAACGGTAATATATGAAAGGTAGGGATGAAAACGGTAATTTTTAACCCTCGACAGGGACCAAAAGTGTAATTAACTCTTGTAAGAATATTAGACCATAAGGAGTTTTGTCGTGTTCATAAGTAGTGGAAAGAAAATTGTTTAAGTTTCTATCTTTTGAATCGTAACTCGTAAGCTAATATTCTTGCTCTAAGCAAAAAAGAACGATTGGGCTTGACAGCCCACCTGCTCTAAGCAAAAAAAAAACGATTGGGCTTGACAGCCCACAAAAAGAAATATGGGCCAAAATTTATACGGAGCCTTAGATAAGATTCAAAGTACTATACGGAATAATAAGTCGTGCATCAAAACCGTGGAACTGTACACGTGTATGCTACTGTGTAAATTAAAAAATAAGGGGCCAAAGGCACCGGCCTTATGAAAACAATCTTTATAAGTTGTGAAGAAAATAACGGGCACAGACCCCGTTGCAGGGGTTTTAGAATATATACTAATATGTAAATATGAGCGAGCGGCATGTAGGACAAGTGTGCGAGTTATGTTAAAACGGTGTGAGTCAACAAAAAACGCATAAAAGGATTTCCGGGCAGCCAACACCGGATATCTCGCAACCTTGTTCCAGACAATTTTTCTTCACATTTTTAGCTTCACTTCTACTTGTTTAATTAAATATATACTTCATTTCATTAAAAGCCAACATGTCACTTAGATATCTTGCTTATATTATTTTATCAAGTGGAGTACTATGTCTCAAAAATATCCACCCTCTCTCCATAAAGACCTTTATTTTTCACAACAGTATTGTGAGTTGTGACACTTTTAACTTGTAAAAATTGTTTTTAAAAACATCGAAGTATATGACAAGGAAAATATTTGTTGTGCCTACTTTCTATGTCTAAAGATAGACTTAAAAAGGAGATTAAGCCATGTGGTAAAATCAAAGGTAAAGATAATGAAAGAGAATTGTTGGAAAATAAGTGTCATGTAATATATGGATTAGACTTATTTTTAGGTTTATGAATTAGATATATATATCATTATCCATATGACAATTACACAACATCTCCCATCTCCTAATAATAATAAAACAACCTCTGAGTTTATTTTTTTTTAAATTTTAAATGAAAAACAAGGTTAAATTCCAACCCTTGATTATTATGCTTACATCATCTACCTTTTATAGATTTATTCCTTAAATTACTAAATACTAAATTAGTAATTAAATGATAAATACTAATTAATTACATTCCATTTCAATGAAATTTTCGTTTACATACCTTATAAATCATTAACATTTAGTTGATAAGAAATTTTATCTGATATATATACGAATTTATAGTATAGTATATATGGGGTGAGTTATTCTACCCTTAAAAAAAACACGAAAACCAATTTGAACCACACATTTCAAACTATATTTTTAAATGAATAATAATGTTATATAATAAACCTTCCTATATATTTTTAAAAGTATTTCAATTCATCTAACATCTTTAACAAAATAAATAACTCAAAAAAAAGGGTAATGGGAGAACTCTAGCCCCGGTACCACAAATTGGATACCTATCGACTCAACCCGTATGAGCCATATAATGCTGTTAAATATCTCCATCCTAATTCTCACATGATTTGAGTACCACGAAGGATCGAATCCTCGTCTTTAAAACTTTACATGTGGGTCTAGGCTTCATTGATAATAGGTATCTTAAAGGAAAAAAAATTTTTGTGTCAAGCAAGGATCGAACTTGGAACCTTAAGGTCACCAGGTGTTTCTCTTACCACTAGGCCAACTCTTTATTGGTAAATAAGTAAATAAAATATTAAAAAATAACTATGAAATACATACGCATGACATTACATGTAACGTTACTTACAAACTAGTTAGTGGAGTTTATATTAAGAATTAAAAATCAACAATAAAACTAAAATATAAAAATTTACAGCCATTTCATTTTAGAATTACATTATCAAATTAAATGCCAATTTCACTATAGTAATAAATGACACGACCAACTTATAGATAAGGATCTTTTAAAGTTATACCAATTTTATAGGTGAAGGTGGAGGAATCTCAATCTTTGGATTAAAATCAAAGGTCAAAATTCAAATTTGAGTTTTGAATCTTAACCTTTGGTTTTAATCCAAGGGTCAAGAGTTGTCCAACTTCACCTATAAAGTTGATATAACTTTAAAGAATCCTAATCAAACTTATAATTGGTTAAACGAACAAGTGTTAAGTATGATATGGGGGCCACAAAAAAATTGCCATTGCAACTGACCGTAGCTGCGTAGCATATATATCATCGATGAGGATGATTTTTTTCCTTTTTGAAAGGTCAATTTCGCTGCAAACTTCGTGTCGTGATTCGACAGCGAGAGGTCTAACATACGTTGTTTTTATCGGGTTCACGCTAGAGAGCTCTTTTGAAGTAGATAAGCCAATTTCAAATACCCAATGGGGGAAACCCTTACTAATCCGCCCGAAGGCACGACGATTAATAAGGGTAAACCATGCCCCCCATACTTAAACCTTGGTATACCCAAGTCAAGCATTCATAAAGGAATTTTCTATTTCCTCCCCAAAGCTTGAATACAAGACCTTTTGAATGAGTGATGACCTTTCAACCACTCAGCTAATGCTCAAGGACCAATGGGGTGATCTTAGCTTTTCGTTGTTACCAAAAGTGTTCAGTTTGTAGAGTATGTATTTTGCTAAGTAGTTTGAATATCTTTATAATTTTTATTTCTAAAGTAACACGTTACCCGCGCAATGCGGTGGTGGTCGTGGCGGTGACGATGTGGTGGTGGGAGCGACTGTTGGTGGTAGATGAGGCGTCGAGCGGTGTAGATAATTGATGTAAAGGATTAATGGAGATATTTTAAAAGATAAATAACTGATAGTGTAATTTAATCATTAATGTCCAGGGATAGTGTAGGTGAAAATATTTAAGGGTGCTAAGTAAACATATTACATATTTTTCAATATTTCCAAAAATAAAATGTTATTTTTTTATAATATAATATAGAAACTTCTTAATTTGTATGACTTTTTTATATGATTTTAACTAATTGTGTTTTTTTTTTATTCATCTAATCTTAAAAGTTGATATACATATAAATATAAATAGATTATCATTTTGTTTATTTAAATTATTGTTTATATTTTAAACGTTAGTAGAAGTGGGCATGTGCAATTCATGAGAACTAAATGTGTTTCAAATATATCAATTAAGTACACAAAGTACGGAGCCGATGGTGGTAGCGGTGGTGATTGGTGGCGGAAACGACGAGTAATTGTTAAAAAGAGTAATATAAACTTTGGGTTAGTTTTGATACATTAACTAACTTCGGGGTTAAGTATTGTAACAGGGTTGAAGATATTACAAGTTGAGGGACTAAAGTTGGATATTACAGAAGATGGAGGACTGGATGGCTATTAAAGAAAGATGCTGAGTATTTAAGCTTGGATTAGGGTTTTCTAATCATTCATTCATTCATATCAAATATCTGTATCAATATTTGTCTCTCGATATTTTTTATTCTTCGATTTATATTTTCTGATTGTATGTTTGATTGATTCGTCTTGATCAATCATTCCACTGATCATCTTGATCATATTCGTCTTGTAATAATAATACTTTGTGGTCGGTATTTACAGCCGACTGATTAATTCCTTAATCGAATAACAAACAATAATAATAATAATTGTTGTTCTTCGATTTCGTTCATGGTATCAAAGCCAAGTTACTCTGATCGGTGATTTCTGTTTAAAGTTTTTTGGATTTAGGGCGTATTTCGATTTCGAAACCCTAGATCTAATAAACCCTAATTTTTAGGGTTTTCTGGTTTACAATCTTGTTGATTTCGCTGCTTATCGATTCAGATCCTGATTGTTCTTCTTGACTAAGTGAATCAAGAAGAAAATTAGGGTTCCTTTATTTCAGCCAAAGAGCACTGTATTGTTGATTCTTCTTCCTTTATCTCTTTGAAACTGTTTCTTTTTATTTCAATTCTCACAAAATCATTTGTGTTAATACTTGACCGGTCTCCGTGAGAGGCTTGGAATCCTGTCACTGACACATTTGAGAGATTGAAATTATTTTCAAAATTATATACATATATATAAATCTTGTTTATTTTTTTTTTATTTGCTTATTGTGTGGTTTGATTATTGTTTGATTAATTGTTAATTGTCTGCTCTATTTGAGTATATTTGTGTTGATTGTTTCTTGATTATCTGATTATGGCTCCTGATGCTGGTAGTGGTTCTAAAACAACTACTGTTAGTGGTCTTGATTTTGGTGATCCTTTATATCTTCATCCTACTGATACTAGTGGTGCTCCTATTCTGTCTTTTAAGTTGACTAGTACTGAAAATTATAATGTTTGGTCATGTGCTATGATGCTTGCTTTAGAAACTAA
The DNA here is from genome assembly GCA_034093135.1 of Erigeron breviscapus. Classification (NCBI taxonomy): domain Eukaryota; kingdom Viridiplantae; phylum Streptophyta; class Magnoliopsida; order Asterales; family Asteraceae; genus Erigeron; species Erigeron breviscapus. The sequence continues at coordinate 38,222,612 of CM067175.1, read as the reverse complement.
AAATAAAGTAGGATTTATAGATGGTTCATGTGATAAAATTGATGATGATCCTGTATTGGCTAAACAATGGGATAGGTGTAATTCTGTGGTTTTATCTTGGATTTTAGGATCTGTTAGTCAAGATTTATACATGGGACAAATATTTTCTAAAATTGCTAGTGAAGTTTGGAGTGATTTAAAAGAAACCTATGACAAAGTTGATGGTTATGTTACTTTCAATCTGCATCATAAGATTAATACATTGAGTCAAAATGGTTCTTCTTTGTCTGAGTATTATCATAAATTGAATACTTTCTGGAAACAATTTGATGCTATGGTGAAATTACCTGTATGTACTTGTAAAGCTGCTAAAGAATTTAAGGCTCATCATGATTTGATTAGGTTAATGCAGTTTTTAATGGGTTTAGATGAAATATACATGTATGTAAGGAGTACTATTCTTACTAAAGATCCATTACCTAATGTGAAATCTGCATATGCTTTGTTGTCTAGAGAAGAATCACATAGGAATGCTAGTTCTGTGAATCATGCTAAACCTGCTAATTCTGCTTTTGTGTCTAAATTTGATGATTCTAAGAAGAAATATGTGAGAAATGAAAATCTTGTGTGTGCAAATCCTGCTTGTGGTCTAAAAGGTCATACAATTGATAAGTGTTTTAAGATTGTTGGATATCCTGAGTATATTAAGAAGAAAAATGGTTTTCAAAACAAGAGATATTCAAATAATTCTTATAATGATAAAACTTTTGTGACTACTGAAAACAATTCTCATAATTCTGCTTCTTCTAGTTCTGGCATGCCTTTTACAAATGATCAGATTGCTAAACTAATGAGTTTGATAAGTGATAATCAGGAAAACAAGGCAGGTGTTCATGCACATATGGCAGGTGCTTTTATGTCTTTTGTGTTTTTAATTCTAATGTTAAAATTGATAAAATTTCAAATAAAGATGATTGGATAAATGATTCAGGGGCAAATCAACATATGTGTTGTTCTGATAAACAATTGATTAATGCCATTGATGTTACTTCACTAAATTTAACTGTTAATCATCCTAATGGAACATCAGCTTTAATTAGAAAGATAGGAGACATTAAACTTACAGAAAAAATAACAATTTATGATGTGTTATATATTCCTGATTATTGTGTTAACTTGTTTTCAGTTCATAAGGCAAACAAAGATAGTAAAATATTTATAGGGTTCACTGAAAATATGTGTTATTTACAGGATTTGAGAACAATGAAAAACCTGGGGACTAGTAGAGTTCATGGAGGATTATATTTGTTAAATGTAAGTAATCAAGTTGGTATATGTAACAATTCTGTGAGCAATATTAAGTGCAATGTGTCTTCTGATTTGTGGCATTCTAGGTTAGGACATCCTGCACCTACTGTTTTAAAGGTTCTAAAAGATAAATTGATGATTGATAATTTGATTAATGATCCTTGTGATATTTGTCATAAGGCAAAACAGGTTAGAGAACCATTCTCTCTAAGTGAACATAAGTCTTTATGTGTTGGTGATTTAGTTCATCTTGATGTGTGGGGTCCTTACAGAAAAACTAGTAAAGAAGGGTTTAAGTATTTTTTGACAGTTGTTGATGATTTTTCAAGAGCAGTCTCGGTGTTTATGTTAAAAAGTAAAACTGAAGTGTATTTAGGTCAGACAATGGAACAGAATTTGTTAATGCAAGGTTAACTGAATTATTAAGAACTAAAGGTATTATACATCAAACTACTTGTGCTTATACACCTCAGCAAAATGGTATTGCAGAGAGAAAACACAGACATCTCTTGAATGTAGCTAGGTCAGTTTTGTTTCAAGGAGGAATTCCTTTGTATATGTGGCCTGAATATGTTATGACTCCAATTTATCTAATTAATAGAACTCCTTCTTCTGTGCTTAAAGGAAAAACACCTTATGAACTTGTTTTTGGTTTTGAACCTAGTTTGAATCATTTGAGAAATTTTGGTTGTTTATGTTATGCAACCATTCTTAATAATGAAGATAAGTTTTCTAAAAGAGCTGAAAAATGTATTTTAATTGGTTATTCTAGTACTAAAAAGGGTTATAAATTGTTAAGTCTGGAAGATAAAAGTATTTTTTTCTCTAGAGATGTAAAATTTTATGAGCATATTTTCCCTTTTGTTATGAATTCAAAATATAATTTTAATGATTATGACATGTTTTTTAACAGGGTTGATGAGGTTGTTGGTTCCACTGGTCCCAATGATGACATCAATCTTGAATATATGAAAGGTGATGGCAGTGCAGCCATTGATACTGGTAGTAGAAATGCTGCCAGAGATTTGGGAGGCACAGCAACACCTGATGATCACACCAATGAGGTGATAAATTGTGGGGAAAATGATGATAATGCTGAGGGAGGGGTCTTGGGAAATCCTGGGATTCCTAATGATCCTATAAATGTGGACAACACTCATCAACTTAGAAGGTCTAATAGAGAGACAAATTTGCCTAGGAATCTGAATGACTATGTGCTAGATGGAAAAGTTAAATATGGAATAGAAAGGGTTGTAAATTATTCATATTTTAAACCTGAAGTGTATTCTTTTCTTTCAAATATTAATAAGTTAAAAGAACCATCTACTTATAATGAGGCTTCTAAAGATTCTAGGTGGGTTGAGGCTATGAATTTAGAAATGGAGGCCTTACATAGAAATGAGACTTGGATTGTTACTGATCTTCCTCCTAATAGAGAACCAATAGGTTGCAAGTGGGTGTACAAAATTAAATATAAGTCTACTGGTGAGGTAGAAAGGTTTAAAGCTAGGCTTGTTGCTAAGGGTTATAATCAAAAAGAAGGTATTGATTATGAAGAAACTTTCTCTCCTGTTGTTAAAATGGTCACTATGAGATGTTTGATTAATATAGCTGTTAATAATGGTTGGTCTTTGTTTCAACTTGACATTAACAATGCTTTCTTATATGGAGAGTTAAAAGAGGAGGTTTACATGACTTTACCACCTGGTTATTTTAGTAAAGGAGATAATAAGGTTTGTAAGTTAGTCAAATCTTTGTATGGGTTAAAACAGTCACCTAGACAATGGAATCATAAACTCACTTGTTCTTTGGTTGAATATGGATTTGTTCAAAGCAAATGTGATTATTCTTTGTTTATTAAAAGATATACAAATCTGTTTGTTGCTTTATTGGTATATGTTGATGATATTGTAATTACTGGCAATGATATTAATGAAGTGAATAAAGTCAAACAGTTTTTGAGTTCTAAATTCTTGATAAAAGATTTAGGGAAATTGCAATATTTTTTAGGAATTGAAATGCTTGATACTGATAAAGGCATTTGTATGTCACAAAGGAAATATTGCATGGATTTATTGTTTGAATATGGTTTATTGGGAGCTAAACCAATGAACACTCCTATGGACATGAATCTTATCATTTCTGATAGAGATTCAGTTGATGATCCTCCTTTGGAAAATGTTACATTGTACCAGAAGCTTATAGGCAAGTTGATTTATCTTACCTTGACAAGGCCAGATATAAGCTATGGTGTTCATTGTTTGAGTCAGTATATGCATAGTCCAAAAGCTTCACACTTGAAGCTAGCTTTCAGAATTCTTAGATATTTGAAAAAGGCACCAGGTAAAGGTATTCATGTGATCAAAGGTCAGTCCCTAAAACTAAATGCCTATGTAGATTCTGACTGAGGAAAATGTGTTACTTCAAGAAGGTCAGTTACAGGTTTTTGTGTATTTTTGGGAGAGTCTTTGGTCTCATGAAAAAGTAAAAAGCAGAATACAGTGTCCAGGTCCTCTTCAGAGGCTGAATATAGGGCCATGGCCACTGTTACTTGTGAAATAGTTTGGATTTTAAGCATTCTTAATGATCTTAAAGTGAAAGATTTGCTTCCTGTAAACTTGTATTGTGATAATAAATCTGCTGTTTTGATTGCTACAAACCCAGTTTTACATGAAAGAACCAAACACATTGAGATTGATATTCATGTGGTTAGAGAAAAGGTTGGTTCAAGGTTGTTAAATTTGATTAAAATTGATACTGATGAACAAGCTGCTGACATTTTCACAAAAAGTTTATGTATTGCTAAACATGAATATTTTCTAAGTAAATTGAATCTAATTGATTTGTTTCAGTAATGTTTACCCCAAGTTTATATTAAGGGAGGGTGTTAAAAAGAGTAATATAAACTTTGGGTTAGTTTTGATACATTATCAAAAACTTGTCAAAAAAAAAGAATACATATCGAAAACTGTGTTTTTCCCACTGAATTTACGCCGGTGCAGCCATGGAAACCTGCTTTTATCCCCCCACTATATACCCCTCTCCACCCTTTCTTTAATTTGATCTTTCTATTTAAAAACTTATCTTTTTACCATCTTTAAAACACACTCTTTTTTTTTTTTTTTCTTTTTCTCTCAGCTTTCACCATCCAGACAACTATTTCTCTTTATCTCCTGCTCCATGTAACAACAACAATTTTTTAATTTTTCTACACACTTTTGCTCTCACATTGCTCACCAAAAATGTTACCTTAAGTTGTTTCTATACGTACACTCTATTATTTTCTATATTCACCATAAACTCTATATATTTTTCTCTGTATTCGATCTTATTTTCACTACTTGCACAAATGTCAAGAGATAATAATAATAACTGGCTCTCATTTTCCCTCTCACCAATGGAAATGCTCACTCTTTCCTCTAATTCTCAACCTCAACAATATTTCTTCAGTGATAACTTTTACCCGAATGGTACAGCTCTTTTGTATATTTAATTAATTTCAGCCATTATTGCGTTTTTTCCTTCTTTTTTTTTTGTGCTAAAAATAGGACTAAATGTTTTGTACATTTTTTATTTGTCATGTAGTAATTTTTTATGCTAGAAACAATATACGATTATTTGTTATTGTCATAGAGGCGACTCAGGACGACCGGACTATACTAATTAGTAATTATGTTCAGACTATAGACAACAAATTAATATTGTATAGTATTTGAATGTGTATTTAATTTTAAGGTTATTTTTGATGTGCTATGTGTGTGAACAAATTTATTATCCATTAAAATATAACTTGTGCATGTTTTTGTTTTGTACGTAGGTTGGAATCATGATAACAATAATAGCAGAAAAGATAACACCAACGAAGAAGACTACGCAAAAGACGAGGCGCCACTATATCGAAGTTTCATGGAATCACAACACATGAAATACAAAAACCAAAACTTACAAGCACCAAAGCTAGAAGACTTCTTAGGTGGAGACGATATGAACAATACGGCACCGTTTCGTTACTCGGATGGCTCAACGACACATCATCATCAAACAGAAGACTCATCATCGTTAACAACTCACATACACAATGAAAACAGCCCACCAGTTTACTTTTCTGGAACTAATAATAATGACAACCAAGATCTTAAAGCAATAACTGGTGGGTTTTCAACTAACTCGGGATCTGAAGTGGATGATGACTCGGAAACTCAGATGACTGAGTTTGGTGGTGTCGAGTCAGGGAACCCTCAGTTGGGTTATGGTCAGATGAATGCTTTGTCGTTGGGAATAATCACGACAAATAATAATAGTAATAAAACATCATCTGGTTCTGGTTCTGGTTCTTGTGTTGTTGTTGCTAGTAGTCATGAGAAAGCGATAGTGGCAGTAGTTGATACAACTTCTTCTTCTTCTTCTTGTGTTCAGAATAATATAACAACTAGCTGTAAGAAGATTAATGATACTTTTGGACAAAGGACTTCTATCTACCGAGGTGTTACTAGGTATATTACTTTTTACTTACAAACAATTTAATTACATATATAAATACTGTATCATATATTGAACAATTTTTTTTTTTGTTTTGTTTATAACATTATTAATTAGTCATAAAAACTTTTGTTGATATCTTTGCAATATTTGTTATTTGTTGGGGTATTTTTTTCCCAACATTTGTATTTTTAGTACGGCCCAGTTATTGAGGATGGTGGGTTCGCTTTTCTTATACTGTAATATAACACCCCTTAATTAGTTTTTTTTGTTCTTTACTTTTGTTGGCATGACATACGACTTTGTGAAGTTATAACTTCTAATTTGTAAATGTGTAAGTATTTTTCTTATTATTGGTAAATAATTTTGAAGTTGGAAAGGTTTTTGTGTTATACGTTAAATTATTTATCGTTTAAAGGAAAAAATATAGTTTAAATGTTTAATGAGAAAACTGGGTGAGTACGTGCGTAGGCATAGGTGGACTGGAAGATATGAAGCGCATCTATGGGATAATAGCTGTAGGAGGGAGGGTCAGGCAAGGAAGGGACGTCAAGGTACATTTTCTTACTCTTACTCATTAATATAATTACTATATACAAGCACTTCAAAAGAAAATACTGTAGAAAACTACAACTTTACAATTAGCTTACGGACAATTGAGATCTTTAAAGTTAAAAATAACTTTACTAGTGAAATTGAAATGATTTTAATCTTTGAATAAAAAATCAAGAGTAAAAATTCTGAAATAATTTGTTCCCATATGAAACAAAAGATTATGTTTTCATTCAAGTTTGTCCAAAAATAAGTTTCACTTTTAAGAGTAAAATATCACATTTCCATTTCACTATTGTGGTACTTTTTCAGAAAACTCGTCCCTATGAGTATGTGTTTTTCGTCATCTTGTGTCTAACCTAATGTGTTTGAAATTGTTTTTTTAGAAATTATATGATTATTGTGTTTGCAAAACGTAAATAATCAGAAAGTTGTTTGACTCAAAAGGTAATTATTTGCGGATAAAAAGGAGTTTTAAAAGAGTTGGTTATGAAATATTTTTTTTTAAAACGCAGTTTTGAGAAAACAAAATTTATTTTGAATACGTAATGCCAAACACCCCTTAACATCTCCTGAAATTTTGTGTTTTATACAAGTAGATATGTATTTGGCACCGAATGAATATTTATAATTAGGAAAATGATAAATGCTCTAAATAATCTAACTACAGCGACAATTTTGTATGGCCGTTTCATTGTTTTCAAAGGCCATGTTTTATATTAAAATAAGCCTCATGTTTTAACAATATCTAAAACGTAAGCCATGATTGTTCGTACTCTTTTTGTTTATTTCGAGTGATAAGAAATCATTACATAATAATAATAAACTAAAAATAAACTAAGGATGATAATGATAAATAAACAAAAACAATAATAATAATAAACACTCTTGACAGTTTATTAGAAACAAAAAGAAAACACTATGTAATTAAAAAAAATCACACTAGTTATGCTAGGTTCGAACGTATGTGTTTAAGAATTGGAATTACCAATAGGCTAAATATAACATTTTATAATATCCTTTTCTGTTTATTCATAAATATGGTAGAACCAACAACATTTTGGGCGCCAATAAAACACTAGGCTCTGCTCATTTGTGCGGAGTGCACATGCCCAAATCCGGCCGTGCAATTTTGGTTGGCACCTCCACATCCACATGTAATCTAGTAATTCTATTACATCATCCCATCATTTGTTTTCGCTATATATGTAGTGATCTTATTGTTTAAAAGATTATTTTAAGAAGATATATCATTATTTTTGTTAATTTTTAATATGGTTAGTAAACTCTCAGTGACTTTTCAGTTTTGACAGACTTTTTCACTTTCTAGGTGAATGAAATGGTATCTTGCAATTTAGGACTAAATTAAAAATACCAAAAAGCTAATTAATGGATGTACTATACAAACTTTAATAACATATATTGGATTGATTGTTAACATAAAATGACTGAGATGCTGCAATGAAGAAGTGAAAGGGGTTTCATTGTTTTCAAATCGGTCAGTTGTTGTCATATTGGATTGATGTAATACTTTTTTGGACATTGTATACTGAAAATAATATGCGCCCAATATGGAAGGAATATGTCCACAAGATATTCATAAAAACCTCTTACAAGTGTGTCCAACTGGATCTGTGTTGTATGTTTTCTCTTTCTAAATCTATCACACAAAACTATGTATGAAGGTCCAGTGCCTTGGCCTGCAGCTCACTGTAGTTTCTTTTCATCAGTACATGATGATCATTTGCTTTTACTTTTGCTTTTTTACTTTCCCTTTCCCCGTTTTTCTCTTCCACCCGTCGCATATATTTGACCAGTCAAACAGGGACTCTTTTCGTCTTGATTAAGATCATTTTTATACGAATGTGCTTTTAAATCGATTGTCTCACATATTCTTGAAAAGGAAATCTGACATTGCATCGACGTGTCTGAATGTATTTTGTAACCGTTAACCATATGATATTATTAATGTTATCTGATGTGTTTGTTAAAAAAAAATACATTTAACAAAATGAACTTTTTTAGACTGTACGTTACACAATGGTAATGGTGACTCTAAGCCTTTAAAAAAACTAAAACTTAATTTGGTTAATGTATTTTATACTCGTAAATAGTTATTACTATGAGTCTGTGACAAATACACTTTTTGAATTTAAGCAATAGCTGTGGGTGCTAACTAAACCCCAAGTTTAACCTGTAGATATACGGGTGCATATGAGTGCTTCCACATCTTTTAGCTTTTGCTTTATGTGAAAGTATGTTACTGCACACTATATGGACCACTAATGTAAGCTAATGTTTGTTTTCTTTTGGTGGCTTTTTGCATGGAATTGGCTAATTGCTGTTGCTGTTACTCGGCTCTGGATATTATTTTTTTGCAGTGTACTTGGGTAAGTGGGTTCCGTATTATGCCCGTCAATCATTATTTGTCATACATTAAAGTTATTGAATCAATCAAGTAAATCAGGTGGCTATGACAAGGAGGATAAGGCGGCACGATCCTATGATTTGGCTGCTCTAAAATACTGGGGACCGACTGCCACTACCAACTTCCCGGTAAGTAACTACAACTATATCCTTTCGGTTTCACTTCATTGAATTGAGCAGATTTATTCGCAAACTTACTGAAGAGAAATTGATGCATCTTGTGTCTATATAGATTGCGAGCTATGCGGCTGAAATTGAAGAAATGAAAAGCGCAACAAAGCAAGAATTCATTGCTTCACTAAGAAGGTTTGATTCTTAATCATTGCATCACTAAGGAGGGTTGGCTCATGGGTCAAATGAGTATGGGTCAAAACAGGCTATATATGATGGGCCGGGTTGAGCAGAACTCTTTCTTAAAATACAATATATGTTTTGATGCTTTTCATAGCTTGCCCAACACTAGTTTTCCGCTTTCTGTTTAATTACCTAGTGGATTGAGTTAGTATCAAGATATAACCCGACTGGAATCTTTTCAATACATGTTTTCAGCTGCCAAGCAACGATAATAATATATAAAGATATTTCTGAAAACTTTGTTGCAATAATCCCAGGAAAAGTAGCGGTTTCTCAAGAGGAGCATCCATCTATCGAGGTGTGACAAGACATCATCAACAAGGTCGTTGGCAAGCAAGGATTGGCCGTGTTGCCGGAAACAAAGATTTGTATCTTGGGACTTTTGGTAAACTTCACGACTTTGTATAGTCTACAATAAAAAGTTCAACTTGAGTGGTAGTATTCTAATACGCTCATTATGCATATAATGTTTTAGCTACCGAGGAGGAAGCAGCCGAGGCATATGACATAGCAGCCATCAAGTTCCGGGGGTTGAACGCCGTGACAAATTTTGAGATGAAACGTTACGATGTCGAAGCTATATCCAATAGCTCTCTTCCTATTGGTGGCTCTGCAAAACGCCTAAAAATCTCCCTTGAGGCAGAGCAAAAACCTTCCCTGATCGCCAACCACCATCAACCACCGTTATACAACAGGAGCAATAACACAACCACCCTCAATTTTGCTAACATCCCACCTGTTTCCGCCATTCCGTACAACATGCCGTATGATCAAAACTCAACAGCACCCTTCCATCATCAGAATTTCATCCACCATCTAAACTCGAATCACCATGGTGTACCTGCACCCTCCTCTGGGTCATTTTCGTTGGTGGGGAACCCAATGCCGCTACTGCCGCCAACTGCAGCTGAGTTGTTCATTTGGCCAAATCAGTCTTATTAACATTATGATGACAAAAAGTACTAGAAATAGCTTAGCTAGCTAGCACCTTAGACAACGCTAATTTGGAACTATTTTAAGTGCCTTTCGTGTTTTTTGTTTTTTAGTCTTTCTTAATGCTGACCATTGCTAAGTGCTAACCGGTTTAGGGTAGCTTATCGACGTATTAATGTAGTATTAGTAAGGGCTGGGGGTATAATGGTCTAAGTTTCCAAAAAATTTCTGTTATTAAAACTTGTCAACAGGTGTTTGGAATGCTGGTTGCTAGAAGAATGGTGTTTTCGTTTCACTAATTGTGTTTCTCATACATGTAAACGCTGTTTCAGTGTTTTGTGCGTAGATCATACATTTTAATGCCATTATCAGCCAAACTTCTCAATTTTTTACATGAGTATGTAACTAATAAATAAGCCATACAAGACGCCATAGTTAAGGTGCTAAAAATAAGTTACAGTTTTTTACATTTAAATCCTATTCAAACGGAAACAAGAATTAAATAATTGAACCGGTTGATTCAAGCGAATATCAGGAATAATTCTTTCAATATTCATTGATTCAAAGAGAATATCGAAAATCAAAATATTTCACAGTAACACACTCTTGTGTAAAGAGAAAAATGATTTTTAGATATATTAAAAACAGATTATTTCTCGGTGTTTACAACTATAAAAAATAGACATGCAAAATTCGAACGTGCCTAAAACCATAAGTGGGCCGAAAATTATCACAAAACGAAAGTTAAGAAAAAACCCGAAAAACATATAAAAAGGCTCGTAAGTCATAGGAAATGGCAATTTTGGGCCCGGAGGCTGACCCAAACTTGTAAAAATGTGCTCCTCGTTCTAACGATTGTTTAGGATGGTCGTACGCTGAAAATGGCCGAGTCCTGTAGCAAAAGTTATGACCATCTTAGTGAAGTCTTTTTTGAACCCCTATTTTGGCCCTCCAAATATACTAGTGTTTGTTCTTATATACTTAGGCCTACATCACAGTAGCTAAAATAGCATTCTAAGGTCTTTTGGTCGACTGACTTGCCTTGAGGGAACACTTGATCAAGAAGAAAATAACTTTATCAGTATAAACGAAAATGCTAACGAAGTATTAAGAAGACAATTTTTTACAAGTGATTTATAAAAATTGAAGCGATAATATATAATCATTCAAACTCTTTAGCAACAGATGTGATGTTCCACCTTCATTGGAAGAGATGGTTACCTTCTCCTTCAAACGACTTATCCAATTCTTTGCTGTATCCCTTCACCTTCATCCAACATTCCTCTTTTCATTGCTCTCTCGATACTCATCCTTTCAAGCCCATCTTCCAACAAAATGCCGATCTTCCAAACATCACTTCTTGCAATTAACTACACAAGGCGAACAAATCATATGAACTCCTATGCATATGCTAGTGATGAAATAAAGTGTGAGGTATGGGTAGATTGCAATGAAGCTGACTTTAGTTTACCCGTAGTAGCCTATTAGAGATTTGTTATTTGTTTAGCCATTAATGACTTGTAATTACATTTGATGTCGGTTTTTTTTATGTTGGACAACCGTTAGATTTCTATTTGAATTTATTGTGATGATATGACTAGTAACACCGCTTTAATAAATAAACTAAACATTTTTTTTGTTTGGTCTTTTAAAGTTTGATTCTGCTATCTTTTGACGCCGTTAGGCGAAAAGTTTTGGAAATCTATATTTTTAAATAACATGTGTTACAGGTCTTGCTCTATCATTGAGAAAGGTGGAGATCAAGAGCACTCCAGTTTGGATTAAGTTACATGATGTTCCTATGGCAACATACACAGTAGAGGGTTCCAGCCTTTTGGCGTCTAAGCCGCGAAACCCGAAAATGCTTGATTCTTTCACTAACACAATGTGTTTGGAATCATGAGGAAGGAGCAATTATTCTCGGACGTTAATCGAGATTTTAGCTGAACAAGATTTCAAATAAAAACTTATTATGGGTATCCCAGATCTCGAAGGTGAAGGATTTTTGAAAGAAACTATAGGGTTGAATATGAATGAAAATCACCAAGATGTAAATATTGTTGCATTATTGGTTATTGTGATGTGTAGTGTCCTAAGAATGTTAAGGTGATTTAAGATCCAAGGTAGTGGTAAAAAACGACCGATTTCAAAAGGTTAAAAAGAAGGCTAAAAAGGGTGTTAGTTAAAAAACAAAAGCAAACACTTGTTTACAGACCAATCTCTAAGCCAAATAGTACTAAAGAATGAGGAAGTTCTTCCAAAGTCGCATCTAAGAACCAGTTTGAACTTCTAAATGACTCTAGAGATGACTTAGGCCCATTGCTCCAGAAGGGCCTGGATTATGCAAAAGGACAACCATCAAAGTGTAACGATATAAATGATTTTGATGCTGATGTTGAGGAACATATTGAAATACGAGAGTCAACATCAAATTCTAATGGGTGTTTAACTGTTGACCTAGATGGAGGCTGATTAGCATCAAGTGTCTTTAACTTTGTTTATCTTGTATTGCCTATTGTTATCATAGGCTTCTTGTGTTTAAATTATCTTACTGTTGTTATTTGTTTAACATATATGGGGCGTGTCCCGTATATGAACTAGTGTCATATTGAGTTACACTACTTCATTACTTGGTTTAACTGTTGTTGGGGTTGTTATATGAATCAACGAGGGGTATATTCACCCTTTCTCAAAAATATTATAAATAACTAGCATGGTACCCGCGCAATGCGGTGACGGGGGCGGGGGTTTAGTATTATCGGTGACGAATGGTGATGGCAACCACTTGGTGGTGGTGGCGGTGTCAAGTGCTGTAGGTGGTTGTAAAGATGATATTAAAAATATTTTAGAAAATTAGAGCTTAGAGTGTAAATTAGTAAGATAATTGTTTAGGGTGAAGTTAGTTCATTAAGGGCAAATTGTGTAAAATCTGATAACTTTTTCCATAAGGGGTATTCATTAAGGCAATTTCGTATTTTCGTAACTAATTATTGTGTAATATTTTTCAAAAATGGAAGCTGGTATAATTTTTATAGGAAGTGATATATCATCCTAATAAATAGCCTAATAATCTTCTTAAAAACCTTAAAACATTATAAGTATGATCCACTCATTTTTTTTCCTAATTTCATCACTTGATTCTACCATGTGTTATGATCTCATGTTTAGGAGGATTTTTAAAAGAATTATTTTAAGAGGATTTATTAGTTTCAATTTTTATTAATAAGTAGAGATTATAGGAAAAAAAAACCTTAAATACTGTTTTGAAAAAGCAATCATATTTGAAGGACCCAAGTTAATTAATCGGCCCCATGTAGTCCGACCGGACTTTCCCCGGCGACCTCGCCGCTAATGAGGGGGGGCCCGCTAATATTCTGCCAGAATAGCCATTAATCACATGGGGGCCCGCACTTTCCGCGGCGATATCGCCGCGGAAAGTTTTGTCTTATTCGACTTTCCGCGGCGATATCGCGGGGAAAGTGGCTGGTCGGCTTACCCATTATTCTTTGGTCTGCGAATTAATCCAAACAAACCTGACGACAGCCCAAAAGTCAAAATGATTCACTCACATCCACCCAAATCAATCATCATTTTGTCACAGTAAAACAAATAAACAGTCATTTAAGTGAAAATGGCTTTACTGGGGGACGATGGCCGAGGTTACGAACTGGCCCGGAAACTGGAATCACAAGGCATATGGAGGTCATGGCTTTCCGATGATTCACTCTACGCAATGTTTGTTCCATTTTTATCATCACCATCTTCATGGGAATCTTTTATGAGAACTGATGACACCAAATCAAAGGTTCAAATTCAACTTCAAATCCGTGCACGCGCTCTTTTGTTTGATAAAGCCTGCGTTTCGCTTTTCCCTCAGTCCAATCGATCTTCGTCTTCTTCCAATTCCAAGCTCAATCCCAATTGTAAGTTTTTCTTTTCGTAATTTCGTTTCCCAATTTTTTTTTATAAAGAATTTGTCCTTTCTGGAACTAGACCAGTAACCTACCACTTATTGGTTGGTGGGTTACCTCGGACAAATGCCCGGCCCCGAGAATTTATGAGCCAGAAAAAAAGCCATAGTCTAGGCGCAACCAGTGACCTAAAACCAAAATATGTGTCTCCTTAACGTCTTAACTGTCCTACTGGAATGCCTAGTTGATTATTAACGGTAGAAATACTATGTATATATATATATATATACCAGTCATATGACCCGCATGATGCGGCGGCTATGATGGCGCGTTGGTGATTGGTGGTGGCGGCGGCGAGTAGTGTAGTTTATTAGTGTAGTTATTTTAGGAGTTAATGGTAGATGTTGTAAATTAATTTCATTAAAGGTATTATAGGTATTTCAAGTAGAGATTATAGGTATTTCAAGTGGAGATGTTTATAATAGTGAGTAAAAGGGAAGAGCAGTTTAGGGTTATCAACTACTTAGTTGAAAATAATGGAGGGAACAAATGCTTTATAATGTAGTATGTATATATAGGGTAAGGTTCATGCAAGAACTATTCACATATGAACACAGATAATTATAAGTATAAATTGATAGTTCATATGTGAACGAATATGTTCACATATACCATTCCATATGAACATCAAGTTATAATATAAAAATTCTCATGGTTCTTCCAATTCAAATGGTTCTCACATGAACCTTTTCATATATATATATATAATATTTATATATATATAAAGTTAGTGCGAAGTGTGCGAAACACTAATATGCAGCTTAAATATTACTAACTATAGTGTCGATAGAAAAACATACAACTTAACTATTTCTTTTCCTATTGACACTGTATGTCAGTGTTAACTAAGAATTAAAATGCATGTCAGTACACACTGGCGGATGTAATATAGGAAGACCGGGGGAAACCGCCCCCGATGACCCAAAATTTTTTAGTGTATATATATATGGTTACTACGTATATTATCACGTTTTTGTTTTATAATGCTCTTAAATTTCAAGTTAAGTTTCTTTTTATCCCGGATGATCCAGTTTTTTGGATCCGCCTCTGTCAGTACATGCATCTTAGTTACACTCACATGAACCTTACTAAGATATATGCACCTTGCTAGTTCGTTTTAGTTAATATTTTTTTCTGCCATTCGAAAAAAAAAAGTTATATGCATCTTAGTTACACTAACATGTATCTTAGTTACTAAGATACATTATATCATACTAACTAATGAGCATGTCAATAGTTGCTACTGACATGCATCTTCATTCTCATTAACATGCATCTTAACTTCATCCCTACATCCATTGCGGAGCTATGGTAGTAAGGGTAGGTATCCAACAACGACCATCTCTTGGTCTCCAACCCTTTTATAAATACCCTTAAGGGCTAAGCCCGTATCGTATCCACTGGAAAAAGACACTTTACACGTTTCGCATTTTAAAACCCTTCGGACCAGAACCTCCCCCTATAGTTTTGAGCCCCAATGCCTTAGGTGGTTGCCCACTTGGCCCTATGCGTTATATGCTCATGCCTTTGGGTATTGAATTGTTTTACCATACATTGGTTTTATGTGAGTGATTGGAAATGCATTTATATTTGTGGTGCTTGTTAACTTTCAAATATTGCTATATATGTATTATTGACCAATTAGATAAGTTGAAAATTAGTGACGTGACACCTGATGTGGTAGATTATATGGATGCCAGCTAATTCTATGAACATGCAATATCAATAGTTGAAAGTGTCTTCTTGTCTCCACTGTTGGGTAGGGGTATGACTGTTTATACCATACCTCCTTGTATCCACACAAGTAGATTGACTCTTAGTTGTTTCATGTGTTTTTGTTTCAGATTTGCAGTTGCATGGGGATGATATTTATTATACTCTAGAGAATCCTACTCAAAATGTTGCACCATCTTTGAAGGTGTGTAGCCCCCTCTTACTAAAATTACATGTTTGTTTGTTTTTATGGGTTTATGCCTTTCAAAGTTTTATCTTATTTTGTTTCAAGTATTTTGGTTGGTGTTTAATGTGTCAGATGCTATGTCATATATGGTAACATATGTCTAGGCTTAATGCGTGTGTGTGTATATAAACAGCCGAATGGGTGGAACTACATTGAAGGCAGGGGTAGCCCGAGCTACGGGTTCACTCAATATGTTTAATGTAATTTTTATTAAAAAACATTGTATTTTTTTATTGGTACTAGGTGTCAGAGTAAGTGTAAACTTTTGAAAGATTTTTCTAGCAATAACATTTATAGAGATATATTTGTACAATTGAATGAAAAATGAATACTATTAAAAGTGCTAAAACTCTTAACAATGTTACTTGCACGAATACAAGGCTAGTGTTCGAAAATTTGTGCTACGGGTTTTGCCCCCAAGGTTAAGATGCGTGTGTATATAAACTATAAACTCACCCGGCCATGACCTTTGGTAACAAGCATGGAAAGCTAAAGTTAGGGTAGGTGAGTAGAAAGTTGAAGATAGATTGAGGCGTGTGTGTATGTGTACTATATTATATCATTGCTACGCTCATTACATTTCTTCGAACACACTTTAGATGACCACTTTAAATAGTTTGTTAGTATCTCTATGTACTATTTTATTTTATTAGTGCATAAACATTTCTTAAAACTCCTTTGTAAACCCCTTTTTATGCACACTCTGACTTTGTGCATAACACTCTAATCTAAGTCTTTCTCTGGAAGTAGTCTTGGCCCTTGAGGGGTATGACTTTCTATATCTTACCTCCTCATACCCTACACACTAGTGGAATTGGGTGCTCTTATTTTATTGTTGTGATGACAATGATGACATAAGTTCGTGCAATTGTAAGCCAAGTCAAATGTGTTTTGTTGTGAGGAACAACTATTGATACACCTCATGGGCTAAAAATGTGTATTGATGATTTTAAGGTTTAAAGAAATGTACTCTTAGGTTTCCGTCCCCTTTGACATGTAAATAGAAACAATTATATGAAAATACTAGATTAAACCCATGCTTTGCATGGTAAGACAATATTTATGATAAAATATTATAAATAAACAACTCGTATATAGTCATACAAATTTGGAGTATGAGATAACAATATATTGTAGCATCAATGACAATGTATACATATGTATAATTACTTATTAAAATAGTAATAGTTTAGTATTATATAAAATGTAGTTATTAATAGATAAACATAAAAGGAAGTTTCATTTAAATGCATAAAGCTTAAACAAATTGGTTATTATTATTTTATTATCATTATTATTTCTTGATGTATCTAGTATTAACCATTAATTTAATTTAAACTATCAAATATCTAGATTAGACACCATGTATTTGACAACTTAGAGGGATCTAGTGAAACCAATAAATTACTTTTGTGATCAAAACGTTGACTAATTTGACTAAATAGTATTAATATAATATATTTATGATTATAATATAATAAAAATAATATTAATAGTATAGTATAATATAATATTAATAATAATAATAAAATTGAATAAACAATTAAAAATTAGGATAAATTGACAAGTAAGCTAAAATCCAATGTGGCAATCAATTAATAATGTCAACTAAGCCTAAAAATATCCTCTCTTAGTTATATAGAGAGATTATCCTTTTTTCTATAGGCTTTACCTCATAAGATTAATTTCTTATCGTATGTGGGATTAGTTTGATACCTCATTTTTCACAACGGCGTATGACATTTCTCTGTTGTTCTATCAACCAATGCGAGGATAAAAATACATATAGCATAGTCTCTTACATGAATTCAGAACTCAATTCTCTTGGCATAGTTATGTAATTGGATATTTTTCAAGGAAGAATGAGCATATGCATATGTTTGATACTTCTGCTGGTATGAGGATATCTTGTCACGCGTGGGCCTATACTATAGCATTTTCTTTTTAGCTATTGAGTTTATAGCCCCTTTTAGTATAATTGTGATATTTGGTGTCACGGAAGTTGCTGATCAGCAAATAGGACTGCAAATACTTAGTTTAATAGCTTTGATTGCTTCATGAGGTGCTTGTGCATGAGCAGGAAAGATGCTCTAGTAAACCAGCTCTTAGCCTCTCTTATATATGTATATATATGTTTTTATCTCTACATTCTTTTATATGATATTTCGTTCTAAATTTAGAGTCTTCAACTCATACTATAGATAGATGGCTTCCATATAAGGATTGTCTATTCCATATAAGACAAGTTTATGAGTACTACAGCAGGAGGTCATTCGGTTCATGCTTGACAGGAATCTGAATGAAGCACTACTTCATCTTAAGTGTAGTTAGATTTAGTTATCACTACATAAACTTTGCGAATCTTAAATGTTACAATTGAATTTGAATTACTTATGATTTGTTTAACAGGAATAAATTGAAAGCATTTCGTTTTTTATTAGTATCAACAAATGACATAGTTTGCAGATATATTGTTGTTCTTCTACCATTCTTTAATTCCTTTTAGCTTAATGAAAGTACACTAATGTCTCAAATTCAAAGTTTCATACCTTAATAAGTTTTAAAGGAGTTGCTAGAGTCTATCAAAGGATGCTCACTCTGGCATTAAAGCTCTTCAAAGTTACCGAAATAAAGTGTTTTCTAATACTTTCTTTTAGAAATGGATAATATATATTTGAAATATACACTCAAGTATCCACTGGAATATTGAAAACTACCAACATACACTATATTTACATACACACCGTATTTCGCACTATAAGCAGAAGTCTAAGAGGTATTCCCAGAAGATAGTTGTATGAGAGATTTTTCAGAGAAAGCATGTAACTGATTGCAACTCAAGCATGATGAAGATAAATGACATGTTCTCCTGTGTATCATAATAAACAAGTCTTCCACCATGAGCGACAATATCTTACAGTAGCTTTCTCTTGTCCCATTCATTAGCACATATCAACTAAACGGGATAAAAGTTAATGTTTAGTCAGTAACACAGGTCAAGTATAACACATTTATAGATCCCAAAGTAGACAATTTGAAAGCAAGCTAGTATCTACTCTACTTTAATACACAAAAACACCACCAGAATTTTGAATGACTTGCAACGATGAGCTATGGAACATATTAACAACACCGTAACACCTTATCAAATTATGGTATCCTATAGTATGTACACCTTAATGCATAGCACAACATGCAAGAAACATACAAGGCTTCACTACACAATTTAGTTATTTAAAAATTCTTGGCATGTACTCCATCTTGAAAGTTCATTGTCGTCGCCATGTAATCCAATTAGAGGCCCTCAAAAATTTTCTTCGAATAATTGTAGTTCATCATCCTAACAATTTGTCAATATTCACTATTATTATCACAAACAAGAAGCCTCATATGACACAACTGTTGTAGGATTTGACACGTTAGTATGTTCTCACTTGTCTCCTAAGTTGTTATATAACTCATTTTATGAAGTGTAGGGTGAATACTAATAAGATATTGAGCCAAAAACCCAAAGTTTAAAACTCCAAAAACTGAAAAGCTGGTTTGGACTTTGGACCACCAGTTAAACGCCGTATGATTTGGGAGCTGTTGTTTGTAGTTTTTGTAATTGGTAAGTTGCAACACATCTCATTATATTAATTTTCTAAATAAGTACCTCAAGTCTTGTACATTGTCATATATGCTTTTACTGTTACTTGTAGGAACTAGCTTATATGTGTCATCCTACTTGTTTCTGCGTAACAAGTAGACCACTTGAGTTAACCACAATTATTTTCAGGCTCAATCAAAAGCAAGTTTTGGTGTTGGATCTAGATATTGTGCACTTGAAGATGATAGTATGTCTCAGAGAATCCCAGAATCATGGTATAGTCAATTCTTTGAGAAATATAGAGCCATGAAACCATATAGGTTACCATCAGGGGATCGAGAATCTGAGAAACGTACACCCGAGCAGATGTCTAATTATATTAGAGTTGTTGAAAAGCATAAGAGAAGTCGTGCAGTTTTTATGGAAGAGCAAAATATGGCTTCGAACAACCCCATGTTTGATAATGGTTTAAATAGAGTATCTTCTAATTTAGACGATGACGAAACTTTATTTTTTCCAGAGACAATGTTTTCAGCAAATTCTGTTCCTGATAGTTCTTTACCTCCTTCATATCAAATAGAGAATATGCAGATTGGGAAATCCAATGGAGTTCTTGATAACTTGCCCCCAATAATGACCAAAAGCCCCATTATGTTAGAAAGACTTGGTATAAGGCCCGAGTACCTTAATATGGAACAGCAAGGTAATCATGATCGTCGGAAAAGAGGACTCCTTGGCATGAATAACAATTTAAGTCCAGAACAAGCAGTTGAGATGTCACGGAAAGTGGTTTCTCGTTTACTGATGGATGTTGGTTTTGATAGTTCAATTGATGGTCCATTGGATATATTTGGTCAGTTATTTGGCTGTCATATATCTAAATTAGGCCGTATCTTGAAAGTTTTATCTGATAATTACAAGAAAGAGCATTCACCAATTGAACTACTTAAGATGTTTCTCCAAACAATTGGACATGGGTACTTCACTTTTTCCATCAGATGCTTCAACTGTTTTCTTTTTCCTTTTCTTTTGGATATTCATTGCTTATTTTTCTGCTATGTGAATGCAATATTATAGCATCTATTATGATTTTTTTTTTCTATTCTATATTTGGTTATCTAACATGTTATTTCTATATTGTCTATCCAACTTTCAAAAAGTTATATTGTATGTGTCCATATAAGTTGCCACATCACCAGTTCACATGTTTTTAGTTGATGAGATACAATATTAATGTTTCAAAGTTTGATACACACCATAGATCAAGTTAAAGTTGAGTACATCATATAGTTGAATACATTCTCAAGCAATTATCCATTTTATACTCTGTTCTGAAAATTTTCTTTTTTAATATCTGGTCGTCTAACTTGCTTTCGTTACTTTAGTAATCTTGCGGGTTTCGCTGAGGTTGTTAAAGATGGCACCAAAAACCATGTACAGCCAACACAACTGCAACAAGTTCAGGCCATCCAGTCACAATTGCAATTGCAAAATCAAGCTGTTGTTCGGCAACCTCATCAGGTTAGCCAACTACCACTTTTGATCTAATATTCCAACTTTCACTGTGTTGTAAATTTTTAATAAAGCGTTGCGCTTAACACTATTATTCTGCCTGTTTGAGTCTTAAAGCCAGACCACCTTTTTTGTGATAATACTATGCACCAATCAAATTTGCATATCCTTCATATTCTATCACTTCAGGATAGAATCATGACATGCAAATAATGCTTAACATTATTGCTAACATGAATGACGCTAGATGGGACATCACTGAATTAAGTAATTAGCAATGATCACCAGCTATCAGTTTCACATGAATGCTTTGTTTCTGTTAGAACATATGACAGATGGGTGACTCAATCAGTGAGCACTAGAAGGGATAGTTTTTACCCAAAATGATTCCGATTTCGTTAATATCTAATTTATTAGGTTTGATTGGGCCATGTTTAAATAACTTATGGGACAACAACAATTAGAAACTTTATATAGATATTATACGGGCCATATTTTTTATAGGCGAGGAAAATGTGTTTTTGGTTTAGATATTCACCCAAGTCGTATTTGCATACCAATCTTGTTCGCTATGGCCATATGAGTAAAAGTTTATTGTTTATACTAACATCTTTCTAGTATATATAACATAGTGACCCTTGTCTTTTTTATGCAAATTAAAATCTTATGGATTACACAGGCTAAATTAACATTTGATGGTGGAAAATGTAGTCTACCGGGTGGAAAATGGAAACATTTAAAGACAGAATCTAAAAATGGGAAGTTAGCAGAAAACTAGAAAAGTAGTAATTAGTCCCATACTCCCATAATGGTAAGTTATTTGGGTGTAAGTTATAATATAAATGTGCACTCATGCTATAAATAATGTTCCCATGTATGGTTTTTTCTAATAGGGCTAAGTGATTGGAAAGTACTCTAACTTGGTCCAATAACCTTTGTTGAGGTCCATTTTTTTTTTCTTTTCTTCTATTGTGGGGTCAAAAACCTGCAAAAACATCTTTAGATGGACATGATCGGCTCAATGATGATGTGTAACAGGTCATTCTTTAATCTATCCACCTGGCACCCATTTTAAATGTTCTATTGAATCCTTAATTTCCAAACCCAGATCTTCTCTATCTTCATCTTTTTCTCCAACATCATTATACATTTATACTTTCTATCATCACCGGTTATTATGGTAATCGAACATGAATAAATATATATGTAATTAGAAGTGTAACCACAGCTTCACGACTCCTCTTTTCCATACATCATCATCATCAGTTTCCCTAATTTCATCTGATGCAATTACAAATGCAATCAAATGGCTCAAGAACAAATGATCAATCAAAGACTGAAAACATTGACAAAACGTCAATTTTCTTATAAACTCAATAATAATCAACTGCATATTACAATAACTAAAATCCCTATTTATACTAATCCTAACCCCATTAAAATAGGAAACAAATCAATTCATACTTATCTAACAAAAATAAAAAATAACTTATAAAAAATTAAAAATAAAAGATAACTTATTAGAATAGAAGATAATTTAAATTAACCGCATTGTGGGTTGGGTCGGGTCACGGGTCTCCTGCATCATTCTCTCCTCCTTTTTTGTAGTCTTTGATTAATCACTAAGCTATTGAGTCATTTGATAAACCATAGCTCTGATACCAACTGATGCAATTACAAATGCAATCAAATGGCTCAAGAACAAATGATCAATCAAAGACTGAAAACATTGACAAAACGTCAATTTTCTTATAAACTCAATAATAATCAACTGCATATTACAATAACTAAAATCCCTATTTATACTAATCCTAACCCCATTAAAATAGGAAACAAATCAATTCATACTTATCTAACAAAAATAAAAAAATAACTTATAAAAATAAAAGATAACTTATTAGAATAGAAGATAATTTAAATTAACCGCATTGTGGGTTGGGTCGGGTCACGGGTCTCCAATGGTTCATAATTGATAGTGTGGACTTTGTTCATTGAACCGAATGGTTCTTTTTTGTAGTCTTTGATTGATCATTTGTTCTTGAGCCATTTGATTGCATTTGTAATTGCATCAGATACGAAGTTGGTATCAGAGCTATGGTTTATCAAATGACTCAATAGCTTAGTGATTAATCAAAGACTACAAAAAAGAACCATTGGGTTCAATGAACAAAGTTCACACTATCAATTATTGATTGCATATCAATTATTGATTGCATCTGATACCAACTGATGCGGTTTGAAACGCATTCAAATGGCTCAAGAACAAACGATTAAATCAAAGTCCGAAATCATTGACAAAACGTCAATTTTCTTATAAACTCAATAATAATCAACTGCATATTACAATAACTAAAATCCCTATTTATACTAATCCTAACCCCATTAAAATAGGAAACAAATCAATTCATACTTATCTAACAAAAATAAAAAATAACTTATAAAAATAAAAGATAACTTATTAGAATAGAAGATAATTTAAATTAACCGCATTGTGGGTTGGGTCGGGTCACGGGTCTCCAATGGTTCATAATTGATAGTGTGGACTTTGTTCATTGAACCGAATGGTTCTTTTTTGTAGTCTTTGATTGATCATTTGTTCTTGAGCCATTTGATTGCATTTGTAATTGCATCAGATACGAAGTTGGTATCAGAGCTATGGTTTATCAAATGACTCAATAGCTTAGTGATTAATCAAAGACTACAAAAAAGAACCATTGGGTTCAATGAACAAAGTTCACACTATCAATTATTGATTGCATATCAATTATTGATTGCATCTGATACCAACTGATGCGGTTTGAAACGCATTCAAATGGCTCAAGAACAAACGATTAAATCAAAGTCCGAAATCATTGACAAAACGTCAATTTTCTTATAAACTCAATAATAATCAACTGCATATTACAATAACTAAAATCCCTATTTATACTAATCCTAACCCCATTAAAATAGGAAACAAATCAATTTTTTTTTTTTGTAAAGTAGGAAACAAATCAATTCATACTTATCTAACAAAAATAAAAAAATAACTTATAAAAATAAAAGATAACTTATTAGAATAGAAGATAATTTAAATTAACCGCATTGTGGGTTGGGTCGGGTCACGGGTCTCCTGCATCATCATCACACACTATATATATATATAAAACCATGGCCTAATAGCCTTATTTAACCAAGTTATCTAACCCTAAAGTTGGTGAACAAGAAATCATTAAAATTAATAAATTAACTATTAAATATAATGTTAAAAGGTATAGTTT
This sequence comes from Erigeron breviscapus, assembly GCA_034093135.1. Taxonomy (NCBI): domain Eukaryota; kingdom Viridiplantae; phylum Streptophyta; class Magnoliopsida; order Asterales; family Asteraceae; genus Erigeron; species Erigeron breviscapus. The sequence goes on along the minus strand of CM067175.1, from coordinate 38,198,288 downwards.
GCATGTAATGTTGAAAGGTACTAATGATTTGGGGAAGAAGATGATATGGCATCTTATATGGCATTCCCAACTATTTAATACTACAAAGTTATGTTAGAAGTAAATAAGATTATAAGAATGACTAATAACCTACTGTCTAGGCCACAAAAGATGTTTTTGCCGCTTAAGTATTCTTGTTTGTGAGTGTGTAACATCATCTTCGAATTTCTTTAAAGGATTGATCTCACTACATCTCGGTAGCTTATCCTTTTAACATCTCGACGAGCAATTGATTTCCCAAACTGGTTTAAAACTAAACGGTACACCAACTATGTGATAGATTGGGAATGAAAGCATATTTTTCATCCTCTTGCGAAAAGGTGGCATTAAATTTCATTGATTATTTTCATAGCAATTATGGAACATATTGTTGTGAGAAGAAGAAAGTTAGGGTTTATAAAACTCCCATATTTTTCATACCACATGGTGGTGTAGAGAAAATATAGACATAAAGAAATGATTTTATCAATACAAGCATAGCCCTTTAAGTCCTTCGCTATTGATATTATTTATATTCGTATATACACATGGAAAATACAACGGTTATAAGCGTTTGTAACAACTTTTTAAACAAAATACGAATATTGCAAAAGTACCCCCTTAATTCCTAAATAATAGCTATTTTTGACTAAACCTCATTTTACCCATAGTTGTTAGACTCTTACGAGTCACTATTCGACTCTTACAAGTCGAGTCGATTTACACTAAAAACGAGGCGACTCGTTGGGTGACTCTTTTTTCTCCTGACTCTTCGTGTGAATTTTAAACGAGTTAATACGAGTCGCAAACTTATGATTGTTGTAGTTTGATAATATGGTTATATATTATATATTATATTTATGGTTACATTATTTTGTATGTTATATATGTATTTTTGATCCTTTTAGTACGAATTTGGAGATAAACTGTAAGTTTATGACTCAAAAGTATCGAATATGTAATATTTTGGTAATGTATTAAGATAATCAACTTATATTTTGTTTATAAATACGTCACATATATATAATATATATAATTATACAATATTATGTAGTATATAAAAATGTCCAGACTCTTACGAGTCGAGTCACGAGTCAAAAATCATGTTTTCGAGTCGAGTCAAAAGTTACGAGTCGACAACTATGATTTGAACTATATCAATACTCCCCCCTTTTAAAAATTTTTGTCCTTAAAAATTAAAGGTAGGAAATTTGAGTTGCATATCTGTAAGGTATTCCATGAAGCTTCTGAAATATCCAAACCCTCCCAATGAACCAACACCTTGACTGCCATTTTGTGCCCCTTCTTAACTTGTTTATCCAAGACTGCCCTTGGTTGGAGAATGAATCTGTGGCCTTGGGGTAAAGGTTCAGGGTGACTGATAGGCCCCAAAGCTTTCTTCAAAAGGGACACATGGAATACATTGTGTATTCGGGAGTCTGAAGGCAAATTCAACTAATAAGCCACCTCACCAACCCTCTTTAGAACCAGAAATGGTCCAAAAAACTTTGCAGACGGTTTCCTGTTGCGATGAACCTTGAGTGATTGTTGAGCAAATCGGTGAAGTTTCACATAAACCCAATCACTTGGTTGGAATTATCTTTCACTTCTATGCTGATCAGCAACTTGTTTCATTTTGTTCCGAGCAGTCTGCAAATTGGTTTTCAGCTTCTGAATCATTGCTTCTCTGTCCTTATGTAAATCTTCCACAACTTCAATGTGAGTGTCCCCTGCTATGTAAGGAATGTGGACATTGGGTTTCAGACCACATAAAGCTTCATATGGAGTCATTTGAATAGGGGAATGCTAAGTGGGGTAATACCACCATTGAGCCAATGCTACCCGTTTCACCCAAGATAATGGAGCATCTAAACACATACTTCTCATGTAAGCCTCTAAGCATCTATTCAACACTTCTGTTTGACCATCAGATTGAGGATGGTAAGCTGAGGACATGGCTAAATGAACCCCTTGAAGTCTCATTAACTCTTTCCAGAAATGACTTAAGAAAATAGGATCCCTATCTGAGACAGTTGTGATAGGATTGCCATGCAATTTAAAAACATTGTCCAGGAACACTTTGGCCACAATGACTGCAGAATATGGATGACTTAAAACCATGAAGTGAGAAAATTTTGTGAGTCTATCCACCACTACAAAAACGGTGTCTTTAGCCTGCACTTTAGGAAGTCCTGATATAATATCCATTGATATATCTGTGAAGATAGAGGTAGGAACCGGAAGTGGTTGTAACAATCCAGGAGATGCAACAGTTTCATACTTGGTCCGTTGACAGATGGAGCATTCTTTCACAAACCTTGGACATCCTTAAAACAACCTTTCCAGTAAAAAGTTTCTTTAATTCTAGCCAAAGTAGGTGCGATACCTAAATGACCCCCAATCGAAGATGCATGAAAAATGCTTAAGATTTCCTGCCTCAAAGTGTCATCTTTAGGATCCACCAGTTGCTGTGTTATCAATTTGTCCTTTTGCGAAGCTTCTTTCAACCTCACTAATAAGGTCTCATTCAAAGAACTAACCCCCATTTGTAGGAGTGCTAACCCTTGAACCATGGAAAGGGCATCTGCAACCACATTCTCTACACCCTTTTTGTAAGAAATTTCATAATCATATCCCTTTAACTTGTATGCTGGGGAGTTACAATTTTCTACTCAAGTAAGTGCTTCAATCTCTTGTGATCAATTTTAATGACAAAGTGCTTGGAAGCCAAGTAGTGGTGCCATTGTTTGACTGCGATAATTATGGCAAGTAATTCTTTTTCATAGACAGACCAATTTTGTTGCCTGGTAGAGAGAGCTTTGCTGATATAGGTCAGAGGATGATTATCTTGCATGACTGCTCCCATGCCCTTTGAAGAGACAACAGTCTCAATGGTAAACACCTTAGAAAATTCAGGCAACTTCAATACTGGTGGACTGCTAAGCAATTCTTTAAGGTGATTAAAAGCCAATTCAGCTATTTCATTCCATTTGAAACTGTCTTTTCCCATGCCCTTTGAAGAGACAACAGTCTCAATGGTAAACACCTTAGAAAATTCAGGCAACTTCAATACTGGTGGACTGCTAAGCAATTCTTTAAGGTGATTAAAAGCCAATTCAGCTATTTCATTCCATTTGAAACTGTCTTTTTTCAGCAATTCAGTTAATGCTTTGGCTATTACCCCAAAATTCTTAATAAACCTCCTATAGTAGTCTGCCAAACCTAAAAATCCCCTCAATTGTTTCACATTAACAGGTGTGGGCCATTCTTGAATAGCCTTGATCTTGGATGGATCGTTAGAAACTCCTTGTGCAGTGATAACATGGCCTACATATTTAACTTTTGTTCTTGCAAATGCACATTTGGATCTTTTTGCTCTTAAAGAATTTTGCCTCATTAATGCCAAAAGTTGTTCCAAATCTTGTAAATGCTGAGCCCAGTTCCTTACTGTACACCAAAATATCACCAAAAAAGACCAATGTATTTTTCCTCAAAACTTCCTTAAAGGTGGTGTTCATAAGGGATTGGAATGTGGCAGGTGCATTTATTAGCCCAAAAAGTAATACCAGAAATTCGAAGTGTCCTTGATTGGTTTTGAAGGCTATTTTGTGTATGTTATGCTCATACATTCTTATTTGATGATACCCAGACCTGAGATCTAACTTAAAAAATATTGCAGCCCCTTGTAATGCATCTAAGAACTCTTCAATCAATGGATTTGGGAAAACATCTTTGATTGTAGCATCATTAAGCTTTCTATAAACAATGCACATTCTCCGGGGGCCATCCTTTTTCTTGATTAACACCATAGGGGCAGCAAAAGCACTAGTGCTGTGTCTTATACTCTTATAACTCCTGAATCAAGCAACTCCCGTGTCATATTCTCAATGACATCCTTTTGGGTTTTTGGATTTCTATAAGGCTTTAGGTTGAGATTTGTTTTGTCATCCTTTAAAACAATCCTATGATCACAATCCCTCCTTGGAGGTAACCCTTTTGGTACCTCAAATACATCACTGTACTTCTCCAATAAGAGTTCTAGTTCCTCATTATGCTCTTTTGCAGTGAGGATTGGTTGGTACATATTTTTAGGATTTGCAGGGTTTTGAATTGCATACAATTGAGATTGGACCACTTTATTCTTATCGGTCAACATGAAATTCATTTCTCCATCGAACAAAGACTTATACCTTGTTTATTGACTCCCTTCAGCTCAAAGTTAACTCCATTAACACTAAATTTCATTGTTAAATTCCCGAAGTTCCAAATTAATAGAATAGAAAACTCTAGAAGGAGAGAAATGAGAAATTATTACACAAATCATGAGTTTATTATCAATATTAGGGGTATTTATACATAAAAGGGCCGGTAACCGCTTTTCCCGCCGCCCTAACAACCATTCGAATTATTTACAAAAGACACCCCTATACTTATTCTTTATACAGAAACGACTCACGAATATCATACAATATCATACATGTATCACAAATAATATCATTGAGAGTTTCCAGCCATTGAATACCCAAAACAATGTCATAATTGGTTGGTTCCAAAAGTAATACATCAGTTGTAAACGAATTCCCTTGCATTGCCCATTGAAAATCCCTACACCAACTATCACAGTCTATATTGTTTCCATCTGCCACAGATACCTTCACATTTGGTATTTCTACAATTGGACACCTAATTTTGATGGCCATAGATGTGTTCATAAAGTTGTGGGTTGACCCATTGTCCACAAAAATGTGTAATCTTCTAGTACCCACTGTTCCCACCACTTGCATAGTCGAATAAGATGGTATAACCATAATTGCATTAAGAGAAATTTGGGGATCCCCCTAAACTATTGGAACCAAATTATTATCCTCAATAAATCCTAGTTCATCATCAGGATAATCCATTACTTCTGCCAAAAATAACTGTTTCTTGCCTTTGCATACTCTACTATGTCTTGAATTCTTGATACAAATTTTTCATTACGGTAAAAGCATTCCCCCTTAGCCCTTTTTTCATCCATAAACTTGTTACTTTCTCATGTGGGTACTAAGGCATTTGAAGGAACAGAGTTAATGGGTGTTGCCAAGAGTGGTGGTTTAGAAAGATTAGTGTAATTGGTTGTTCGTGGTGTTCTATAATTACTGCTACTACTTTCCATAGTTCTTCCCAAAGTCTTATTGGTCTGATCTTGCAATCTTGCTAAAGAATAAGTTTCTCTAAGTGTTTTAGGCTTGAACATTTTCACAGGATATTTAATATCTGGTTTTAACCCTTCAATGAAAATACTATCTGTATATTCCTCACAGAGACTAACCTTTGTAAGGAGATCAAACTGATCACAATAGTCATCAACTCTCCTGTTTGGTTCAGTGCGTAAAGAGCGCCCATTGCATCTTCAATGGCAGTTGAAACAAATTATTATCCTCAATAAATCCTAGTTCATCATCAGGATAATCCATTACTTCTGCCAAAAATAACTGTTTCTTGCCTTTGCATACTCTACTATGTCTTGAATTCTTGATACAAATTTTTCATTACGGTAAAAGCATTCCCCCTTAGCCCTTTTTTCATCCATAAACTTGTTACTTTCTCATGTGGGTACTAAGGCATTTGAAGGAACAGAGTTAATGGGTGTTGCCAAGAGTGGTGGTTTAGAAAGATTAGTGTAATTGGTTGTTCGTGGTGTTCTATAATTACTGCTACTACTTTCCATAGTTCTTCCCAAAGTCTTATTGGTCTGATCTTGCAATCTTGCTAAAGAACAAGTTTCTCTAAGTGTTTTAGGCTTGAACATTTTCACAGGATATTTAATATCTGGTTTTAACCCTTCAATGAAAATACTATCTGTATATTCCTCACAGAGACTAACCTTTGTAAGGAGATCAAACTGATCACAATAGTCATCAACTCTCCTGTTTGGTTCAGTGCGTAAAGAGCGCCCATTGCATCTTCAATGGCAGTTGAAACAAATCTAGCCACTGATCTCGAGTATTCATCCCATGTAAGTTGTTCCATCGTCTTCCCATTGGATTTCATATGGTGAAGATGCCAAGAAAGAGCTCTTCCTTCCATGTGAATTGATGCATATCGCACTTTTGAAGTTTCCGGTTCCGTTGATTGTGAAAAAATGTTCACATCGATACATCCACTCTTCAACGTCTTCTCTATCGAATCTTGGGAAATCAATTTTAGTTAAACGGATATTACTCATTCTGCCGCCGTCTTAAACCACCATAGCACCGTTCTGGTTTTGTATTGCCGCCATCGCCTTTTATAAATGATCAATCGCCGTCTTGAAAGAATCGACATTAGAATCCAATGAATTCTGAATCTTCAACATCTCTTCTTGAGTTAAATTGACTTCTTTTGATAGTCGCTCCACTTCTGTACTTCGAGTCGTCATTGTGTTTAGGTAATTTGATCGGAAATCGAGTTGTTGCCGGAATGTAACTGCCTCCACCGGAGCGTTGGCTCTGATACCAAATTGGTAGAGAGAAAATATATATAGAGAGAAATGATTCTATCAATACAAGCATAGCCCTCTTCCTTGGCTATTGATATTATTTATACTCGTAATATACACATGGAAAATACAAGTAACGGTTATAACTGTTTGTAACAACTTTTCAAACAGAATACGAATATTGCAAAAGTACCCCCTCAATTCCTAAGTAATTGCTATTTTTGGCTAAACCTCATTTTACCTATATCACATGGCCTCTTGCCCATTGGCATATGTTATTCTGAAAAAAAAAGAAAAGGTAATTAGATGGGAACCCCCTGATCCCATGTACCATTTGGTACCCACTAATATGTCCAGGTGAATCTCAACCACTCAATAATCCCCTAATTATCTCAGGATCTCCCCTAGGAAGTGGCGGCTGGTGGCCACTGGGCTATTACCCAATGGTTGGCATCTGTTATTCTGCACAACTTGTGTGTTGTAATTTAAATGTTTAAGAAAATTATGATTATTTGTTTTCTTAAATCATCTTTGTGTTGCGATAATATATTGTTTTGTTTATGAATAAATAATAGCTCTTTTAGTTTCATTAATAAATTATTTGTTTATGAAATTCAAAGAAAAATATAATTTTTTAACAGGTGTAGCCATGTCCTGACCCAATTGGAACCGTATTCAAATGATTAATATCCTGACCAGCTCATTTTGCTACCTACTAACTAGTTAGCACCTTCCTAGAATATGTGCAAATATTGTTGTTATTAGATACCTTTTATTTGTCTTTTATTGCCGGGTTAATTTGTGTCTTCAACAACAATAACGAATCTCACAAGAGTAGGAATAATAGGAATAAGTTTTAAGAGTAGATAGACTGTTTTAGATCTCTGGCTTCAAAAGTTTCATATATAATTCTGCATAATAGGAATAAGTTGTAAGAAAAGTTTTTAGGATATCCTTATCATGTTATATAATATATATGAAGATAAAACAAAATAATTGAAGTGGTCTGCTGATAATGTGCATCTAAGGTGTGAGTTCTAGAAAATATAGTCCGCGCATAGTGATTCTGGCCTACAGATAATCTGTGTTTGGAAAAGCATATTCATCAGGATTACACATCCGAGGTGATTCTGGCTTCTATGTGTTTGCATCTGTCTGCTTCTTATTTGATATGTTCTGACGTTCTTTATCATGTTCAATTGATTCATAGAATTCCGTTTTGCTGACTGTTATAGTTTCAAAGGCAAATGCACAACCCAATGGTTCACCCTCTTGCAGCAGCAGCAGCAGCAACAGATGATTAGCCCCTTACAGCAGCAGCAGCAGTGGGACAGAATGAGGAGGCGCCAACCTGCCACACCTCGTGCTGTCATGAATATGAGCAGTAGCATGAATGTTGATAATGAGAGTCAAAGTCAAAGATCAATGGTTGAAGTCAAACTTGAAAACCCACCTGAGTTTCCTATAGACAACAATGCTACATTTTCAACTATGAATTATCGAAATCCTCAGATGCAGTTCCGCCAGCAGCAATTTGCTGCAATCTCAGCTTACCAAGCTCAATCGAACAATCAGTTTAGACCAATGGCTTCAGTTCAAATCCCCCAACTCCAGCCACAAGCCCATTCACCGTAAGTGACATTTCTATTTTAAGATTTAAATGTAGAGGCTGCAAACTAGAAGGGTCGACCAGGTTTTGTAATCAAGTAAGGTGTTGGGTTATTGTTATTGATTAGAACTGGTAGGGTTGGGTTGACCCGCAACACTTCTAATTTATTCTTGTAAATCTTTTATAATTAGTTAAAGTCTCAATCTTGATTGCGAAAGTTTTATTATTTCATTAACAATCTACACTTTTCAGCGATTTCCATTCAGTTTGACTCGTTCCACTTAAAATGAACTTTTCCCCATTCGACCTGTTAGATATAAATCATAACCCAAATAGACTACTGATATATGAAAAGGGTAGGTCAAATTTACGAACCAAGAATATTGAGGATTGAGTTCTCCTTGGTTGGATGCAGGAACATGGGATTGGTTAGAGCTCCACCAGTGAAGGTTGAAGGCTTTCAGGAATTGATGGGCGGGGATTCTTCGATGAAGCTTGATTCAGACGAAACTAAACTGACTTCCCCAAAGTAAAGCAATTGAATTTACATAGGTAAAATGTGATAACTTGATCCGTTCCACCAAAAAAAAAGGTTACTATTTGACTTTTGAGAGTTAAACAAATTGCTTTTCAACTTCTAAATGGACCTTACCTTTAAAGTTTACAGGAAACTTAAAATCGTAACCAAGTGTTTGTGTTAAACATGTACAAATAAATCACCCTTTTTTTTATTCTTCTATTATCGGGACGTATATTTAGCAGGTAGATCTTTTTAAACTTTTTGGAAGCTCAAATTTAGTAAGTTTACTTTTTTTATGTTTTTTTAATTTAGTAAGTTGTCAACATGCCAATTAGTGGTTTATATGATATATTGGTAATAAGATGTATTACTTTTATTATAGTGTGTCTGTATGAAGTTAAAATAAAAATTTGCATTACTTCTGAATATAAGCATTTCGAAATTGACTTTTGAAATTAAACTACCAACATTAATTTTAAAGGTATTAGGCTTAACTCTCAAGAAGTCAAGTGAGGTTCATTTTTGGTGACGGAAGGAGTACTTGCTCAATCAGTTTAGTAGGTTTCAAACTGCTGTTTGTATGTCAAATGTTAGATGATTCGTCGACATGACTAAGTACTGCGTGTTAAAAAGCTGAGGCAGTTTTTATAACTGCCTTTTTTGCTTTGCAGAAATTTGTGTTACAGTAGATAAACAGTAACTTGTATTTGTTTGTTATTTATTTGTCAGTTGAAACTTAAATAATCAAATGTTAACGTTTTTTAAAGACTTCAAAGTGATAGTAACTCGAAGGTTGTTTCAAATGAGACACAATAGAAATCATGTCGCCCGGATCTGAGTGTTTCAACCTGAAATACAGTGTGTCATTATTAAATACTCATGATTGATCTAAAGACACAATCAGAGTAGCGCCATGTTAAATACTAAATATAGAATACACTGCTAAGTATTCAGATATCTTATAAAAAATTTTAATGGGTCTTTAAAAGATCATAACATTACACACTACTATTTGGACTTGCGAAGAAAATGCATTAGCTCATCCAAACAATGTCTTGAAAATCTCTCTGTCGCTAAGTAAAGGCATCATTTATCGAGTCAGCTCAAGAAATACTAGTTTTTATGGCACTCTTGGCTTGACAGCCCAAGCTACTAGAAGTAATTATTCCATTCATTTCGATAGATGAATGTAGTTTTTAAACGTCTTAGTTTTGCTATACAAAAAGGAGTGGCGGCGCAACTTGTTGCCCGTTTGCCTTTTATTTCTATGTATCAATATTAAAATATTACGTTTATTATCTCAAAAAATAATAAAAAAAAAATTCTGAACGTAACATTTATGTATAAATTTTCCGTTTATGGCACGGATTTTTGTATACAACTAGTTATGTTACCCCGGGCGTTGCTCCGGGAAACATAACGTTGCTTTCAGAAGCCTTATACATGCAGAATATCCATTCGTTTGTTTCTTGATTAAAAGTGTTTTTTGAAAATGTATTGTCGTGTATATATATAAGATATAAGTATGTAAGTGAGTGCCTTACTTGCTTACAAGTGAAAGCCGATCACAAGAAGCCACCCGGATTGTTGGTGCAACCGGTGACACCCGAGTGGAAATGGGAACGTATTGCAATGGACTTCATTACGAAGTTACCGAAGACAAGAAGTGGTCGTGACACGATTTGGGTGATAGTGGATAGGTTAACGAAGTCGGCTCATTTCTTGGCCATTCGTGGGACCGATAAGTTCGACACCATGGCACGATTGTACATCAAAGAAGTGGTGTCTAAACATGGAGTTCCGGTTTCTATCATCTCCGATAGGGATACCCGGTTTAGCTCAAATTTTTGGAAAGCCTTTCAACGTGCAATGGGTACTCAACTTGACATGAGCACGACATTTCATCTTCAAACGGATGGACAAAGTGAAAGAACAATACAAACACTTGAAGACATGTTGCGGGCTTGTGCCATTGATTTTGGTGGTAGTTGGGAAGATCATTTGCCATTGGTAGAATTCTCCTACAACAATAGTTATCATGCAAGCATACAAATGGCACCCTTTAGGGCATTATATGGTAGAAAATGTGGTTCTACCTTAGCTTGGACGGAGATTGGTGAAAGCCAACTTATCGGGCCGAAGATTGTAGTTGAAACGACTAAAGTAATTTCCCAAATCAAGGAGAGATTGTAAATAGCCCGTGAACGACAAAAGAAGTATGCCGATGTGAGACGGAGACCGTTAGAGTTTGAAGTTGGCGATCATGTACTTTTGAAAGTGTCACCTTGGAAAGGAGTTGTACGATTCGTGAAGCGAGGCAAACTCGGGCCAAGGTATATTGGTCCTTTCAAAATTCTTGAACGGGTTGGCAAGGTGGCATACCGACTAGAATTTCCATAAGAACTTAGTGGTGTGCATGATGTGTTTCATATTTGTAATTTACGTAAGTGTTTGGCGGATCCTACACACCATGTACTCATGAACGAGATACAAGTAGATAAAAAGCTTAACTTTGTTGAAGAACCGGTTGAGATCCTAGATCGTGAGATCAAGAAGCTCAAGAACAAACGCTACACAATTGTCAAAGTTAGATGGAATGCTAGACGTGGCGCGGAGTTCACTTGGGAGCGAGAGGACCATATGAGGTCTAAGTATCCACATTTGTTTAGTGATTAGCGTTATGTTGAATTTCGGGACGAAATTCCTTTAACGGGGGAATGATGTAACATTCGTGATTTTGACCCGTTTGACTTCTATGTAAATTGAATAGCTATTTCGATTTCGGTAATACAATTTAACTTATTTTGTGACTTATTGACAGGCAATACGCTAGACGGGTCGATTGACCAACTTAATGCGCGACACAATGCTTAACAATTAACTAGTAATGATAATGGGTCAACCTACAACCCATTTACCCAAACCCATGACCCACAAACCAAACCTTATCCCCAACCAAATCCTTCCACCTCCCAACCATCCATTCATTCACTCTTTCATCTATCTCTCTCTATCTTGAATGCAAAAAAAAAAAAAAACACACAAACTCTTATCTCTCTCTCACTAAATTTATCACACATTTATTGTTGTTTATCTTAAATCAAAGCAAGAAATATCATCATTGTCATAACATCTTCATCATATCGAAAATTTGAAATTTAAAGTGCAAGAATTCTCCTTTGGTAGCTCAAATTCGGACTTTGGCTTGTAGTGGAAATTTGGTATGTATTCTTAGCTTAAAACCCTTCTCCATTTAGTGTACAACTTGATTTGTGGACCCTTGGGAGAGGTTCTGGTCGAATTTTGGTTTCAAAAAGCTCATTTAGGTCAAACTAGGGTTTCTAGGGTTGCAACTAGGTCAAAACCGATTTTTGTGAAAGATTTGATGATTTAGAGCGGATTTGCAACGCGGGTTTTGTAAATGGTGTTCATTTATGTTGATTAATGTTTCAAAATAAGTTTCGAACTGTCCCTAATCGTTGTGGAGTCCAAATTTGAGTAAAATGGTAAAATGGATCGTTTTTGGCTCTCTTTGGCTGCTGCTGGTCGGAATGTGCAGGTGGGACCGTTTGGGACGGTGGTCCACCGTCTGGGATGCTGGGCAGCTCAGGCAAGGCCGTCTGGTACGTTATATTGGAACGTGTGCTACGGTGGTGGCGTCTGGGACGCTAGAGACACCGTCCAAGACGGTGTTCTCTACATGCTTTACGTTAGAACCCCTCTGTTTTACGTCGATATCGTGTGCATGAGACATTGGAAGGAAGCCACCGTCTGAGACGGTGGCACCCACCGTCCAGGACGCTAGTCAACTTGTGCCCACCGTTTCAAACGCTCTGCCTGACCGTCTGTTACGTTCTGCCACTTTGAGCCACCGTAAATTTACGGTGTAAGGACCGTAACTTACGGTGCTTGTATTTTTCAGTTTTCTTATTTTGTTAATTTCAATCCTTCCTTATTGAATCGAGCCTAGTTTCTCCTCAAAACCTTTCCCTTATTATTCTAATGATCTAATCGAGTCCCGAAAGTCGTATAAGGTTATATGTCACCCCTTAAACCCTAAGTAAAGACTCAAATTGTAAATGTATTTTGTTTATTATTAGGTTTGGACGCGTGAAGCTCATTGAACATTGATAACTCATTCTTTAACTCGATCTCAACTTCTTTTGCCAATCAAGGCGAGTTCCGTAGCTCCCTACTCGCTTGAGATTCGGGCTGGAAAGTGTACAATTATATGATTTCTTGTTTGATTGTTTGATTGAATGATTGATGGATTGTTTGACACGTTTGGTTGATTACGCACATGATGGTGATATGTATTGTTATAATTAGGATAGTAGTGCTTACATGGAAGACGACGATACCATTAAAGGGTTGTAGATGTGGTGGGAAGGCTGCGGGTGACCCTATATATAAGCATCTACGATTCTTTAATTGTAAAGGCGTACGAAGTGTATGTACATATTGCATTGGTTGGTTTGACGGTTGATGGACTTGTGGTTGAGACAAACACGCATACGTATTGATATAGACACATGTGAGACAGATTGTTTTTATAGAAATGGTGAGACCAAGGAGAGCCGAAACAAACTATAGGGCTAACTCTCTATAGCCACAACCGGAAGCTCAAGGAGGTTGAGGTAGAGGCCGTGGTGGTAGAGGCCGAGGTAGAGGCCGTGGTGGTAGAGGCCGTGGTGGAGGCCGAGGTAGGGGCCGAGGTAGAGGTCGTGGTGAGGCTCCCGGGCCGAACTTGGCGGAGGTGATCGCTCAAACAGTCACCAATATCATGCCAACTATAGTTGCCCAAGTCACGGCAACTCTTGAAGGAAACAATGGGGCACCACGCAATGAGCCTCAAAATGTTGAAGTTCCGGGAAATGGGAATAATGAGGGTGCTCAACCTCATGTTGTAGTGGGAGAAGAGGAGGAACCGGTGGGAGTTGATAACTATGTTCCCATGTTTAATCAACATGGCGTGTATTGACAAGGTTGTTTGTTTAAAGATTTCAAGAATTGTGGGGCGCCGGAGTTTGATGGTAAGGGTGGCCCCACGGATTGTATAAGATGGTTTGAGAGGATTGAAGCGGTGATTGAAAGAAGTCATTGCATGTATGATGACCAGATTTCTTATGCATCCGGTATGTTTAAAGATGATGCTTTAAGTTGGTGGAACCAAGAGGTAACCTTAGGTCGGACCTATAACTTGACATGGGCCGATTTCAAGAACATGGTGAAGGAGAAGTTTTGCCCTCCTTATGAACTCCAAAATTTAACCATCGAATTTGTCCATCTTAAAATGGACGGGGCCGATTACAAGGGCTATATTAGACGATTTCAAGATTTATCTACCCTTGTTCCTCATCTAGTGAATCCCGAGCCCCGGGCCATTGATAAATGTGTGTTGGGCTTGACTCCACAAGTCCGATCTCTTGTTAACTCGGTCATGCCTACTTCCTTGGCCGAGGCTATTAACCGAGCCGGTAGTGTGACCGAAGATTTGTTGAGAAGTGGGGTGTTGAGCAAGTCACCGAAGAGAAAGGAAGTGGCGGAATCAAGTGGGGCGAAGAAGATGGGGAGGTTTGACCCCAAGAATGCTAATCAGGGTAGGGTGATGGCGGCGATGGAGCCGGTAAAGAAGACTTATTTGGGACCTCATCCGTTTTGTGGAAGATAAAACAAGCACCACCCCACCAACATTCAATGTGGGGCATGTTTCTCTTGTAACCGACTTGGACACTTGTCCAAAGATTGTAGGGCGCCGAGGGAGGCCCCATAAAATGTAGCCCCTCTTCAAGCTATTCCTCCTCGTGCCAATCCACAAAGGGGTACATGCTTTGAATGTGGTAGTCCTTATCATTACCGCCACAAATTGTCCTCAATGGGTTGGGCAATAAGTGCAAGTAGCCGTCCACCCCAACCAACTTCAAATAGCCGGGCCTAATCAAAACCGGGGACAACAAGGCCATCAAGTTCAACCTCATGGCCGAGCCTTTGCGGTCAATGCCAATGAAGCCCGTAATGATCCCAATGTGGTTGCAGGTACATTCCTTCTTAATGGTCATTATGCAACGGTTCTATTTGATTCCGGAGCCGATTTTAGCCTTATTTCCTCTAGCTTTGTTCCTTTGATTGATGTGAACCCGTGTGCTCTAAACTATGTGCTTGATATAGAAATGGTAAATGGTGCCTTAACAAAACTAAGTCAAATACTTCGTGATTGTATTTTGACTTTAAACGACGTCGAGTTCTTCATTGACCTCATGCCTCTTGAAATTGGTAGCTTTGACATATTGTGGGTATGGATTGGTTGACGGCGGTGAATGCGACTATCGATTGTGGTGAGAGAGTTGTTAAAATACCTTTATCTAATGGTAAAATTCTTAGGGTTCAAGGCGAAGTCTCCGATTTTTCAAATTCCAAAGTCTTTAGTGATACCGTCACCAAGGTAGAATTGAAGACCGTCCCTGTTGTTTGTGAATTTCCCGATGTTTTCCCGGATGACTTGCCGGGATTACCTCCATCTCGTCAACTCGATTTCCGCATTAATCTAATTCCCGAAGCCGCACCCGTGGCTAAAGCTCCTTATAGACTTGCTCTAACCGAAATGCAAGAATTAGAAACTCAACTTAAAGAACTCCAAGAAAAAGGTTTCATTCGTCCTAGCCAATCTCCTTGGGGTGCTCCTATTCTCTTTGTCAAGAAGAAAGACAGGTCGTTTAGAATGTGTATTGACTACCGGGAGTTGAATAAGCTCACGGTGAAGAACTGGTACCAGCTTCCTAGAATCGATGACCTATTTGATCAACTTCAAGGTGCTAAGCACTTTTACAAAATCGATCTTCGCTCGGGTTATCATCAACTCCGGGTACATGAAGATGATATTCCTAAAACGGCTTTTCGTACAAGGTATGGACATTTTGAATTCACCGTTATGCCTTTCGGGTTGACTAATGCACCGGCGGTGTTCATGGATTTGATGAACCAGGTGTGTTGACCATATTTGGACAAGTTTGTCATTGTCTTTATTGATGACATACTTGTTTATTCCAAAACCAAAGAAGAACATGTTGAGCACTTGCGCAAAGTGCTTGAATTGTTGAGAAAAGATAAGTTGTATGCTAAATTCTCCAAGTGTGAGTTTTGGTTGGAAGAGGTCTACTTTCTTGGTCACGTGGTGAGCAAGGATGGTATTCATGTGGACCCAAGCAAGATTGAGGCGGTCAAGAATTGGAGGATACCCGAAACGCCATCCGAGATCCGTCAATTCCTTGGATTGGCGGGTTATTATCGGAGATTCATTGAAAATTTCTCTCGTATTGCACAACCCCTTACTCTCTTGACTCAAAAAGAGAGAAAATTTGAATGGGGTGACAAACAAGAGCAAGCCTTCCAAACTCTTAAAGATATGTTGTGTGATGCACATATCTTGACACTTCCGGATGGAGTCGAAGACTTTGTTGTATATTGTGATGCTTCGGGGCAAGGTTTGGGATGTGTGCTCGTGTAAAGAGGTAAAGTCATTGCTTATGCCTCTCGTCAATTGAAGGTGCATGAGAAGAATTATCCAACACATGATTTGGAATTGGGAGCGGTTGTGTTTGCTTTGAAGTGTTGGAGACATTATCTCCATGGCACAAAATGTGTGATTTACACCGATCACAAAAGTCTCCAACACATCTTTAATCAAAGTGAATTGAACATGAGACAAAGACGTTGGCTTGAACTCTTTAGTGACTATGATTGTGATATCCGTTATCATCCGGGCAAGGCCAATGTTGTGGCCGATGCCTTGAGTCGAAAAGAGAGGGTTAAGCCAAGGCGGGCTAGAGTTATGAGTCTCACGGTAGGGCCAAATATTCGTGACCGAATCATTGAAGCCCAAATACAAGCTACCCTACCGGAGAACTTTGGTAATGAAAACTTGGATGGTATGGAGTAACAATTTGATAGAAAAGGTGACAACGGGCTATATTTGGTTGAAAGGCTTTGGGTTCCCATTTTCGGTAATCTAAGAACATTTCTCATGGATGAAGCTCATCGATCGGCTTATTCGGTCCATCCCGGATCGGATAAGATGTATTTTGATTTGAAGGATTTTTATTGGTGGCCGGGTATGAAGCGTGATGTGGCTAAGTATGTAAGTGAGTGCCTTACTTGCTTACTATTGAAAGCAGATCACAAGAAGCCACCCGGATTGTTGGTGCAACCGGTGACACACCCGAGTGGAAATGGGAACGTATTGCAATTGTAACATCCCAAACTTTTTAATTAACGGTTGACTTGAGTCGTTAAGTCAACGTAAAGTGTTCGTTAAGTTTAACGCTTATATGTAGTTAAAGTGTTTTATGTGTGAGACTTGAATGTCTTATTAATTGATGTAGAAATATGTTTAAAGAAGAAGTTATGTGCCATCTAGAGGTGTTCAAAGTGTTAATCAAGTTGTATATAGTCCATAGAGGTGTTTTGGGCTAATAATATGACTTTACGAAGTTTAGGGACCAGTTTTGACATGGTGTGAAAGTCAAAAACGGGATTAGGGTCAATGGGGAGTCATTAGTTTATCAAATCAGATCTAATAACTTTTCTCCCAAGCCCTAGCCACCCCTTTGATCCCCTATCAAATTCCTAAGCCGAAAATCCTTTAAAACGTGTGATTCAAGTGAAGTTTGATCAAGATCTCTCATCCTTGCTTTCATCTACAGGTAATATAGACGATTTCCCTTTGATTTGTGATCATAAGAGTCGATCATATGGATCTTACTTCTGGTCTCTAGGGTTGAGATTGATTTGATTATGTTTCATTGTCGATTATTGGGTTTTCGGGTAATTTAATGTATTGTAATTGTATCCTCTTGTTCCTGGAACAAGTGATCATGTGAAATCATTATATGAGTCATATTTTGGGTGCATATGAGGTTCATAGGTCGTGGTGGTTGCTATGGTCATCTGATGGTCGAAAACTGCTTGCAAAACTAAGGGTTTACTAGATCTGAAAAATTAGTAATATTGCAAAAATCCTATCTCTTTCAATTAGAAGAGTTATAAGATGAATCTTATAATTTTGAAAAGGTCTATGTGTCCTCTTGATTCGATATGAACAATGTTTCTTTTGATTTTGCCCAGATATGGGTGAAAAATGTCAATTTCCAGAAGTGGTCGGATTTAAGACGAATTCTGTAGGTCTGTTTTGCAGACGCCATAACTATTCATTAGAGATCTTCAAGAGTCAAACTTTATATTTCTGGAAAGGTATTTGAATTCCCTACATTCCTTAAGAACTAAGTTTTGACTCATTTGGTCGTCTTGAGGTCAAAAAGTCGCCTGCAAGTGAAGGGCGCGAGTCAGTCTTTAGACCAACACTCCATATGCGGCGCATATAACCTATGTGCGGCGCATATCGGGGCCTGGGAGGTTTCTGGGTGATTTTTGAAGCAAATATACGATGCATATTCAAAGCATGCGCCACATAAAGGGTCTGTGAGCCCGTTTGAGGTCCGAAACAAGCGTTTAAGGGTCCTATAAGTGTACCTAAGTTAATGTATGGTCTTATAACCTTATTAGGTTGGGTTTATACAGGTTTAATGACTATGAACTCGAGATAGGTTGTCGGGATCACAACAAGATACATTAACGTTGCTTATTGATCGTCACGAGGTAAGATACACTACTTTGACACGCTGAGGGTTCAACGAAAAGATGGTTTCAAATAATAACTTCCCAACTTATATCTTGAATTGCTTGTGGGTATTCGGGGTTACACGGGAGGTGATATGGGTTGACCATTGAGACCTGAAATAAAGTCCCAAATGAAGTATAATGTAGTGTATGTTATGATATGAAGTATAATGTAGTGTATGTTATGATATGAAGTATAATGTAGTGTATGTTATGATATGAAGTATAATGTAGTGTATGTTATGATATGAAGTATAATGTAGTGTATGTTATGATATGAAGTATAATGTAGTGTATGTTATGATATGAAGTATAATGTAGTGTATGTTATGATATGAAGTATAATGTAGTGTATGTTATGATATGAAGTATAATGTAGTGTATGTTATGATATGAAGTATAATGTAGTGTATGTTATGATATGAAGTATAATGTAGTGTATGTTATGATATGAAGTATAATGTAGTGTATGTTATGATATGAAGTATAATGTAGTGTATGTTATGATATGAAGTATAATGTAGTGTATGTTATGATATGAAGTATAATGTAGTGTATGTTATGATATGAAGTATAATGTAGTGTATGTTATGATATGAAGTATAATGTAGTGTATGTTATGATATGAAGTATAATGTAGTGTATGTTATGATATGAAGTATAATGTAGTGTATGTTATGATATGAAGTATAATGTAGTGTATGTTATGATATGAAGTATAATGTAGTGTATGTTATGATATGAAGTATAATGTAGTGTATGTTATGATATGAAGTATAATGTAGTGTATGTTATGATATGAAGTATAATGTAGTGTATGTTATGATATGAAGTATAATGTAGTGTATGTTATGATATGAAGTATAATGTAGTGTATGTTATGATATGAAGTATAATGTAGTGTATGTTATGATATGAAGTATAATGTAGTGTATGTTATGATATGAAGTATAATGTAGTGTATGTTATGATATGAAGTATAATGTAGTGTATGTTATGATATGAAGTATAATGTAGTGTATGTTATGATATGAAGTATAATGTAGTGTATGTTATGATATGAAGTATAATGTAGTGTATGTTATGATATGAAGTATAATGTAGTGTATGTTATGATATGAAGTATAATGTAGTGTTATCTTACTTAGCTAATTCGTTAGCTAACACTTGTCTTTTGAAATGTGTTGCTCCCTCAGGTTTAGCGTAGCTGAGGTAGTTGATGAAGAAGAGCGAGGAATGGGTAGATAGCTTGCTGATGACCTTAGCTACCCATAGTTGTTGCACATTTTTAGACTCTTGCTTATGTTTTGGCATTTATGTAGTTTGCATGTTATGTAGTCGGTTGTTTTGTGTTGGGCAGCCGACGGGTTTCTATTTAAACTTGTTTTGACGATATGACCGAGTAACACCAATGATTAAAGAAACCAAACATATTTAATTGGTTTGGACTTTCAAAGTTTACTTCCGCTTTGTTATAACGCCGTTAGGCGAAAATTTTTGGAAACCCGTATTTTTAAATGAAGGGTGTTACAAGTTGGTATCAGAGAAAATGGTTTAAGTGAACCAATGACTATAAGCGTGCCATAGGAATTGGACTTAAACCGATAGACGACAAGTTAGGCTTAAGTAGGTATGCTTAGCTTTGAGATGAAATGCCTTAGGACGGGTTTGGGATGAGTGAGAGTGTAGGAATAAGGCTATATGATGATTGTTTATTGATATGTGAATATGTGTTTTAGCCTTTATTCTTCCGTTTCTCGCTTCTCCAACGCTAAGTTGTGCTATTGCTACGATAGACGGTCCTCGAGGTGATCTTCTATTCCTCTAACTGAATTTGATAAACTTGTGCTTTATATTATGTGAGAAGTTGTTGAGATGGACAAAGGTTGGAGGATTAGGTGAGATGTTGTTCAATCAATGTTGCCTAGCCCATGGGGTTAGTGACAAGGACCGCAAAGGATATGAGATGTTGTATGTGTGCTGAAAATCATGTGATATGGAATTGATGGGAAAAGAGGCGATACACAAATGTGGTAACGAACATGCATGTGAAAGGATACAATTACAATTATGGTCCGGAACATAATTGCAAGTGTATCACGACGCGAGTGTTTTTGTATGGCCATGCTTGTGTTGACCGGTGTACAAAGTAATGAAGCTGGAGAGATTTCTATGTAGTGAATCTTTATGTGTCGAGAGTAAACATCGTGTAACAACTTTAATGACGTTGATGCCTCGTGTGTATGGAAATGTGTGAAGATCGGTGAAAAGTTATAGCCGGTTAAATGTTTATGATAATTATGAAGTATATGAAGTTAAATGAAGTCTAAAGGTATGTGAGGAATGAAGTGGTTGGTAGACAATGTTGTTGAGTCTACTAGTTCAAAGGACATGGACTTGAAGTTGACAACTAGAGTTAATGCTGGATATTTGAAGGGTGATAAGCAGGTGATGCACAGAAGGGTTACCGGGTACACGTATGGAAGGATACAGTTACAATTCCGGTCGCGAACGTAATTGTAAATGTATCACGACATGTGTGTGTTTGTGAGACTTTGTCTGTGTTGATCCGACTGAAGAGAAGATGGGAAAGATGGAATCACTGGTTGGTGGCATAATTAACCATGTGAAGAGTAGACATGTATCTATGGATTAAAGAATGATGAAGTTGAAGCAAGTAAAGAAGATAACGCTATGGATGATTGAACCTTTTAACCATGAAGCTCTTCCATTCGATGAACACCATGTTATGATGTGAGGTTACCTTCGAGCTGCGAAGTCTTAAAGTTGTGCTTGGGTGTAAGGAAGACGCTTAGATTTTGTTTGAAATTATCTTTCCTGGTCATAGATGGTATGGGGCGCATATTTTGAGTTTTTAAGTTTATGCGGGGCATGTGCAAATGCATGAAAGTTACTGTTCAGAAATGCTCGAGTTATGAGGCGCATGCACCATCCATGCGGTGCATATTTTGGTCTGTTTTGGATTTACGACTCGCTCAGTTTAGATTTCGTTACGGGATGATATATGACGATTGGAACGAGTATTCACAGCTGGAGATTCTTCCTTATATTGCATGAATGTGTGGTGAACTAACACGTGAACCTTTTTAGCAGTTCTATCGCTTACAGCCTTCGCCGGTGTGACGTGAAGGTGTTGTTGATATCCTATATTTGTACAAGATTTTATGTTTGGCCGCTTCTCAAAGATAATGGTCGTGACACGATTTGGGTGATAGTGGATCGGTTAACGAAGTCGGCTCATTTCTTGGCTATTCGTGAAACCGATAAGTTTGACACCATGGCACGATTGTACATCAAAGAAGTGGTGTCTAAACATGGAGTTCCAGTTTCTATCATCTCCGATAGGGATACCCGGTTTAACTCAAATTTTTGGAAAGCCTTTCAACGTGCAATGGGTACTCAACTTGACATGAGCACGGCGTTTCATCCTCAAACGGATGGACAAAGTGAAAGAACAATATAAACACTTGAAGACATGTTGCGTGCTTGTGCCATTGATTTTGGTGGTAGTTGGGAAGATCATTTGCCATTGGTAGAATTCTCCTACAACAATAGTTATCATGCAAGCATACAAATGGCACCCTTTAGGGCATTATATGGTAGAAAATGTCGTTCTACTTTAGCTTGGGCGGAGATTGGTGAAAGCCAACTTATCGGGCCGGAGATTGTAGTTAAAATGACTAAAGTAATTTCCCAAATCAAGGAGAGATTGCAAATAGCCCGTGAACGACAAAAGAAGTATGCCGATGTGAGACGGAGACCGTTAGAGTTTGAAGTTGGCGATCATGTACTTTTGAAAGTGTCACCTTGGAAGGAGTTGTACGATTCGTGAAGCGAGACAAACTCGGGCCAAGGTATATTGGTCCTTTCAAAATTCTTGAACGGGTTGGCAAGGTGGCATACCGACTAGAACTTCCACAAGAACTTAGTGGTGTGCATGATGTGTTTCATATTTGTAATTTACGTAAGTGTTTGGCGGACCCTACACACCATGTACCCATGAACGAGATACAAGTAGATAAAAAGCTTAACTTTGTTGAAGAACCAGTTGAGATCCTAGATCGTGAGATCAAGAAGCTCAAGAACAAACGCTACACAATTGTCAAAGTTAGATGGAATGCTAGACGTGGCGCGGAGTTCACTTGGGAGCGAGAGGACCATATGAGGTCTAAGTATCCACATTTGTTTAGTGATTAGCGTTATGTTGAATTTCGGGACGAAATTCCTTTAACGGGGGAATGATGTAACATTCGTGATTTTGACCCGTTTGACTTCTATGTAAATTGACTAGCTAAGTCGATTCGGTAATACAATTTAACTTATTTTGTGACTTATTGACGGGCAATACGCTAGACAGGTCGATTGACCAACTTAATGCGCGACACAATGCTTAACAATTAACTAGTAATAATAATGGGTCAACCTACAACCCATTTACCCAAACCCATGACCCACAAACCAAACCTTATCCCCAACCAAATCCTTCCACCTCCCAACCATCCATTCATTCACTCTTTCATCTATCTCTCTCTATCTTGAATGCAAAAAAAAAAAAAAAACACACAAACTCTTATCTCTCTCTCACTAAATTTATCATACATTTATTGTTGTTTATCTTAAATCAAAGCAAGAAATATCATCATTGTCAGAACATCTTCATCATATCGAAAATTTGAAATTTAAAGTTCAAGAATTCTCCTTTGGTAGCTCAAATTCGAACTTTTGGCTTGTGTGGAAATTTGGTAAGTATTCTTAGCTTAAAATCCTTCTCCATTTAGTGTAAAACTTGACTTGTGGACCCTTGGGAGAGGTTCTGGTTGAATTTTGGTCTCAAAAAGCTCATTTAGGTCAAACTAGGGTTTCTAGGGTTACAACTAGGTCAAAACCGATTTTTGTGAAAGATTTGATGATTTAGAGCGGATTTGCGACGCGGGTTTTGTAAAATGGTGTTAATTTATGTTGATTAATGTTTCAAAATAAGTTTCGAACTGTCCCTAATCGTTGTGGAGTCCAAATTTGAGTAAAATGGTAAAATGGATCGTTTTTGGCTCTCTTTGGCTGCTGCTGGTCGGAATATGCAGGTAGGACCGTCTGGGATGGTGGTCCACCGTCTGGGATGCTGAGCAGCCCAGGAAAGGCCGTCTTGTATGTTAGATTGGGGCCTGTGCTACGGTGGTGGCGTCTGGGACGCTAGAGACACCGTCCAAGACGGGGCTTTCTACATGCTTTACGTTAGAACCCCTCTGTTTTACATCGATATGGTGTGCATGAGATGCTGGAAGGAAGCCACCGTCTGAGACGGTGGCACCCACCGTCCAGGACGCTAGTCAACTTGTGCCCACCGTCTAAAACGCTCTGCCTGACCGTCTGTAACTTACGGTGCTTGTATTTTTCAGTTTTCTTATTTTGTTAATTTCAATCCTTCCTTATTGAATCGAGCCTAGTTTCTCCTCAAAACCTTTCCCTTATTATTCTAATGATCTAATCGAGTCCCAAAAGTCGTATAAGGTTATATGTCACCCCTTAAACCCCAAGTAAAGACTCAAATTGTAAATCTATTTTGTTTATTAATAGGTTTGGACGTGTGATGCTCATTGAACATTGATAACTCATTGTTAACTCGATCTCAACTTCTTTTGCCGATCAAGGTGAGTTCCGTAGCTCCCTACTCGCTTGAGATTCGGGCTGGAAAGTGTACAATTATATGATTTCTTGTTTGATTGTTTGATTGAATGATTGATGGATTGTTTGACACGTTTGGTTGATTACGCACATGATTGTGATATGTATTGTTATAATTAGGATAGTAGTGCATACATGGAAGACGACGATACCATTAAAGGGTTGTAGATGTGGTGGGAAGGCTGCGGGTGACCCTATATATAAGCATCTACGATTCTTTAATTGTAAAGGCGTACGAAGTGTATGTACATATTGCATTGGTTGGTTTGACGGTTGATGGACTTGTGGTTGAGACAAACACGCATACGTATTGATATAGACACATGTGACACAGACATGGACCTCCAAGTGTATAGATGTATACATTTGATGTTTTTGAGATGCCACATTGGTCATTGAGATGACATGTGAATATCGTTGCATTTGTAAGACGGACATGGACCCCGGGTATATAGACATATATACACCGATGATTTTGAGATGCCACATTGTTCATTGGGATGACATGTGAGTATCGTTGCATTGTTGACTTGATGGTCACACTTATGATATGCATTATGACATTGTCACGCATACGGCACATAACTTGATATTGAATTCACTTGTGTTCATTTATTACACGTTTTCACATTGTTTCGTGTAATCTTATTATGATTAACGTGTGACAAGGTTATGTTTCTTGCAAACCTAACTTAATTTGCATTGTGACGCATAAAGGCTACTTGTAAGACCGTTTTGCCTTTATCTTATACATATTGTGACTATTGACGATGGTTCCTTGTGAACCATTTCTACGAACTCACCAACTTCGTGTTGACTTGTTTAGTGCACTTTTCAGGTAATCAGGTGAACCAAGGACGTGATGCATGATTGATTGCTAGCTTTTGACTCGGGCTTGGACTTACATGGATCAAGGATCCATATGCCCACTTTTGCATTATGCTTAGGATCGATAGCCATCTTTAGATGATTGTTTTGTAAACTTTGATGGTCGTTTGCTCCTTGTGCATTTTGTATGGATAATTGTCTTATTTTGTTGGATTCACCGAATTCACTTATTTTCATTTAGTTATGCCTACATTAATTCCATCATGCGCTATTTAATTTTCGTGATATTTCGAGCCCTAGCTCGGGGTGTTATAGTTTTTCTAAAAACCGAAAGTTATGGTTCGGTTTTGGTTTCTAATGAAAAACCGAACCATAAAAACCGAACCGAACCAAAAATATATATTGTTTACTTTATTTTATATTTATATCATTTTATTACTAATTTTTGTAAATATGTTAATATATTTGCATTTTTAAGTGTATACAATAATATCATTTATATGTGTGGAAAATACACAACAAGATTGATTTGGTTTAGTAATTGTATAATTAAACAATGCGTAAAAGATATAAATAGTTATATAAATTTTTTTTGAAATAAGTATTTGAAGTTTGTACAACTTATTTTGATAGATTTGTTGTCATTGTTGTAGTGTTATTGTTACTAATATTGTTTGGAAGACTTGTTGAAATTATGGTGTAATCATAGAGTATAAACTTATAAACTTTTCAAGCTCAAATTGCCCAAACGACAAGTGGTTAAAAACCGACTAAAACCAAATAACCGAACCGAAATATACCCAATCCGAAAAAACCGAACCGAAAAAAATGAAAAACCGAACCATAAAAACCGAACTGAACCAAAAATATATATTGTTTACTTTATTTTATATTTATATCATTTTATTACTAATTTTTGTAAATATGTTAATATATTTGCATTTTTAAGTGTATACAATAATATCATTTATATGTGTGGAAAATACACAACAAGATTGATTTGGTTTAGTAATTGTATAATTAAACAATGCGTAAAAGATATAAATAGTTATATAAATTTTTTTGAAATAAGTATTTGAAGTTTGTACAACTTATTTTGATAGATTTGTTGTCATTGTTGTAGTGTTATTGTTACTAATATTGTTTGGAAGACTTGTTGAAATTATGGTGTAATCATAGAGTATAAACTTATAAACTTTTCAAGCTCAAATTGCCCAAACGACAAGTGGTTAAAAACCGACTAAAACCAAATAACCGAACCGAAATATACCCAATCCGAAAAAACCGAACCGAAAAAACTGAAAAACCAAACCATAAAAACCGAACCGAACCAAAAATATATGTTGTTTACTTTATTTTATATTTATATCATTTTATTACTAATTTTTTGTAAATATGTTAATATATTTGCATTTTTAAGTGTATACAATAATATCATTTATATGTGTGGAAAATACACAACAAGATTGATTTGGTTTAGTAATTGTATAATTAAACAATGCGTAAAAGATATAAATAGTTATATAATTTTTTTTGAAATAAGTATTTGAAGTTTGTACAACTTATTTTGATAGATTTGTTGTCATTGTTGTAGTGTTATTGTTACTAATATTGTTTGGAAGACTTGTTGAAATTATGGTGTAATCATAGAGTATAAACTTATAAACTTTTCAAGCTCAAATTGCCCAAACGACAAGTGGTTAAAAACCGACTAAAACCAAATAACCGAACCGAAATATACCCAATCCGAAAAAACCGAACCGAAAAAACTGAAACCCAATGGTTTTAGTTTTCAAAAAACCGAATTATAACGGTTCGGTTTTCGGTTTAGTCAAAAACCGACCCAAACCAAACCGTACTCACCCCTAGTAAAATGTAAAAAAAAAACCAAAAAAATGACAATTTTAGTTAAAAGTACAAGACAAAAATAAAAAACGTAAAACAAAAAAACAAACTTATGTTTTTTATTTAAGTTGGGTGACCTAGACAATACTAATATGACACAAATACTACATGCTCCAATGCCCGTTGGAAAAATGGACCTGATTTGCATCAGTTTTTGTAACTTTTGTTAAATAGTAAATAGCATCTAACGATCGTTAACCTCCGCTTTAGAAAATGACCTAACTACCTGTTAGAGAAAATGACCTGATTTGCAGCCGTTATTGTTATTCCTGTTAAACACCCAAAAACAAAAGTTAAACAACCGTTAGTACTCGTTAGAGTTTTTTAGTACTTATTAACGATGAGAGACTATTATTGCAAGAAATTAAACGGCAGGGGCTAATAATGTCAAAAAGTAAGGCGGCACGGATTTTCACGCACTCGAATTATATATATAGAGAGAGAATAGATAGCGCCCAATTATTTTTGAATCAACATATTAATACACTTAATACTATAACTATAACTACATAACAAGTGTACTCTACTAATTTTTCTCTCCTAATTTTATCAATTGATTTTGACAAATATCACAATCATATTGTTCGGAGGATTTTTAGGAGTTTTTTTTAGGAGTATTAATCATTTTCCTTGAAAAATATATCCTCTTAAAAAGTCTTTCTAGAGTAAAGGGATATATATTCCCCGGTTAGCTTTATAATAGGGGTGAGCTTTGATTGGCTTGGGTCGGTTTTGGCCCAAAACCGAAACCCAAACAGAAGTTTTCGGTTTTTGAAAACAAGAAACCGTGAGATTCGGTTCTGTTTCTCAGTTTTCCGGTTCGGTTTGGGTCGGTTTCGGTTTTTTTTTTCTCTTACACAAAATGATGATACGTTCATACATCTAGTAGCTTTTCTATTTAATCATATGATTAATAATATTTGTTGTTACATTCTTCTTATGTCTCGATTCTAAATAAAGGAGATATATAAAGAAATAAACACTTAAGGAAAAAGATATATCAAAATGTGATAGTATGGGAAATACACATATGTGATGCGGAAATGTCCAGGTTTACTGAACTAACTGACACCAGTGAACTGGAGAAATCAACTGAACTGAAGAAGTTAACGGAACTGAAGGGAACTGAACTGATAATGCCCTCTGAACAAGCCATGTTAATTCTGCCAGCAGTGACCCATTTCAGACAAGTCTTTACTGAACCAGTCCAGTCACCAGTAGTAACATTTCTCCTGTGGCAAGAGTCTCCTGTGACAACCAGCAGTGATCCACCAGTGAAGATATCCATGTTAGGTCAAGATTTACTGGACTCGCTCCAGACTCGACTACTGGAGCTTACTGAAGATCTGTCCAGAATCTGACCTACTCCAGACTTGGGATCTGGAGTCCTTCTAAAGATTTGTCCAGAAATAATGGAAGACTAGTGAGCAAATACTTGTATAGGAAATCTGGAGTATTCTCCAGATGAGCTCACTGGTCTTCACCCCAGTCCAAATCTACTCTACTGAAGACATTCTGACTGAAGTCAAAGACTGAAGTCTGAAGAAAGAAGACTTATCAAATGGCGAAGTCCACTGGAAAGTCTTACCAGATCTGTACACTGGAGGATTGTCAGTGTTCTAGACCTTACAAGTCTGAACACTGATATCGAGGATTTGACTTTAAGCCTTTACACACTTTCCAAAGAACAACCCACTTGTTCTTTACCAAGTATACGTGTGTTAAGGTGGTTGGATAAAAGGATACACTTGCACTTGATGTGACTTTATCCTTATTCCTTATCCAATACATTTAATGTTCTTGTCGGATCATTAAATGTATGCAACCATATTTGTACGGCACAAAATTCACTGGAGAATTTTGTTGCCTATAAATACAAAGTCATTTCTTTGAGAAAATCACTTTTTAGCAAATTGGTGAACTTGCTTAAATACTCTCGATCTAAACAGCTATACTTCACAGCTCTAAGTATATCGATCAAAGGAGTTTATTTAGCAAGTATAGATCACTTGTAATTCAAAGATTGTTTAGATACTTACATACGTGTAATATCTAGGTTCCGCAATGATCTTGTATTTTGTTTATACATCAATAAAGAAAATACACTTGAAAACTACATTCGTGTTCCACCTTTTATTTACTTGTTTAAATATTGCTTAAAGTCATTTATTACTTTGTTTATATTCTTGCATATTTATATTGAAGTAATACTAGTCCGATTCTAGTTCATACTTGTCTTGTTATTTTACACTCGTGGGTTAAACCATCGTGTGAGGGACTTTACAATTGGTATCAGAGCAGAAGGTTAATATACTTACCTAGATCTGTTTCACGATGGCAATCCCAGAAAATACTCAAGAACTCATGAAACTAATGTTAATGAACCACCCACTGGAAATAACAATACACCACCTCCTCCTCCTCCTCCTGCTTCTCCACATGTGCATGTGCATTACTCGAATAATCCTGTTCCTAAATTCAATGGGAGCAGTGATGAATTTGGTACGTGGAAAGCTAGGATAATATTGCATGTGACTGGTATTGAAAGGAATATGATGAAAATTTTAAACGAAGGACCCTATGTGCCAAGACTTCCTATCAATGCACTTCTTGACCCTACAGGATCAAGAAGTGGGAGGGAAAAGAGAGAGGAACACTGGTCCGAAGAGGAGAAAAGATTAGTAAATCTTGATACACTTCTTAAAAATATGATCCTCGGGGCTGTTCCAGAAACTCTCATTCCCACACTAGTTCTCTATCCCAGTGCCAAAAGTATGTGGGATGAACTAGTAAACCAGCATGAGGGAGGTGATGATACTGTTGTTACCAGAAAAGTCTCCTTAAATAAAAAGTATGAGTCATTTTTTGCTCTCCCCAATGAGTCCCTTACTGGTACTTACACCAGATTTATGAGCATCATAAACCAGTTAAGAGGACTAGGGGTAGATAAAGACAAGGATATACTTTTGGAGAAATTTTGTGATATTCTTCCAACAAATGGTCTCACATGATTCTGGTCTTGAGGCAAGGAAAAACCTTGCATTCCCATACTTTGTCAACATTGTATGGAGCCTTCAGATTCACTGAAGAAAATCAAGCCCAGAGGATTGAGGCAGAAAAAGATTCTTTTAATCATGCTTTCAGTAGTTCCACAGTGGTCACTAATACTGCACCACCTTGTGCGACATTAATATCTTCTGAGAATGTATTTTCTATGAAGAAGATGATGTATGAACTAATGGATTCTGGAGTCTGTAATGATATCTCTCCAGACTGTGATGAAACTGACAGTGATGACCTGGTTGCAATGATGGCCAAAACGTTTAACCGTTTTTAAGGCCAGAGCAAATAGGCCCACTGGACTACATGCACCCAGTTCTTCCACTGACAAGACCAATCTGACATGCTTTAAGTGTGGCAGAAAAGGTCATTTCATGAAAGAGTGCAGGTCCAGTCAGTTTGTCTCCCAGTCTGGTCCAACTGCTTCTTATAACAAGCCTGATGATAGTATAAGTTGAAATACAAAAAGCTTAAGGCTCAAATTGCTCTCTTGTCTAAACAGATTGAATACAATAACAAATGCATGATAGCAACCACTGAAGAAGCATGGGTTCCCTCTGATGATTCATCAGTCGATGAAGAAGAGGAAAGAGATTGTTGTTTTATGGCTCTGGCAGATCAAGAGCATCTGGTGAAGGATGATGTCACATCTGGTCGTTGGGTCGACATTGTCATTAAAAAGGTTAGTGAGTATGATCTTGAAACTAATCCTGAACTGAAATTGGACATCGCTGAAGCTCTAAATTCTGATTTAATTTTTGTGGAAACTGTTAGATTTGACAGTTTAAATGGTCTAGAAACAGATTCCTCTGAAATGGCCGCCTTAAAATCAAAATTAAAAGAACTTCAAGACATTGAACTGGCATTTCAAGCCCAGATTCTGGTAACTGAACAATTGATCCAAGAAAAACAAGATCTTGAGATCATTTTAGAAAAAGAAAAACTGGTGATTAAATCATGGCTTGAAACTAGAAAGCCATATGATGCTAGAGTAAATCAATTTCCTACTCAAAAACGTGCATATTTAGATGGAAATTCTCATGTAGCATCATTAATACCAGTAATCGATCGATTACCAGAGGGATTCAGGCTCACCACTGTTTATGATGAGCCTGTAACTCCCAAGGCCAATATTCTCCCAGTTCTTTGCCCAGAGGTTAAGACTGGAGTTGTCCAGATGACTGCTCCAGTTAAAAAGGTTAAGCAGAATAGACCTTTGCCTCAGAACAATCCCATACCTAAGCCTACAACTGGAAAGGCTCATGTATCATCTGATGAAAATCCAAACTGGGTGACTGCTATGCAAGAAGAGCTTCACCAGTTTGAAAGGAACAAGGTCTGGTATCTGGTTCCTTTCCCAGTTGGAAAGAAAGAACCAATTGGAACAAGATGGGTCTTCAGAAACAAAGTAGATGAAGATGGCCACGTAATCAGAAACAAGGCCAGACTGGTAGCACAAGGCTACTGCCAGTCAGATGTCGACTTTGATGAATCATTTGCTCCAGTGGCTAGACTTGAAGCGATCAGAATATTTTTAGCATTCGCTGCTCATCATCAGTTCAAGGTCTACCAGATGGATGTAAAGAGTGCTTTCTTGAATGGAAAGCTTGAAGAAGAAGTTTATGTCAGACAACCTCCAGGTTTCGTTGATGAAAAGCATCCACATTGGGTTTATCGTCTGGACAAAGCGCTGTATGGCCTCAGACAAGCCCCACGTGCCTGGTATGACACTCTGACTAAACATTTATTGAAAAATGGTTTTAAACGAGGTGCAATTGACAATACCTTATTTATTCTTCATGAACAAGGTAATCTGTTAATGGTACAAATTTATGTTGATGATATTATTTTTGGGTCTACTGATGAAAACATGTGCCAGAAATTTTCGAAAATAATGTCTACTGAATATGAAATGAGTTTGATGGGTGAATTAACATATTTTCTTGGACTCCAGATTAAACAAAACAAAGATGACATCTTTATTAATCAGGAAAAATATGTTAGAGATCTTTTAAAGAAATATGATATGAAATCTTCACCATCTAAACCAACTCCAATTTCTGCACCACTGACACTGGACTCTGATCCAGATGGTAACCAGTGAACACCACTGTCTATAGAGGCATGGTTGGTTCACTGATGTATTTAACTGCCAGTAGACCAGATATTATGTTTTCAACATGTTTATGTGCCAGATATCAGTCTAATCCAAAAGAATCTCATATGCTTGCTGTAAAGCGCATACTGAAGTACCTTAAAGGTGTCCCCAGTCTAGGTCTTTGGTACCCCAAAGGCTCAGGCATGGATCTAATGGGTTATTCAGATTCAGATCATGCAGGTTGTAAGATAGACAGGAAATCCACTACTGGTGGATGTCATTTCCTTGGTGGCAAACTGGTCAGCTGGACCAGTAAAAAGCAAACTTCAGTTTCATTGTCCACTGCTGAAGCTGAATATGTGTCTGCAGCCAGTTGTTGTGCTCAGATACTCTGGATGAAGAACCAGTTGCTTGATTATGGTATTAAGTATTCAAAGACTCCAATCTTTTGTGATAATACCAGTGCCATTGCTATCTCAAACAATCCAGTCATGCATTCCAAAACCAAGCACATTGATCTAAGGTATCACTTCATTCGTGATAATATTGTGAAAGGAAACATTGAACTCCATTTTATCCCCACTGACAAACAACTTGCTGACATTTTTACTAAACCACTGGATGTCAAAACATTTGAATATCTTGTTGGTGAGTTGGGAATGTTAAACCCTTAAATCTGGAACCTTAGTATTGAACGCCATTGTGTACTACTAAGGATCTTTGATTTAAAGATTCATAAATTTATTTCTGGATCAACATTCCAGGGGGAAGACTTTGAAAGATATATTTTTCTTAAAAATGTTTAAAGTTCAAAAGGAATTTATTAATTTATTTTCTCACTGGACAAAATTTTCTCACTGGACAAATTGTCCAGAAAATATTACTGGTGCTTTGTAGATGTGTCCCTCTCACTGGTAACTAGATAAGTTGAAGTGCGTGTTTGAGTTGACTTATGTCTCCTTGTAAATATGTCCCTCTCATTTGTCTATATTAGTTGACGTGCATGTTTGAGGTTACCAGTCTTTCAAAATGGTTTTCACTGGTACTTTAGGTTTACTGGAGTGTCCCTCCAGTGTACCATCAGTACATGCTTCACTGGACTAATCCACCAGTGATACTGGAGTGTCTAGTCAACCTTCAGATGGACTGAATTATGTCACAATACTTTTTAAATACTTGGTCATTGTGTGTGCCACGTAAGCAAACTTTTTCAAAGATATTTATCTTATAAATCCTACGTGGCATGTAATTTTTCAAACGAAATGATGATATTTTTATATTGGGAAGATAAAAAGAACAAGTTGTTAGTTTTTGTGGGCGGTAAACCATCACACATTTATGTGTGATGTGATGTAATTAATGCGGATCTCAGAACCCGATCAAAAATTGTATTTGATAAATTCAAATTAATCGTTTGAGTTCCACATTATTTCTCTCCTATATATACCCACTTTCACTTTCAATTTCATTTACTTCGAACATTTACTCCCAAATCTTACTTTCTTCATTCAATTCTTCATTCCTTCATTATTTTCCAATCATAAAACTCTCATATTTACTGCAATTCATTAAATTCTTCATAAGCCCTAAATTTATTCAATTTCATTTTCATCTATCAATCATAAATGGCACCCAAAAATCTTTTATCTGCTGAATATGCTCCGGTTGATGATGTTGTTAAACCGAGACATATTACTCTTGAAGCCAAAGCTATTCGAATAAATATGAATAACTGGATGGCCAAACTTTCCAGTTCTCATCCTGCTCAATCAATCATTGGAAGATTGAATACTTTCTTTCTCTCATCCCCTTTGTATGGTGCATTAACCCTAAATCCAGGGAGAATGTATCATGACTACTTATGTGAATTCTGGTACTCCGCATACTATAATGAAGAAACCTCGTCAATTTCTTATACTCTTAGGGGTGGTACCAGATCCTTTAGTTTCTCAGTGAGTTTACTCAGGTCTGTTCTACAGTTAAATTATCTTGACCAGAATGAGTTACCCATCGAACTTCCATCAGGCATAAATTACAGGGAAGTGTGCAGGTTGATGGGGCATACAGAAATTGTTGATGAACATGGCCAGTTGTTGAGAAAGGGTACAATTTATATGAGCAGATTGACAGATTCATGGAGATTTTTCTTCACCCATTTGGTTGAGTGTATGGGAGGTAGTTCTGGGGGTCTTGATCAGATAAATCAAACCCAGCTCCAGATTGCCTATTGTTTGTGGTTCGGGATAAGAGTGGACTTCGCTCAAATTTTGTTCAATGATTTGGTGGATAGACTGAAAGCAAAAGGGAGAAAACCACACGTTCCATTTATTCGTTTTCTTTCCCTTATGTTTAGAAGTGCTCTAGGAAATGAGTACGATTATGATACTACTCATTTCTCAGTGAGTGAGTTTTTGAGGGACCTAAACAACCTTCAATCAAGAGATGGTGAGGTAGATTTCTCAGTCCATGCTCTCATTTCAAAGGGTGGAAGAGATTGTGGCACCAGGCAGAGTACAAGTTGTTGGAAGCCCTGGTGAAGACCAAGATGTTCAGGTTGTCGAGATAGTACAACCTATAAGGCAAGTGGCTCCAGTAGAAAGTGTGCAACCGAATGTTGAGCTTTCCAGGCGACCCAGATCACATAGGCGTCTGATGCGAGGTGGAGTCCAGGTAAATCCATCAACCCATCCTGGTGATATAATGAATGTTGATGGATCTCCTATCTTTGAAGAGGAGAATATTGATTCTTTTGTACAAATTGAACAGAGAGTGGATACTGAAGTCCAGGATGTTGTACAAGAAGAGGTTGTTGAAGAAGTAGAAGATGTTCAGACTGAAGAACATGCTTTTGGTGAGCAAGAGGCTCCACTGGACTTAAATGTTGAAGCTGGTGAACAAGGAAATGTACAGTCTGGTGAACAGACAGTTGGGAATGTTCCAGAATGGGATGATATTGACTCCCCAATGTCTGAAGGATTTGATGTGAACTTAAATTTTCTGGGTGAAGAAGTACAAGAAGAAGAAATACCAACACCTACACCAGAAATGCCACCACCAGAACCTAGTATGCCACCACCACCACCACCTTCAATTCCAGAAAACACCCAATACTTCAATCCAGCAACCACTCAACCTTCTGAATCTCAACCTCCTCCTCGTGCGCCAGAGTCACCAGTTGCAACGTCTGAAGCTGCAACTGAAGAGGACTGGGCACAAGTACCAGTAATGACTAGATTGACTTCTCATCTGGAACATCCCAGTGGTCTCTCCACTTCTTCTTCAACCGAGGTCCAAGGCCTTCTTAGTAAGGTGGCGGACCTGGAGAGATCACTCCAGTCATCATCCCAGGTTGTCTCTGATTTCAAATCTTTGTTATCAAACAACTTAGCTTCTGAAATGAATACATTTGCTGGCAATGAGAAGCTAGTTTTTGAGAAACTGGATGAGCTGGTACTGGCCACAAATATCAATTCTCAAAATATAAGGGTGGTAGTACAGGGGTTTGAAGAAAGGATTGTAAATTCTGTTCAGACTGCAGTGGATAGTCAAATTGTTCAACCACTGGCAGGTCTGAAAGAAGAGATAGAGAAGTTGGTTACAAGGGTTTCCTCACTGGAAGACAGACCCATTCTTGATCAGACTGTTATTGCAAGAACAATAAGTGAAGAATGTACAAGGGAGTTCAGATCCAGTATGCTTAAAGAAATCACTGAAGAGATTTCTGGATCTGTCCTTCGATCTATTCAAGAAAGTTTGTTGCCAGAAGTTGTGAAAATGATTGAGGTTGAGCTGCCAAAGGACTTGCCAAAAGAAGTTGAAAATATGAAAAAGGAAGTCCAGGAACTCAAGAAGATTATGGCTGATACAAATCCAGAGACTGGAAGAACTTATGGTTCTCTGGACAGGCATATGATGGAAGCTTTATGGAATGATCTAAAGTCCAGGACTAGAGATCCTTCCAAGGGGGAAAAATCGACTGTTCCATCATCTGGTGTCCAAGAAGGTTTGATCAGAAAGAGGAAAGAAGATATTGTTAGGGCTGTTGCAACTGAAAGTGTTGTGCAAAGAAGACAAGTGACTGGTACTGATGCCAGTGCACGATTAGCCCAGAGAGCACTCGGTACTGAAGCGTTGTGCAGACAGAAGAGGCTACTGGTACTGAAGCCAGTGAGCCCCAGTTTGAATCCTTCCCAGATATTCCAACTACATTGAAGGCTGTTAAAGGAAAAGAAAAAGTGGTGTCTGGTGAAGAGGAAGAGCAAATTGAAGATGTTGATAATGAGACTTCAAGGAAGTTACAACAACAATGCATTATGATTGAAATTTTCAAGAATAATCAAAGAGATGAACTGCTGGCCCATCACAGGGATATGGCAACAATGGGTACTCTGGACTCCTACAATGCTGGCAGGTTAGGCATTAATATTGAAGTGTTTAAAAGGATGAAGGATGACCCTAGAGTTCATCAGTGTCTTGATGCATTGAATGATGTTCATATACGCTCGTTCTACGCTGAAGAAGAACAGGTATATGATTCTTTGATTTATGGTGTTACCATTCCAGAGTTGATCAGGCAAAGAAAGGAGGAGCTGGTAAGCCTCCAGAAAAAGATTAGAAAAAATGCTGGTGCTCTGGAGTTGGAGTATAGAAAAAGATTGACTGGTCTGCCAAAGCTCACTGCCAAACAAGTAATGGCAATAAAAGATGCTGATGTAAGCACCTTCATTCCTCTGGATACTACTCTGAGAATAAATCGCCAAGAACTCCAGTCCACTGAAGGACAACAGAGTGGTGTATCTAAGGAAACTGAAGAAATGGTTCAGATGGCAAAGCAGAAAGCAAAGTATGATGATATGATGAATTTCAGGGCCAATGCCAGAAAGATTGTTGATGCTGAAGTTAAATTGGCTGAAAATCATCAAGGAATGACCAGATTCAATGTAAAGTTGACCAGAGAGGGTAACTTTACAGATGAAAGGAAGGATACTTCAGTCCAAGCTTTTGGATGGACTGAACTGAAGGAGATTGGAATGACCTTTAAAGGTAAAACTGATTTGTCTCCAGATGTTAAGGCCTTTATGAAGAGGATTGAGAAGGTCTGGAAAAGAATACAACAAATGGAAGCTGTGTTGGGTCTGAGACCACCAGTGTCTGTTCCATCATCTCCATCTCCAAAGAGGAAGGCCACTGAAGATGCACCAGGGCAGCCATCAAAAAGAAGGGCCTGAATCTTTTAATCATGTACTTATTATAATTAATTGTCTTATGAAAGTTGTAACTATTTTCCAGTTGATGTTAGTAATAATAGTTGCAATTTTTAATTTCATATAAGTAAATGATCAGATTTAGTCTAAGTTAGAACTTAAATGATGAAACTGAAACACTCATGATCTATAAAGTGTTCTCCAGTAACTTAGATTTTTTAGACTTAAATCGACTAAGTGTTTTCCAGACATACAAATTTGTATATCTATAAGTCTGAAAACACTTACATTATTTCTAAACAAATAGGGGGAATTTGTTAGGTCCAGATTTACTGGACTCGCTCCAGACTCGACTACTGGAGCTTACTGAAGATCTGTCCAGAATCTGACCTACTCCAGACTTGGGATCTGGAGTCCTTCTAAAGATTTGTCCAGAAATAATGGAAGACTAGTGAGCAAATACTTGTATAGGAAATCTGGAGTATTCTCCAGATGAGCTCACTGGTCTTCACCCCAGTCCAGATCTACTCTACTGAAGACATTCTGACTGAAGTCAAAGACTGAAGTCTGAAGAAAGAAGACTTATCAAATGGCGGAGTCCACTGGAAAGTCTTACCAGATCTGTACACTGGAGGATTGTCAGTGTTCTAGACCTTACAAGTCTGAACACTGATATCGAGGATTTGACTTTAAGCCTTTACACACTTTCCAAAGAACAGCCCACTTGTTCTTTACCAAAGTATACGTGTGTTAAGGTGGTTGGATAAAAGGATACACTTGCACTTGATGTGACTTTATCCTTATTCCTTATCCAATACATTTAATGTTCTTGTCGGATCATTAAATGTATGCAACCATATTTGTACGGCACAAAATTCACTGGAGAATTTTGTTGCCTATAAATACAAAGTCATTTCTTTGAGAAAATCACTTTTTAGCAAATTGGTGAACTTGCTTAAATACTCTCGATCTAAACAGCTATACTTCACAACTCTAAGTATATCGATCAAAGGAGTTTATTTAGCAGTATAGATCACTTGTAATTCAAAGATTGTTTAGATACTTACATACGTGTAATATCTAGGTTCCGCAACGATCTTGTATTTTGTTTATACATCAATAAAGAAAATACACTTGAAAACTACATTCGTGTTCCACCTTTTATTTACTTGTTTAAGTATTGCTTAAAGTCATTTATTACTTTGTTTATATTCTTGCATATTTATATTGAAGTAATACTAGTCCGATTCTAGTTCATACTTGTCTTGTTATTTTACACTCGTGGGTTAAACCATCGTGTGAGGGACTTTACAATCCACTAAAGCACTCCAGTGACCAACTCCAGTTTAGTCTCCAGTTGGATGCTCCAGAGTTGTCACCAGTCTCCAATAAATAAAGTTTCTTTCAGTCCCATGTTTGTGGACCCAATAAAGAAGGAATGACAGCTGTCGAAGATGATAAGGGAGGAGCGTGTGACAACGTTAATCCTAACGGTTTGTGGGCCCTTGTGCAGAAGGAATCATTCTAGAAGCTTTGTCTGTCCATTTCCTATTGGTGGATAAATTAGTGGTTGTCCTTAGCACATGACAGCCTTTTATTTATTTAATATTTGTATTTCTTTATTCCTAGAAAAATAGCATGTGTGGCTATAAATAGGGGCTTATTTTCTCATTGTAAGGAGATTTGATTGATTGAAGGAAATTAATAGAGCAGCCTCTATTTCTTATCCAAAAATCTTCATTTACCTTTATGGATCTTTGATCTTGGTGGTTTGAAGTGATCCCTTTATCTATTATGGTGGTTCGTCCTTTATCAAATATAGTGGTGAGATCTTAAATATTCGATTCCTTTATCTGTGTTTGTGGTGGCTATACATTTATCAAACATAGTGGTGGGTTGGAGTGTTTCCTTTATCCTAGATTCCGGTGGCTCGTCCTTTACGAATCTTGGTGGTGGATTCTTTTATCTATCATTTTATTTTATTGTCTTGTTTTGTTTGTTTTGTTGTCATAAAATCAGAAAATCCTCACAAAAATAGTAATTCCGCTGTACTAGTTCTTTGTTTAAGTTGTTACATTCCGCTGTGCTTAGATTTGCGTGGGTTTTACGCATTGAATTGGTATCAGAGCCAAGTTCTTTTAAAGGGTTTCTTAATCTTTTAATCCTTGGGTTTTTGTTATTTTTTTGTTGTGTCAGATTCAAAAGGGTTATCTTAATTTTTTTTATTCCGTTAAAGTTTGTTTAGATATGTTATTGTGAGTTTAGTTATTGTTGAATATTAATGGCTTTTTGAAGAAATATGACATTAGAAGAAGCTCATAATGCTAGAAGGGATAGGTAGATTGAAGATCTAAAAGAAACACTGGGTAGAGTTGTCAACCTGTTAGAAGATGGTGGTTTAAGGTTTAATAGAGAACATGTTGTTGTAGGTGAAAGAGATTATGAATCTCAAGGTCCTAGTGAGCGATCTGATAGTACACCCAGATCTTCTAGTGAATCTGATGAGTCTAATCAGTCGAGAAGAAGGCGAAGGAGACATAAGGTTGATGATACTAAAGATATTAAGATAGATCCACCAGATTTTGTTGGTTCTTCAAACCCTGAAGAATTTTTTGAATGGGTTCAGGTAATGGATAGGATAATGGAAATAAAAGGATATGATGATAAGAAAAGTTTTAAGGTTGCCATTATTAGGTTGAAAAAGTATGCTTCATCCTGGTATGACAACATGAAGGCTGAAAGAGAGTACAAGGGTAAAAGTAAAATTAAGACCTGGCCTAAGTTGAAAGAAGTTATGCAGAAAAGGTTTGTTCCTCAGTCGTATAAACAAGACCAGTATCTTCTGATGAATAATCTGAAGCAAGGTACTAAAGAAGTTGTGGAGTATATTAGAGAATTCGAGCAACTGAAGACTCGAACTGGTGTGAAAGAAACTGAAGAACATACTATCGCCAGATTCCTTGGTGGGTTGAATGCTACCATTACTGAGAAGATAGAACTGCAGCCCATCTGGACTTATGAAGGTGCTTGCAAACTGGCCTCCAGATTGAAAAGCAACTGAAGAAGAAGGTCCCGTACAAACCTTTCACTAAGGTTTCTTCCAGTTCCAGTCAACCAGTTCTTAAGCCCAGTGAAACTGGTCAGAAATCCTTCAGAGGAAAGGAGAAAGAAACTGGAGGATCAAAAGAACCAGTTGGAAGAAAATGCTTCAAGTGTCATGGTTTTGGTCACTTCCAGGTACAGTGTCCCAACCAGCGAGCACTCACTGCTAAAGAGATTGAAAGCTTACCAGATGTTGATACTGAAGAAGGTGAACCAGTGTATGATGATGATGAAAGTGAAGAGGCATATGTAGGTGCAGATGTTGGAGATATGCTGGTAGTAAGAAGAGTGATGCATGCTGATAAAGTTGTAACTGATACTGCCCAACGAGAGAATATTTTTCACTCCAGATGTACTGTTAAAGGCAAGGTGTGCAATCTGGTCATTGATGGTGAAAGTTGTGCTAATGCTGCTTCAACTTACATGGTAGAGAAACTGGAATTGCCTACAGTGAAGCATCCTCGTCCTTACAAGTTGCAATGGCTCAGTGAAGGATCTGAGGTAAAAGTTAATCGACAAGTTTCCATTCCCTTTTCCATTGGATCTGTTTATCAAGATAAAATTGTTTGTGATGTTGTTCCTATGGATGCTTGTCAAATATTACTGGCTAGACCTTGGTTATTTGAAAAGTATGCTTCATCCTGGTATGACAACATGAAGGCTGAAAGAGAGTACAAGGGTAAAAGTAAAATTAAGACCTGGCCTAAGTTGAAAGAAGTTATGTAGAAAAGGTTTGTTCCTCAGTCGTATAAACAAGACCAGTATCTTCTGATGAATAATCTGAAGCAAGGTACTAAAGAAGTTGTGGAGTATATTAGAGAATTCGAGCAACTGAAGAAGAAGGTCCCGTACAAACCTTTCACTAAGGTTTCTTCCAGTTCCAGTCAACCAGTTCTTAAGCCCAGTGAAACTGGTCAGAAATCCTTCAGAGGAAAGGAGAAAGAAACTGGAGGATCAAAAGAACCAGTTGGAAGAAAATGCTTCAAGTGTCATGGTTTTGGTCACTTCCAGGTACAGTGTCCCAACCAGCGAGCACTCACTGCTAAAGAGATTGAAAGCTTACCAGATGTTGATACTGAAGAAGGTGAGCCAGTGTATGATGATGATGAAAGTGAAGAGGCATATGTAGGTGCAGATGTTGGAGATATGCTGGTAGTAAGAAGAGTGATGCATGCTGATAAAGTTGTAACTGATACTGCCCAACGAGAGAATATTTTTCACTCCAGATGTACTGTTAAAGGCAAGGTGTGCAATCTGGTCATTGATGGTGAAAGTTGTGCTAATGCTGCTTCAACTTACATGGTAGAGAAACTGGAATTGCCTACAGTGAAGCATCCTCGTCCTTACAAGTTGCAATGGCTCAGTGAAGGATCTGAGGTAAAAGTTAATCGACAAGTTTCCATTCCCTTTTCCATTGGATCTGTTTATCAAGATAAAATTGTTTGTGATGTTGTTCCTATGGATGCTTGTCAAATATTACTGGCTAGACCTTGGTTATTTGAAAATTATGTATTTCATAATGGTCGTATGAATTCTTATTCATTATTTGTGAGTGGGAAGAAAGACACTTTGACTTCTCTGAAACCTAATGAGTTGCTGAAAATTAATAAGAAAGACCAGCCCAGCAAGTCGTTGTTTATGTCCCAAACTGAAGTTGAAGAAGAACTCACTGGAGGCACTTCAGTCATGATGTTACTAGTGCTTGAACGTACTGAAGATAAGGAGTTCACTGGAGTCCCCAGTCTCCTGAAGTCTCTACTGAAGGAATTCACTGATGTTTTCCCTAAAGACCTACCTGAAGGTTTGCCGCCAGTAAGAGGTATTGAACACCAGATTGACCTGGTTCCAGGTTCAGTTCTCCCAAACAAAGCTGCTTATAGATGTTCACCTACTGAAGCAAAAGAGTTGCAAAGGCAGGTAGATGAGTTGGTTGCTAAAGGTTATGTGAGAGCAAGTATGAGTCCTTGTTCAGTCCCAGCTCTCCTGGTTCCAAAGAAAGATGGTTCGATGAGAATGTGTGTTGATAGCAGAGCCATAAATAATATAACTATTAAGTATAGGTATCCCATTCCCAGATTGGATGATATGCTTGATGAGTTACATGGATCCAGTGTGTTTTCTAAAGTTGATCTCAGAAGTGGTTATCACCAGATTAGAATGAAAGATGGGGATGAATGGAAGACTGCTTTCAAAATTAAAGGAGGCCTTTATGAATGGTTAGTGATGCCTTTTGGCTTATCTAATGCTCCTAGTACTTTCATGAGACTGATGAACGAAGTCCTCAGACCACTTATTGGTCAGTTTGTTGTTGTTTACTTTGATGATATTCTTGTATATTCAAAAACTGAAGCTGAACATGTTAATCATCTAAGGAGTGTATTTGAATTACTGAGAAAACACCAGTTGTATGGTAAACTGGAGAAATGTGATTTTATGATAGAAAGTGTGATATTTCTTGGCTATGTGGTGTCAAAAGAAGGGATTTCCATGGATCCTTCCAAGGTAGAAGCCATCAGGTCGTGGCCAGTTCCTACTACAATCACTGAAGTAAGAAGTTTTCATGGACTGGCATCCTTTTATAGAAGGTTTATCAAGAATTTCTCTACAGTTGTGGCCCCAATCACTGATTGTCTGAAGAAAGATGTGTTTGACTGGCCTAATTCAGCCCAGTTGGCTTTCGAGTCACTGAAGGAAAAGCTCAGTTCAGCTCCAGTACTATCTTTGCCAGATTTTGATATGTTGTTTGAATTAGAGTGTGACGCCAGTAGAGTAGGGCGTTTTAGTACAAGCAGGGCGTCCAGTGGCTTATTTCAGTGAAAAACTTAATGGATCAAACTGGAATATAGCACATATGACAAAGAATTCTATGCAATTATTCGTGCTATCAATCACTGGTCACATTATCTGAAGCCGAAGCAGTTTGTCTTATTTTCTGACCATGAAGCACTGAAGTTTATTAATGGTCAACACAAACTTAATGCCAGACATGCAAAATGGGTGGAATTTTTGCAGTCTTATTCTTTTGTTTCTAAGCACAAAGCTGGGGTAGCTAATGTTGTTGCTGATGCACTTTCTAGAAGATATTCGTTGTTATCAATTCTGGAAGCAAGAGTTCTTGGTTTTTCTTTTATCAAGGAATTATATGCCGCTGACCCAGATTTTTCTCATCGTCTTACTGAAACTAACCAGAAAGGACCATATGTTGTTCAGGATGGTTTCTTATTTAAAAATGGGAAGTTATGTATTCCAAAGGGTTCCATAAGAGATTTACTGATAAGGGAAGCACATGGAGGGGGTTTAGCTGGCCATTTTGGCATTAACAAAACTGGAGAAATCCTCACTGAACACTTCTACTGGCCAAGTTTACTGAAGGATGTTCAAAATATTATCAGTCGTTGTCCAACTTGTCACCAGGCAAAGGCAACTTTTCATAAAGGACTGTATACTCCTCTTCCAGTTCCAAGCCAGCCATGGGAAGATCTCAGTATGGATTTCATTGTTGCACTGCCCAGAACTCAGAGGGGAAAAGATTCAATAATGGTGGTTGTTGATCGTTTTTCAAAAATGGCACATTTTGTTCCTTGCAACACCACAAATGATGCTTCAGCAGTGGCAAATTTATTTTTCAAAGAGATTGTTCGTTTGCATGGGATTCCAAAGAAAATTGTTTCAGATAGAGATGTCAAGTTTCTGAGTTATTTTTGGAAGACCTTATGGAGACCGATGGGTACCAGATTGATGTTCAGTACGTCTCATCATCGTCAAACTGATGGACAAACTGAAGTCACTAATCGTACAATTGGGATGCTTTTAAGAACACTGGTGAAGAAGACACTGAAGGATTGGGATCTGAAGCTTGCTCATGTTGAGTTTGCTTTCAATAGAGCTCCTAACTATTCCACCAGTAAATCACCATTTGAAATCTGCTATGGTGTCAATCCTCTGACTCCCATTGATTTGATTCCATTTTCGATTGAACGAAAAACAAGTGTTGAAGCTGAAGCCAGAGCTAAAGAGATCAAGAAAATTCACCAGCAAGTGAAGGCCAGGATCGAGAAAGCTAATG
Organism: Erigeron breviscapus; assembly: GCA_034093135.1. Lineage (NCBI taxonomy): Eukaryota > Viridiplantae > Streptophyta > Magnoliopsida > Asterales > Asteraceae > Erigeron > Erigeron breviscapus. Next base: position 38,154,043 of record CM067175.1, on the reverse strand, counting down.
CAGATTACAAGGCAAGAGCAAACAAGCATCGAAAGCAGTCCAGTTTTGCTCCAGGTAATCTAGTTTGGGTGTACCTTAGAAAAGAAAGATTTCCAGCAAGAAGGAAAAACAAGTTGATGCCCAGAGCTGAAGGACCATTCAAGATTCTGGAGAGATATGGTGATAATGCATACAAGGTCGAGTTACCTGGAGATATGTCCGTTTCAAGTACTTTTAATGTCGGGGATCTGATGCCTTATCTGGAAGATGAGTACCTCGAGGACTTGAGGACAAGTCCTTTCTTAGAGGAGGAGATTGATGCGGAAATGCCCAGGTTCACTGAACTAACTGACACCAGTGAACTGGAGAAATCAACTGAACTGAAGAAGTTAACTGAACTGAAGGGAACTGAACTGATAATGCCCTCTGAACAAGCCATGTTAATTCTGCCAGCAATGACCCATTTCAGACAAGTCTTTACTGAATCAGTCCAGTCACCAGTAGTAACACTTCTCCAGTGGCAAGAGTCTCCAGTGACAACCAGCAGTGATCCACCAGTGAAGATATCCACTGAAGCACTCCAGTGACCAGCTCCAGTTTAGTCTCCAGTTGGATGCTCCAGAGTTGTCACCAGTTTCCAATAAATAAAGTTTCTTTCAGTCCCATGTTTGTGGACCCAATAAAGAAGGAATGACAGCTGTCGAAGATGATAAGGGAGGAGCGTGTGACAACGTTAATCCTAACGGTTTGTGGGCCCTTGTGCAGAAGGAATCATTCTAGAAGCTTTGTCTGTCCATTTCCTATTGGTGGATAAATTAGTGGTTGTCCTTAGCACATGACAACCTTTTATTTATTTAATATTTGTATTTCTTTATTCCTAGAAAAATAGCATGTGTGGCTATAAATAGGGGCTTATTTTCTCATTGTAAGGAGATTTGATTGATTGAATGAAATTAATAGAGCAGCCTCTATTTCTTATCCAAAAATCTTCATTTACCTTTATGGATCTTTGATCTTGGTGGTTTGAAATGACCCCTTTATCTATATTTGTGATGGTTCGTCCTTTATCAAATATAGTGGTGAGATCTTAAATCTTCGATTCCTTTGTCTGTGTTTGTGGTGGCTAGACCTTTATCAAACATAGTGGTGGGTTGGAGTGTTTCCTTTATCCTAGATTCCGGTGGCTCGTCCTTTACGAATCTTGGTGGTGGATTCTTTTATCTATCATTTTATTTTATTGTCTTGTTTTGTTTGTTTTGTTGTCATAAAATCAGAAAATCCTCACAAAAATAGTAATTCCGTTGTACTAGTTCTTTGTTTAAGTTGTTACATTCCGCTGTGCTTAGATTTGCGTGGGTTTTACGCATCAATATGCCTCACCGAGTTCATTCATACAGATTATAAGTTTATAACGAGTATTATCTCTTTGTAACTGGCCACTCTTATGAGTTATGAAAGATGTATAATAAATAACAGAAAATGGATATAAATAGATAGAAATTATTTAACACTAATAAATATAATGTGATAAAGTATATATATATATATACTTTCCTTAATTTGAGAACCATTTTTTTTGCAAGAATCATGAGAACTCTCAAATTATGTATTGGATCACATGTTTTTTTTGTTCATTCACATGTGAAATGATATAAAAAAATATGTTCATACGACATTCTCCATATGCATGTGGAGCAATAAGCGAACCTCAGTAAAACCTATACATATTAGAAGACACAGTTATTCCAATATGTGACTAGGTAGCTCAAAAGGCGAGCTACCTTTCCTAACAACTACGTCTTGCGCAGCTTCCAATCTTCCAAAATACTTTTTCCTTTAGTTTTTCGCTTGAACTTCATAATAGCCAGCTTGAGTCGTACTGTAGAGACAATAATACTCAATCTTTCGTTTCAAGAAAACAATGGGCTATTTCTCTCTTTTCAAATGAAATAAGCCGAGGCAGCAACAAGAAGTTTTATGAATAATAGTCTTCAGTTTCTCTTGCGGTTTTGATAACAGAAATGAAGTGATATCAGCCCATTTGTTGGAGACCGATTACATTCTTCTAGCGGCTAGACCATATTCCAAACGTGCAAAGTAAAAGCACACTCAAAGAAAAGGTGGTTTTGTGAGTCTGGACCATGCTTGCAAAGAGAACAACAAAGCAGGTTTAAATTTACGGATGCACTAACATCTCATTTGCTTTAGCTTGTTCCGAGTCTTCAATCTGCCCATGGGACATCTTGTTGACGGAGTCTGATGTCATTCCATGTACCCGATGCTGAGTATGAAAATTCCTTTCCTTTGTTGTCTTTCCAAGTGATATAATCATTTACCAACAAACGAAAAACAGGAGGGTTAACATTTATAAGAACAAGTGATCATACCATGCCAAGGATGCCTGTCAAGCGTCCATCACATATAATGTTTTTGACACAAGCCTCCAACTTGAAACCAACCCTAACAATCTCTCTATTTGACACATAATTACTAAACGGACAAAATATGCAACCAGCTATCAAACCAAGCTGATGTTGAGCCGCAATCACCAATTGAATAGCCTATGTGGGGACTTATTAACTTCACCCCCAAGCAGAATCCGCTCTTAAAGGGACATTTTAGAAGTTCCTGCCCTTTAGTTTGTAAGAGTATATAACCCAAAGAAAGTTCTTTTAATTCAAAATGGTAGGTATTTGAGGTCATTAGTGTTTTATTGACATCCCAAATTCTTCTAATTCCCAAGCTGCAAATAAACTGAAGAAATTTAGGTTCGAAAACCGCTTCATGGGACGCACACTATCCAATGAGCTAGAAACTCATTTGTCTTAAAATGTCTTAAAAAGTCTTTCTAACAATCCTCTTGACAATAAAGGATGAGAGCAGAAGACAATATGAGGATCTTTTAGAAAGATATATTATTTTTCTATAAATAAATCACTAAAATTGAAATACTGAAGTATCGCTTGTCATTTTTTAAGCAACATGTTAATCTTGACATATGTTGGGTTTTATTAAGCCGTTCATCACAAGGTCAACAACAACAACAACAACAACAACAACAAGGTACCCAATCCCGACATAAGTCGGGCTATGGGGGAGGTATGATGTAGACAGACCTTACCCCTACTCAAAGGTAGGGAGGCTGCTTCCGGTTCCACCGCAGTGGAAGGGACCTCCGGCCCGGGTGAAAAAAATAAGGTTAGATCCACCGGAGTGGAAGCTTAACCGGATAGGGATAATCTCGATCTCAAACTCTCAATCTCAATCTCAATCCCACTCTTCGGTTCACAAATTCAGATCTTAGATCTAGAAATTTGTTACCGTTAGGGAGAGGGAGAGGTTAGAGAGAGAGAGAAGAGAGAGAAACTCCCAGGGGAAAATTAAGTGGGATTGAGATTGAGTGCCATCACAAGGTCATAACCTACAAATATTTTAATAACAAGAACGGGGGGTGTTCTTGGACACTTGGCCCCGTCAAAAGTTTGTGGCAGTGGCTATCCTGGCATCCAGCCCTCATGGTCATGGAGCTGAAACTCAGTGGTCATGTGGACAGAATTCATGAAAATGGTAGAAATGGATGTGAGCTTTGAGAATTCCTTGATACAATTTTCTACTGTTTTATCTCAATGTCTTCTTCGGCACTTGGCGGAGTAGGTATTTTATTAATAATATAGGCTGCTTCTGAAAAGAAAAAATCTACTGTTGTTGGTAAATGTTTAGTGATAGCATTTAATTACTTTTTAACAATGAAAATGAACAACATATATTACATATATATAGATGAAGAAACCAATACTAGTCTTCAGTTGGTTGCTCTCTCTACTCCAAGCACCCATAACTGTATACATATATAATCAATATAAGAGTGAACGATCGATCTAGTTCACTGGTGTACCATTTTCGTTTAGATAACTGACTAGTATTGAAGTGCTTCTTTAGGCTTCCCCAAAAGCGATAAAAGTGTGGAACAAATATGTTGTGATGAAAGACCAGCTTCTTCAAGTTGATCTTGTGGTGCACCATGGTCAATGTATCTATCAGGAAGTGTCATTGCCCGTAGCTACAAACAATCATCGCAATAACAACAAATTAGTTAAAAAAAACTGCCTAAAATATATCATTTATCATTGAATGCATGTGCTTATGAACTAGTTTACCTTGAGTTTCCCGTCTAAAAGACCATTTAAGCTAAGGAAATGAGCAACATGTGATCCAAAACCACCAATTGAACCTTCCTCAACAGTAAGTAAGATTTCATGCTCGTTGGCTAATCTTTTAATTAGTTCTGCATCCAATGGTTTGCAAAACCGAGCATCAGCTACTGTTGCAGACACGTTATGGTTTTGAAGCAAGCTAGCTGCACCTAGACATTGTTGAACTATTGAACCATATCCCAAAATCGCAACTCTAGTTCCTTCCAGTAGGATTCTTCCCTTACCAACCTGTTCCAAGTTCAAATCAATTGAAAGGTTTTATTATGTCTTCAACATTACTTCTGATTTATTTCTAGGGATGAACTACCAATAGGCCTTTAGCCTAGCAATATCGAGGTAGCCCAGTAACAAAGTGGTTGTGGGTTTAAGTCCCGATAGGTTAGGTCCCCAAAAAATGTGTGAAACAATAAAAAATGGAAATCCGGAATGTATTTAATTTGAGACTAATTAACGTTCAGAACGGATAACAGACCTCTATAGCAACTCCCTTGTTGTTAGGAGGAAGAGGTACGCCAATGCCATTTCCTCTTGGGAATCTAAAGCAACTAGGTCTGTCATCAATTGCTGCAGCGGTTGCAACCATGTTCATCAGTTCAGCCTCATCAGCAGGAGCCATCACCACCATGTTTGGCAGGCATGCCATGTACGTGATGTCAAAGGCTCCACAATGTGTTGGTCCATCTGCCCCTACCAAACCAGCTCTATCCATTGCAAACCGAACAGGTAGTTTTTGAAGATCAACATCATGAACCACCTAAAACATTATATATCGAATCAACTTGTTAGTTATGTGTTTTTCGTTATACGTTTTCCTTTCTTGTTCATCAGAATGTAAGTGCTTACTTGATCATATCCTCTTTGTAAAAATGAGGAGTAGATGGCACAGAAGGGTTTAAGACCTTCTGTTGCTAAACCCGCAGCAAATGTGACAGCATGTTGTTCGGCAATGCCAACATCAAAACAACGTTCTGGAAACACTTTCTGGAAATAGTTTAATCCAGTTCCGCCTCCCATGGCAGCGTGTATTGCTACAACTTTGTTGTCTGCCTCAGCTTCTTTTATAAGTGCCTCTGCAAAGTATTGAGTATATGAAAGCGTTGGGGCTTTAGTCTTGAACTGCTTTCCAGTTCCGACATCAAACTTCACAACTCCTGAAACAAGAAACCTTTAGATATAACTTTGATCCATAAAAACGCATTGAATATATGCATATGTGCCAAAGGATTTGGGTTATGGGTCAAAATGGGTAACTTAAAGTATAAATCTGTGATTATATATATATATAATATATATATATATATATATAGGGAAAAGATAAAATGAGTCCAGCTTATTTTGAGTCCAATTTGAGTCCATTGATTTTCTTCCATCTCCTCAAATTCCAACCACCTCCTACCACCACCACCATCATCTCCGACCATTTTCCGGCGACGGCGACCACCGCCACCACGACTTACACATGTGTAAGTTAACTTACACGTATTTTACAATAAGTTAACTTACGCATGTGTAAGTTACATGGACCCTTTTTGGACTCAAATTAAGCTGGACTCAATTTATCTCACCCCTCTATATATATATATAGCTTACCGTGCATTCTGTCAGCGGCTGCTTCGGCAGGAGGGTAACCCTTCCCTTTCTCGGTTACAATATGAATAAGAACCGGCCCGGGTGCTGGCATTGATTTCACTTTCTCAAAAATGCTGACTAAATCTTCAACGTTGTGTCCATCAACTGGACCAATGTAGTATAGACCAAGCTCCTCAAATAAGGTCGACCCACTAGCACTTATCATACCCCTAGCATACTCGTCCACTTTCGCAGCCACTTCATGTGCTTGGGGTCCAATTTGCTTTGTAATACTCTATACAGTTATCAAAATATATATGGAAAAAATAAATAATAAGAGTTTAATTCATACAAAATGCCGGTTGTGATATTGTTTAAATATTAACCTTGGCAGCTTCACGAAGCTTGCGGAATTTAGTACTGGCTTGCAACTTGGCTAAAGCGCTACTAAGAGCTCCCACAGGGGTTGCTGGTCCGTCCAACGTAGCTGTTGGTAATGAAACTTGTTTGTTATCGTTTAAAACGACGATTAGATTTGAATCAAGGAAGCCTGCATTGTTCATGGCCTCGTATGCTTGACCCGCAGTCATGGCACCATCTCCTATCACAGAGATCACGTTGTTGGTCTTCCCTAATAAATCTCTTCCAACAGCCATACCTTTCAAGAAGAAAAATTTTTAGTTCAAGAATGGCATTCTCTTGCTAATTAATATTTTGCACTTTTTGAAAAATGATTTGACACCACTACATTCAAATTAAAGATTAAAAAAAAAAGCAGTCACATCACTTCATATATTTTAGAGGAATTGTAATAAATGTAACATTTTACTTCAACATCTAAACCTTAAAAGTGTTAGAAACAATTATTTGGTAAAAATATCTAGAAGAAAAAAGAAATGAAAATGATTAATACCCTTAAAAAAATAGCCTAAAAATTCTCCTACCACATGGAAAAATCAAGGAAGGAAATGAAGAAAGATAATAAGTAAATTACACTCAAAACTTTATGATATTAGGAGGATTTTATGGTATTTTTTAAAAGGATTACTCATTTTTCAAAAAGAAAAATAGGTTACAAGTGACAAGTGGTTTTATATTATTATTCAAAAATGGGATGCAAATGTTTGGGTCCACAACTCCACATAGAGGTCAACAAAAGAGAAAATTAAAAGTGGTGACAAGTAATTAATTCAACATTGGGTAGCAAATATTTGGGCCCTTGAAAGGTTTATTGGGTTACTCAACTAGACAAAAAGGCTCTTCTGTATCTCAGGGCCCAAATTCGAATTAGTAACTACATAAATTTTCACTATATTATGTCGGATTAAAGAGGCTATCTTCAAAGTTTTTTGTGAACCTGGGGAATTTTATTTCGAATGTGCTGGGTCTCTTAAATTACTATTTAAACAGTTAATTATTTTTATTCATAATAAAGTTTATGCAGTATTAAATTAGATATTGGTGAATAAAACAAATGAAAGATAAGATAAAGAATTTATTAGTTTATTTATTTCAATTAAAGGATTCGAGTGGTACTAGTTTGACTCAATAACATTCCTGTGAATATATCCATATTGTATGTAAGCAACCCTATTAAGATTGTTTTTAAAAAGAAAAAAGAAAATGATTAATGCTTTTAAAAATCTTCTTAAAATCCGAAAATTATGACATGTGTATCCGATTAACTCTCTTTCTTAATATCAACTCTTGATTTTGCCACATATCATAATTATATAGTTAGGAGGATTTTTATGAAGTTTAATTAGGAGGATTTATCATTTTCAAAACTTTTTAGAAAACATGTTAGGGTATTACTAAGGGCTAATTGATTAAAAAGTATTCTACCTTTATTGAGGGCCAAACATTTTTTTCCTCTATTGTGGGGTCAAAAACCTATAAAAACATCTTTAAAGGGACATGACCGGCAGAATGATGATGTGTAATAGGTCATTACTTACTTATCCACCTGGCACCCATTTTAAATGTTCTATTGAATCCTTAATTTCCAAACCCAGATCTTCTCTATCTTCATCTTTTTCTCCAACATCATTATACATTTATACTTTCTATCATCACCGGTTATTATGGTAATCGAACATGAATAAATATATATGTAATTAGAAGTGTAACCACAGCTTCACAACTCCTCTTTTCCATACATCATCATCATCATTTTCCCTAATTTAATCAAACACACACAACAAATTTATAAAAGTAACTCCGTAACAAATAAATTTTGTTTAAGCATCATCTTCCCAATGAAACACCTAATCTGTAAACTTCACTTCGGCGGCTGTGGTGGTTTCAAGTACCCATTTTGTTTAGGGAGTTGGAGATGGTAACATCGTAAAGATGATGACTAATCGGATCTATTTTGGTTTAGTTCCATATGGATATCCTTGATAATTGTTGGTTAATTGATGAATCTAATAAGTTGGTTTCTGATTTTTTGCAACAAAAGGTATGGACTTGGGTTGAATTAAATAAAGAGATATATGTATATATATTGTATGTATCTATACATATATATCTATATAAGAAAAAAATTCCGATTATCATGACGGCGATGGGATGAATGTAGGTTTTATGATTATTGGAATTTATGGAAAAAAAGGATTGAAATTTATGTGTTAATTGAAAAAGGAAATGAAGATTTTGTTTTTAATAAATCCGTATAATGTTGCTTTGTTGCTACTGAAAGTGGTTTTCAAGAATTTGATATTTATGTGTTAATTTCTTGCTACTGATTTGAGTCCATTTGCTGTTGGAGTTGCTTCATATGAAGTTGAAAGGTATAGTTTGCAGGTAATGGCACTAATCATTTGGGGAAGAAGGTGATGTGGGTCTTATATGGCATTTCCAACTATTTAATAATACAAAATAAAATTGAAAAGTAAATAAAATGACTGGTAACTTATTGTATAGGTCAAAAAAGATATTTTTACCGGTTTTTTACCCCACAATAGAGAAAAATAATGTTTGCACCTCAATAAAGGTTTTTGGACTAAGTTGTAGTACTTTCTAATCAATGTAGCCCTATTACTAAACGTGCATAAGACTATAGTTGACTATAAAGTTTTTGTCTTGAAAAATGAAACGATATAATATAGAAAAAAAGAAAAAAACATTATTGAAACAAATGGGCCGCCTGGCCTTCGTAAGGTCTTGCTATCTTTGAATCAAACCATCGGGGTCGAGACTTACTCTTCATGGAGACGCGTTTGAAAAGGTCATATTAGGGGTACTTCTGAAAAACCTAAGTTTGATGCCAAGAATAGTTTTTCGTTTAAAAATATAAATCCATAATTAAAATTTAAGAATAAATTACCTAGGCCGGCAGAGATGCTTGTGGAACTATGCCCGGCTCCAAAA
>CM067175.1:38072409-38139909 GCA_034093135.1 Erigeron breviscapus | reverse complement strand
TTTAGAGAATCCTAATCCTTCTTATTAAATGCCTTCTTTGCGAAACCTCCTCGTTTACTTAGCCAATTCAACCTTATAGAGCTCTTATACGTCTCAAGTTACTCCGGAAAAAAAATCTAACAATTTGCTCGCCCCTTGAGCATAACAACAAATTATCGGTAAAATTGACTTTTCTTACCGATCAAATTATTGTATTTAAGAAAGTTCTCCAATCATTGACCTCCACACCAATTTACCATAAATTATACAATAGCTAACTTTCATTTGAAATTCTATTTTACATTTTTACTTACCATATATTACAGTAAATATCTTAATATTATTAAGGAAATATCTATACTCCATATTAAAACAAACTGACCATTTTTTTTTTCCAACCATTCTACTTTTGAAATACCTAATATACCCTCCACTCTTTTAAATGATTTCCTTGTGTTACCCTTCCATCTATTTCCCAATGTCTATCCCTAATCCCTTGCTCTTTGTCCAATCGCTTAACAAATACCACCATCGTGCCCCTTTTCTGTTCTTCGATCACCACCAACATAAATCACTACCACCCCCACCGGAAAAACCATATTCACTCCGATCAGAATAGCCGCTGCCCCATCCCCACCCGATTGGAAAAGTCACCGCCGCCATGCCCAAATGCTTCTAAGGTATTACACATGTACAGAGGTATATATTTTATTGATTATCTTTTTTATGTCATTTGGGTTGATCTTATTATATTGGTTTAATATATTATGATTATATGAGAGTTTCGTAATTTTCAAAAAATTGTTGCATTTTGTATACTCACCAGGTAATGCTTTTTTTTTCTTCATAAAATATGATATTCTAATTATGACAATAATTTGTTATTATTATTATTTCCTAATTAGAATAAATCATGTTACATTTATATTATGGTATGCTTCAAATCACAAGTAACTTATATTACTATATAATTGTATATTTGCATAGAAATTACTAGAGACAACCTTCATTTGGCTAATTTTCATTTGTTTTCGGACTATTAGCATATGTATTGATGCAAGTGTACATGAGAATATTTTATTTGTCAATTGTATCCGCTGCAACGCGCGGGTATCATTCTAGTATAGTCAAAAAACAAAGTAATCAATCACAATTCTTCAAATTTTTATCTGGTCTATCGAAAATCAACATAATCAAAAACAAATTTCACAAATTCCCTTTTGAGACCCGATCAATATCAAGTGAACCACTCGCTTTGTAAATAGTCCGAAATTGTTGTTGGAAAACCTCAATAGAAACAAGGGTTATAGCTTTTTGCTCATGGAGTTCAAACTTAATATGTAGATATTTTCATCTTTAGAAACTAAAATTTATGTTAGGTCCTTAATAGGAGATAACCAAGTATACTTAATTACAGAGTTTGTTGTAAGGGGTTGTAAGGGGTGAATACAACTCTTAACAAGTGAAGTTGTTGTCTCAGATTGTCTGTCCCGTAATTTTTATATTCCAAGAGAACTAAAGTATATATAGGCAAATAACTCAACTCCCATTGGTATCCAAATATTCCATGTGCTGATATATCCTATTGGTTTTACACAAAGAAATCGTGTATAGTGACATTCTGGTACAACTCATGCAATCGTGATGTAACACCTGCCATTCGGGCCGGTCAACGTTACGGGACTAATAAATTTGAAATTAGTCAAACTAAGATAAAGTAAACTTTTGTAATGAAAAGGTAGACATATGAATAGTCGTAGATAATATGTCAACGAAGTATTTGGACGAGTCCCGAGTTAAAAGTTTTAACTAAACGAATCATTTCATGGGAAAAGTCGAAACTAGCAGTGTTTTGGTGGAACAAAACCCTCACACCTTTCCTTCCCACCTCATTTCTACCTTCCCCTTTTGCTCTCTAAACTCTCATTTCCTCCTCCTCTCTCTCTAGGATGAAAGAACTCTCATCATCACCATCATTTTATCATCACATTTCTTCCCATTTTCGGATTTAATTATCAAGTGGGTGAGAAAATCTACTGGCTTTTATAATAATAACAATCTTCATCTTCAAGATCCAAGATTTTTCCTTTTATAGCTAAAATTCAGATCTCACTTCATTGGACGAATTGGTAAGTAAATTCTAGCTCAAAATGTTCATTTTACATTGTAGTATACTTCCTTGGGCTAAATCTAAACAGTTGGTGGTCGATTTTGTTGTAAAGTGTGCGTTTTTGGTTGAAATCTGTTGGTGCATGTGTTTCAGTGACAAAAACATTCTAGATGTGATATTTATTTTGTTATCAAGTCTTGTAATTTATATTGGAAATTACCGTCTGTTAATATAATTACCTTTACATATGTCGTGATCATATTGGGATCTTTATATATGTTTTATATGTTGGCTTATTATTTATGTTTTGCAGGTACTTAACATGGATGTAAACAACACATATAAAGGGTAATTAGTTAATGTTAGTTCTATGTTTACATAGATGAAACATTAACTTAAATATTCCTAAGTGTTATTTGAGTATTCTTGGAAACAAACAAAATGGGCATATTGTGGGAACACTCAAATGGTTTGAGAGTTCTTGGGAACACGCAAATAGGGCGTGGTCAGAAGAACACTCAAACCAGTTTGCGTGTTCTTAGGAACAAGCAAACAGGCCAAAACCCTCATGGGCCTTATGGGCTTTCAAGGAAACACGCACGAAGGCAAAATGGCCTTTGTGTGTTTCTGCCCTGGCCTATAAATATGAGTGTGTGGCATTCGTGTTCAGCAGCATGAGTGGGAGAGAGAAACGAGCAAAATCTTGAGAGAGAAACTACTAGAGCTAAGAACACACAAATCTAGTAGATCTTGTTGTACTCGTCTCACGCACGAATCACAAAACACACACTCGTGTTGGTTAGCTTAGGAAGGAGAATACATATCGGGTATTCTTGTCCGGAGAGCCGCCTCACTATAGTAACCAAATACGAGTGTTTATGTTCACGTATATATATATATATGAGGGGTGGGTTATTTTAGGACCAATCTTAAATTAGGACCATTAGGACCAAATCTCAACCATTCATTTTTCTCTCTCTCCTCAAATCTCAAATTCCATTTTCCAGAATCCGGCGACGTCAACCGTTGGTTATCGTGAGGGATTCCGCACCTTAACATATCTGTTGAGTCCTAATGTTTATTGTAAATTTGGTGATGACAAATCTGATAGTTAAATACTTAGAAATCTTTTGGTTCTTGTAATCTGATCTGGGTCAGACTAAGCTGACACAGCTTACGATCTGATTCTGACCCAGATCACACTTCATGTTTTGAATTGTAATATCTTATGGAAGCAAGTATTATTCAAGCTGCATCAACAATGTTCATAGCATTCAATCCAAGTCGAAGAAGAGGATTGAAGATAGAAGACCAAGCTGGTAGTGGAAGTCAGCTTGGGATTAGCAGTCAGCTTGAAAATACTTAGACAGATTGAGTCTTGACAAATGGCTCAATCTGTGTCTGACAATCTAGTGAAGATTGGAATGAAGATAAGGACGAATGATGTGACTAGGCACAGTCCTAGGATCCAGGTTGGTGGTTTGGATTACATAGGCGTGTTCATACTCTTATTGGCTGATAAATGACGCGTGACAGTACTTGGGGACCACAAGTACTATGATTGGGCACGATCAAATATTCCCTCAGACAAGCCAATAGAAGATGAATACGTGGTTGAATTGGACACCAAGAGAAGAAGGGTTTTCGCCTATAAAAGCTCCATTCCTTGACAGCATATGCGTGGCATTCTTGAGATTTAATCTTCACACAAGTTTTCTTTGCTCTTACACACAACTTAGTCTGTATAAGATCAGCTTTGGCTGATTCTTTTGAGTAGGAACTTATTGATTGTAATTTGTCATTTCAGCTGGGTTGTTTAGATATCTGTAGGTTATCTTGTTTCCGCAACAACCCTGTAGTTCTTTGTATAAATTCTATCTTAATAAAGAGTTACATTGAAAACTTACAATATGTGTTGAAGAATGTTTCTTTATTTATTAAGCTTTACTGTTTTATTGACTCCTGTTCTTTACTTACTTAATATATAATCCGAGTCTTTAAAACTTGTAATAAAAGTTTGTAAAGATCGAATTAAGTTGTATTCACCCCCCCCTCTACAACTGTTCTGTGTACATTATACTTTGGTATATTGATACACCTTGGGACGTGTCAATTGGTATCAGAGCAGGGGTTAAGAATTAACTTGACTAGATCCTTCCTTATTTTAACTAAAGTAAAGCATAATGTCTTCTTATGTTGATAATGGTTCTTCTACTAGACCACCCATGTTTGACAAAGATGATTTCAGTGGGTGGAAAGGTCAAATTTCTTTGTTCCTTGAATCCATCGATAACAATATGCCTGAAATCCTTTCGGATGGTCCTTACATACCAACTCAAACCCTTGTGGTTGATGCTGTGGTCAGAGATGGTCAACCAACCATTCCTGCCATTGTCAAATATATTGTTAAGGACAAGGCAGATTGGTGGGATGAGGATAGAAGATTGGCAAACTTGGATGATAAGGCTAGAAATTTTATTGTCCAAGCTGTGCCCAAAGATATTTATCATTCTATTAAAATGTGTTCAACTGCAAAGAAAATGTGGGGTACTCTGACTATCATGTTTGAGGGATGCTCTACTTCCATGGAATCCACCATAACAACTTTAACCAGGAAGTATGAGAGGTTCTTCTCATTAAGGAATGACTCCTTGACTGATACTCATACCCGCTTTAATGCATTGGTAAATGATTTAGCTGCAGTAGGAATTGTTAAGAAAAATGATGTTTTAAAGAGTAAATTTCTTGATTCTCTATCACCTAAATGGAATAACTATATTTCTTCTGTTAAGATGAGGTCTATTTATCAGGATTTTGATCTCCCTGGACTTTTTGGTTTACTCCATAGGCAAGAATGTTCAGAGGCTGAAAAGTTGATTGTTGTGGGTGATTCTTATAGTCAGCTTGCTACTGCACTTGTTGCATCTATGACTGAACACCCTAGCTCAATAAGTAATGAGATCATTCCTTGTACCAATGATGCAGTTCCTGTGAATCTAATACTAACTCTATTTGTTCTGAATCTGAGTGTGAGGAATCTGATGGTGATGGTTTGGAAAATGAAGTAGCCATGTTAGCTGAAAGGATTAGGAGAAGATCCTTTGGTAGGTCCAAAGGTAAATGAAAGGATGTCCAAGCTGATAAGACCAAGAAGTCATTTGACATGTCCAAGGTCACATGTTACAAATGTGGCAAGTTTGGACACATGGCAAATGATTGCAGATCTAAAGGGTCATCACAAGCTGAGCCATCCAAAGGTGGAAAGAGTGAGAAATACTCAAAGCTCAAGACCAAGTACAAGGCCTTGTAGTCACAAGTGGCTGAGCTGAGTAAGAAGGTTGAGAAGAGTGAGAAGAGTCTAGTAGCCAAAGACTGGGCTGAAAGTGTAACATCATCTGATGATGAAGTTTTTGAAAATTAAACACATAACTGAATCATGGTGTATTTGTTCTAAAAGAGTCGCTAAGTGTGTGAATGATCAAATCCCTTATCAAATGCAAGCTATTTTTTAAAGTGACTATCATAGGGCCATAGCCATCAGTGAGGTTTGTGCCATGGAGCCATGTTATCAGCCTCCTTCCCCTCCTAAAGTCCAGACCAAAGGGAAAAAGTCCAAACCAATTAAGTTGGTTCAAAAATCTGGTATTGGGTTTGATGATCCTGAAACCATGAGTCAGACCATTGCTGAAGCTATGTCCAAGCTGATAAGACCAAGAAGTCATTTGACATGTCCAAGGTCACATGTTACAAATGTGGCAAGTTTGGACACATGGCAAATGATTGCAGATCTAAAGGGTCATCACAAGCTGAGCCATCCAAAGGTGGAAAGAGTGAGAAATACTCAAAGCTCAAGACCAAGTACAAGGCCTTGTAGTCACAAGTGGCTGAGCTGAGTAAGAAGGTTGAGAAGAGTGAGAAGAGTCTAGTAGCCAAAGACTGGGCTGAAAGTGTAACATCATCTGATGATGAAGTTTTTGAAAATTAAACACATAACTGAATCATGGTGTATTTGTTCTAAAAGAGTCGCTAAGTGTGTGAATGATCAAATCCCTTATCAAATGCAAGCTATTTTTTAAAGTGACTATCATAGGGCCATAGCCATCAGTGAGGTTTGTGCCATGGAGCCATGTTATCAGCCTCCTTCCCCTCCTAAAGTCCAGACCAAAGGGAAAAGGTCCAAACCAATTAAGTTGGTTCAAAAATCTGGTATTGGGTTTGATGACCCTGAAACCATGAGTCAGACCATTGCTGAAGCTGTGTCTGAAGGCTGATAAGGTTATTGTCTTAAAACCTGAAGAAAGTCTTGATTTATCTAAGTTAACCATTTCTCAGTCTGAGTCAGATTCTAAGTCAAAAACAAACATTGGTTACTCAAAGAAAAACAAAAGAAAGGTTAGAGATTATAGTGTTCCTAAAGAGAAGATAAAGTTTTCAAAGAAAGAGAAATCTAGTTCTCACAATCAAATTTCACAAACAAAATCTGTGTCTGTTTCAAAAGAAACCAAGCCTGACTCTGATAAAATGATTTTAAAACTAATTAAGTCCAGAACTGGTAAGATTTCAACTGATGTTAATTTTCTTAAAGTTGTGACTGATCCTAACATTGTTGATCAAAGAAAATTAAGAGCTGAATGCAAGAAATCTGGAATAGGCAAAGGTTTTGCTAAAAAGTAAACTCTAGATGTTGCTAGGAAGAATTTCAAATCTGTTAAAGGTCAAATCAAGCAACAGTGGGTGTCCAAATCTGATAAGAGTTTATGTTCTGTTTCCTAGTCTAAGTCAGACCAGATGGTCAGCTCTGGTGAACTCATCCTTGGATGGGTTCCCAAAAAGAACTAATCTCTTACTGAACATGCAGGGCAATCATGATGCACATACCTGGTACTTGGATAGTGGGTGTTCCAAGCATATGACCGGATGTAAGTCCCTGCTCTGTAGCTTTAGGATTCGCGCTGGTCCTAATGTTACATTTGGAGATGATTCTTGTTTCGGACAAAAATTACCTAAATAATTTTGTAAAGGATTCAAGATAATTTTAGAACCGAAGATTTATAAGTGAGGTTTGATGTTTTAAGATCTTCAAACAAAAGTAAAGTTTTCTTAAAGTGTGACTGATCCTAACATTGTTGATCAAAGAAAATTAAGAGCTGAATGCAAGAAATCTGGAATAGGCAAAGGTTTTGCTAAAAAGTAAACTCTAGATGTTGCTAGGAAGAATTTCAAATCTGTTAAAGGTCAAATCAAGCAACAGTGGGTGTCCAAATCTGATAAGAGTTTATGTTCTGTTTCCTAGTCTAAGTCAGACCAGATGGTCAGCTCTGGTAAACCAATTAAGTTGGTACAAAAATCTGGTATTGGGTTTAATGATCCTGAAACCATGAGTCAGACCATTGCTGAAGCTATGTCTGAGGCTGATAAGGTTATTGTCTTAAAACCTGAAGAAAGTCTTGATTTATCTAAGTTAACCATTTCTCAGTCTGAGTCAGATTCTAAGTCAAAAACAAACATTGGTTACTCAAAGAAAAACAAAAGAAAGGTTAGAGATTATAGTGTTCCTAAAGAGAAGATAAAGTTTTCAAAGAAAGAGAAATCTAGTTCTCACAATCAAATTTCACAAACAAAATCTGTGTCTGTTTCAAAAGAAACCAAGCCTGACTCTGATAAAATGATTTTAAAACTAATTAAGTCCAGAACTGGTAAGATTTCAACTGATGTTAATTTTCTTAAAGTTGTGACTGATCCTAACATTGTTGATCAAAGAAAATTAAGAGCTGAATGCAAGAAATCTGGAATAGGCAAAGGTTTTGCTAAAAAGTAAACTCTAGATGTTGCTAGGAAGAATTTCAAATCTGTTAAAGGTCAAATCAAGCAACAGTGGGTGTCCAAATCTGATAAGAGTTTATGTTCTGTTTCCTAGTCTAAGTCAGACCAGATGGTCAGCTCTGGTGAACTCATCCTTGGATGGGTTCCCAAAAAGAACTAATCTCTTACTGAACATGCAGGGCAATCATGATGCACATACCTGGTACTTGGATAGTGGGTGTTCCAAGCATATGACCGGATGTAAGTCCCTGCTCTGTAGCTTTAGGATTCGCGCTGGTCCTAATGTTACATTTGGAGATGATTCTTGTTTCGGACAAAAATTACCTAAATAATTTTGTAAAGGATTCAAGATAATTTTAGAACCGGAGATTTATAAGTGAGGTTTGATGTTTTAAGATCTTCAAACAAAAGAAAAGTTAGAGATTATAGTGTTCCTAAAGAGAAGATAAAGTTTTCAAAGAAAGAGAAATCTAGTTCTCACAATCAAATTTCACAAACAAAATCTGTGTCTGTTTCAAAAGAAACCAAGCCTGACTCTGATAAAATGATTTTAAAACTAATTAAGTCCAGAACTGGTAAGATTTCAACTGATGTTAATTTTCTTAAAGTTGTGACTGATCCTAACATTGTTGATCAAAGAAAATTAAGAGCTGAATGCAAGAAATCTGGAATAGGCAAAGGTTTTGCTAAAAAGTAAACTCTAGATGTTGCTAGGAAGAATTTCAAATCTGTTAAAGGTCAAATCAAGCAACAGTGGGTGTCCAAATCTGATAAGAGTTTATGTTCTGTTTCCTAGTCTAAGTCAGACCAAGGGAAAAGGTCCAAACCAATTAAGTTGGTTCAAAAATCTGGTATTGGGTTTGATGACCCTGAAACCATGAGTCAGACCATTGCTGAAGCTGTGTCTGAAGGCTGATAAGGTTATTGTCTTAAAACCTGAAGAAAGTCTTGATTTATCTAAGTTAACCATTTCTCAGTCTGAGTCAGATTCTAAGTCAAAAACAAACATTGGTTACTCAAAGAAAAACAAAAGAAAGGTTAGAGATTATAGTGTTCCTAAAGAGAAGATAAAGTTTTCAAAGAAAGAGAAATCTAGTTCTCACAATCAAATTTCACAAACAAAATCTGTGTCTGTTTCAAAAGAAACCAAGCCTGACTCTGATAAAATGATTTTAAAACTAATTAAGTCCAGAACTGGTAAGATTTCAACTGATGTTAATTTTCTTAAAGTTGTGACTGATCCTAACATTGTTGATCAAAGAAAATTAAGAGCTGAATGCAAGAAATCTGGAATAGGCAAAGGTTTTGCTAAAAAGTAAACTCTAGATGTTGCTAGGAAGAATTTCAAATCTGTTAAAGGTCAAATCAAGCAACAGTGGGTGTCCAAATCTGATAAGAGTTTATGTTCTGTTTCCTAGTCTAAGTCAGACCAGATGGTCAGCTCTGGTGAACTCATCCTTGGATGGGTTCCCAAAAAGAACTAATCTCTTACTGAACATGCAGGGCAATCATGATGCACATACCTGGTACTTGGATAGTGGGTGTTCCAAGCATATGACCGGATGTAAGTCCCTGCTCTGTAGCTTTAGGATTCGCGCTGGTCCTAATGTTACATTTGGAGATGATTCTTGTTTCGGACAAAAATTACCTAAATAATTTTGTAAAGGATTCAAGATAATTTTAGAACCGAAGATTTATAAGTGAGGTTTGATGTTTTAAGATCTTCAAACAAAAGTAAAGTTTTCTTAAAGATAACGATGTAAACTAAGAGTTTTCGCTAAAAAGAGTTTTATGAAAATCTTTGAGACAGAAATACGTTGAGTAAATAAGAAAACTGTTGAAGATAAAGATAAAATGCTGAAATGCAGTGCTGAGATCTTAAAGATAAATACGAAATACGACGACACCAGAATTTTGTTAACGGGGAAAAACCATTGATTCAATTAGGAAATCTTAGGTAAAAAACCCCGGGAGGATTCAATCGATCCTACCTGTTGTTCTTTTATTATTATTATTCGTGAATGATTACAATACAACGAATGTGAGAGCGATTTGATCGAACTAATATTTGTAAAGGAAATAAGAAAGCAGTGAGTATGTGTGTGCAAGTACAAGTGAGATAGCAGTTATCCTAATTTCGATCAATCACCTCTTATTTATAATAGAAATCCCTAACTAACTATCCGAAATATCTGGGATCTTCCGTGTGGTGCTGTTCAACGTGCAAAGGATGAGAAAGTGAACGTTGAGTCTCTTTTGACACGTTTATCTTCCCATTCTGTTCCGATATCCAAGGAAATACGCGTTTCTTCATCTTTGACAACCTTAATATCCGTGTTGAGGTTGTTGATATTATATTTTCGACCGTTAGTATGTTCTTGAATATCCTGGATAATGATCCTTAATTCAGGATCCTGCAAAACACAAAAGCATTATCGTGTACAACAACAACATTTGTTAGTAATATCTTTAATCAGGATCATAGTACTAAAAATCTGACCCCAAACAATTGTCCCCAAATTTATATTCAACCTCATATGAGTGAAATATAAATTTTTAGTCGTAGTCAAGAAGCATCCAAACGGGTGTTATCTCTAGACTTTAATTGCGTATTCAGTGTTTAATGTAAAAGTGGCGCGTTGCAGCATGATCCTCAACCTATCCCTTTGTCCCCCAACATTCTTTTATCCTTTCGCCTATAAAATCTCCTCAAATCCTCAACCACTTTCACAAAAAATCTTCTAAAAAATCTTTTTCCTAAATCTTTTCAAAAACACTGCGTTTCAAGAAATCTTTCAAAAACTCTTTCTTTCAAAATAATGTCTTCATCCACAGGACCAGTTTAGAAAAATAAGGTAAAAAATTATCACTTAGTTATTTTTTATAAAAGTTTTTTCCTAATCGCTCTTTTTATCTTTTCAGCATTTGGAAGAAATCATCACTCGATGTGAAGAACAAGCAAAACTGAACGACAATCTTCTCCTGAACATCAACTCTTGCTTTATGTCTTCAATGGCTCTTTGCAAATCTCACCAACAACTTACTCTGGATGTGATCAGCAAGTGGGGTGATGATCTTCATGCTCTGAAAGGGGAAATCCTTCAAGCATACGATGAACTCAGCCGTGCCCAAGAAGAATTGAAGACCGCTAAGACCGATCTGATCTACATGAAGTCGGTTGTATCGATCTTGAAGAAGAAGTACCCTGACGTCAACGCTAAGATCGCAGATGAAATCCTTGAAGGCTCGTCTTATTTCTAGGTTTTTAGGTGTTTTAGTGGACAATGATAGATATAAATGAAAAGGCTTGAGTCCACTAGGTCTAACTTAGTAGCTTTTGTATAAATATCTTTGTAAGCTACTACCTTTTGGTGATAAATAAAATTAGTCTTTTGTGTATATGAACAAACGTACCTTTATTTCGATATCTCAAGCAAAACCTGCAAATTCCACAAAGATTTAGAGTTGTGAACAACATACCTTTGAGATGACTAATTTTTATTTTCCTGTTTCAAGAAAAAGAACACTTATAAAGAAACCCATTTGTTAATTCATTAACTAATTCATTTGTCAATCGGTTGTATTTAATAGAGAGATTATCCCTATTCTTTTTGATGACTGTTTAATAGTCATAACCAATTGAGTTGATTGCAAAATCAACAACCCTTTGAAAATTCCCAACCATGAGGGTCTACCCACAACCAGGAAATTTTTATGACGTGCTCCCCGGGCGTAATGAGGTGTTAATGTTAACCTCGACGTTTGAGAAGGTGATCCCTTCAACCTAGGATTGAAGTTTTAGTTCAATCCACTGTAGTCCGTTTAAGGACTTACACTTAGGAGAAATTACTTCTGTTCAGGATCAATACCTCGGATATACGCTTATGATCTTTATCAATATCATGATCCTGTATGTTGATTATCCTGCAAAAGGCCATCAAAAGAAAACATATGCCAAAGGTTGACATTAGCCCTTTTGGCTAATGCCACTCCGACGCTCAAGTCAGTATTATTGCTATAAAAACTTAATAAGAATAATAATTACATATTGATAATACGCTTTAAGGTGAATCGCATTCCATGCTCTTGAAATCATCCTACCACCTGGTTCTTGAAGCCAATAAGATCTTTTTCAATATCCTCCGGTATCTTTTTTCCAATGAACACCTTGATGTCAGGCTCTTCATTTGATAGTGGTATCTCTTTCACGTGTTGATCTTTAAATTCCTCGACATCAAAGATGTTCTTCTTTGATTGCTATGCTTTTGTATGCTTGGTTGTAGACTTCATTGATGCCATATAGCATTCCTTAGCATCTTGCTGATCTCCTTTTATCTTCACGACCCCCCATGGGGTAGGGATCTTCACACATTGATGGTATGTTGAAGGAACAGCTTTCATTTCGTGTATCCATGGCCTACCTAAAATGTTACTTTATCCATGCGTAGCACACTGGATCTCTGGATTGGCTTATCTCCTCTTACAGATTTTGCTTCTTTTGCATTCCTCTTTGCCGCTGAAAAAGATGTTCCACACACCTCTGATCCTCCTGCAATATAATTAATGATTCGAGCATTAGCTGGAGGTGATTTGGGCCTCGATGGCTGTTGTCGGCTTTGCTTGCCCAAATCCTTGACATCAATGTCCTGAGCTTTCTTCTTTCCAAAGAGTTCTGTTAGATATCCTTTACTAAGGAGTATCCCGATCTCGCGTCGAAAGGCATAACATTCTTCTGTGGTATGCCCAAAATCTTCATGATAAGCACACCATCTTGATTTATCTTTACTGGCATCCGGCTTTGAATTCCTGGGAGGCCACCTGGCTTTGTCCCCAAGATTTTTCATGGCTGCTACTATACCTGCAGTATCAACAGAAAAACAATATTTCGATAATTCAGGATATTGGGGTTCTCCCTGTCTCGTTGCTGCTACTGCTCTCTGCTGCACAGCTCTTGTGTAGGGTTTATTTTTGCTTGGTCGGAACACTGGAGTTTCTGCCCTTCAATTTGGACGTTCATATGTTGAGGGAGCTTCCATCCTCTTCCTCATCAATTCATCTTCTTCAAGTCTGATAAATCTCAAAGCACGATTTCTAGCTTCATCTAAAGATCTGCAAGGCGTCATGACAAGATCCTGATAAAATAGGGAGTCTTTTCTTAACCCCATCTTCAAAGCCTGAACTGCAGTAGTCATATCTAACTTTGGAATTTCCAATGATTCTTTTGTAAACCTGTTAAGATATTCTTTTAAAGATTCATTAATTCCTTGGGTGACTTGATAAAGATCACCCGTTATTTTCTCAAAAACCCTACTGCATGAAAACTGTAAATTAAATTGATTAATAAGTTGTGCAAAAGAAAATATAGATCCAGTGGGTAAATTGAGTAACCACTTAGGGCTGCCCCTGATAATGTGGCCCCAAAGCCTTTGCACAAGCATGCTTCCCTTAAATCTGTTGGGATTGGAACTGTCTCCATCTTCTCCAAGTATTGAGCCACATGTTCCTGAGGATCTGTTGTTCCATCATATGTTTTCATATGAGGCGCTGAAAACTTCTTTGGAATTTCCACATTAGCTATGGCGGGTGCAAATCTGGAAATTCTGTATGAAGATGGATCTGCTTCTGGAATTGGTTGACAAAATCCCAGAACTGTCGAAATTAGTTCCTTGATTTTCTGCAATTCTCTCGCCATGTATGCATTCGCCATATTATCCTGCATTTGGTTAACATTATTTTCATAATTAAAGGAGGGGGGAGTGAAACCTGGAACCCCAGAAGATGATGGCGGGGTTTGCTCGTTATTCTTTGAGTTATTTCCTGCATGAAATAAGGAACCAGATCCAGATTTTGGAGGAGTAGAGAACATGTGACCCATTGACTGAGTCTCCGAAACTCCTGTTCCTCCAAAATTAATACTCCTATTATTTAAAGGAGAGCTTTCTGGTCTGTCAGGATCTTGAATTCTGATCTCTTGAGTTCTGGGTTCTTGGCTCCCGCTTCCCAACATCTTCGACTCCAAGCTATTGAATCTAGAGATGTTGTCTTTCTGTGCTTGCTTCATTTGTTCCTGAAGAACCCTAAACATAGAAAAAATATGTGTCAGCACTGGATTCATGATGTGTAGTTTTTACCTGTGAATCCAGAGATGGATTCTGGATATGGTCGTGGCGCTTGAGGCATCGGGCGATTTGGATCATATCCTAACGACATATCTTCAATAGCCTTTCCAGTATTTTTATTATTATTATTTTTTGGAGGCTTATTAATCAGATTCTTCAGAGTTACAGATCCAGAAGCAGCGGAGGAAGCATTTTGAGAAGTAGACATTTTTTGTAGATCGGTTTGAGAAAGTTTTTGAAACTGAATATCTTAAAGATAACGATGTAAACTAAGAGTTTTTGCTAAAAAGAGTTTTATGAAAATCTTTAAGACAGAAATACGTTGAGTAAATAAGAAAACTGTTGAAGATAAAGATAAAATGCTGAAATGCATTGCTAGGATCTTAAAGATAAATACGAAATACGACGACACCCGAATTTTGTTGACGGGGAAAAACCCTTCAATTAAGAAATCTTAGGTAAAAAACCCCGGGAGGATTCAATCGATCCTACCTGTTGTTCTTTTATTATTATTATTTTTTGGAGGCTTATTAACCAGATTCTTCAGAGTTACAGATCCAGAAGCAGCGGAGGAAGCATTTTGAGAAGTAGACATTTTTTGTAGATCGGTTTGAGAAAGTTTTTGAAACTGAATATCTTAAAGATAACGATGTAAACTAAGAGTTTTTACTAAAAAGAATTTTATGAAAATCTTTAAGACAGAAATACGTTGAGTAAATAAGAAAACTGTTGAAGATAAAGATAAAATGCTGAAATGCATTGCTAGGATCTTAAAGATAACGATGTAAACTAAGAGTTTTTGCTAAAAAGAGTTTTATGAAAATCTTTGAAGACAGAAATACGTTGAGTAAATAAGAAAACTGTTGAAGATAAAGATAAAATGCTGAAATGCATTGCTAGGATCTTAAAGATAACGATGTAAACTAAGAGTTTTTACTAAAAAAGTTTTATGAAAATCTTTAGACAGAAATACGTTGAGTAAATAAGAAAGCAGTGAGTATGTGTGTGCAAGTACAAGTGAGATAGCAGTTATCCTAATTTCGATCAATCATCTCTTATTTATAATAGAAATCCCTAACTAACTATCCGAAATATCTGGGATCTTCCGTGTGGTGCTGTTCAACGTGCAAAGGATGAGAAAGTGAACGTTGAGTCTCTTTTGACACGTTTATCTTCCCATTCTGTTCCGATATCCAAGGAAATACGCGTTTCTTCATCTTTGACAACCTTAATATCCGTGTTGAGGTTGTTGATATTATATTTTCGACCGTTAGTATGTTCTTGAATATCCTGGATAATGATCCTTAATTCAGGATCCTGCAAAACACAAAAGCATTATCGTGTACAACAACAACATTTGTTAGTAATATCTTTAATCAGGATCATAGTACTAAAAATCTGACCCCAAACAATTCTCAAGGAAAGACTGAAGGGTTTGGTATTCTTTCAAATGGTCCCCTTACTTTCAGAAGGGTCTCTTATGGAATGGGTTGAAGCACAATCTGATCAGTGTGAGTCAGTTGTGTGATGCTGGTTATGAAGTGAGATTCCGAGCTGATAAGGAAATTGTACTTGATTTAGAAGGAAATGTTGTTCCTGAAGCAAAAAAGGATGATTCTTTGTATTCTTTTGACATGAGAAAGCCAATTGTGACTAAAGAAGTTTTTTTCATGTCAAAGACACAAGATGAGCTAAATTGGTTGTGGCATAAAAGATTGTCTCATATGAATTTTAAAGACATCAACAAGTTGTGTAAGAAAGAGTTGGTGTCTGGGCTTCCAGTGATGAATTATGAGAAGGACAAGCTGTGTGGTGCATGTGAGAAAGGCAAGCAACACAAAGCAACTTTTAAATCCAAAACATGCTCAACCATTGACAGTTGTTTGGATCTGCTTCATATGGATCTTTTTGGTCCAATAAGTACTCCATCATTCACTGGAATGAGGTACACTTTGGTCATTGTTGATGAATACTCAAGATATACCTGGGTTTTCTTTCTTCGGCACAAGAGTAAAACTGCTGACAGTATTATTCATTTTATAAAACAAGTTGAAATTCTCTACAAAAGGCCTGTAAAGAAACTCAGAAGTGACAATGGAACTGAGTTCAAAAATGTTACTTTGAACTCATTCTGCAGTGAAAAAGGAATTGAAGCTGTGAAAAGACATCAGAATACTGCAAAAAGAAGAAACAGAACTTTGATTGAAGCTGCCTGATCTATGATGACCCAAAACAATTCTCAAGGAAAGACTGAAGGGTTTGGTATTCTTTCAAATGGTCCCCTTACTTTCAGAAGGGTCTCTTATGGAATGGGTTGAAGCACAATCTGATCAGTGTGAGTCAGTTGTGTGATGCTGGTTATGAAGTGAGATTCCGAGCTGATAAGGAAATTGTACTTGATTTAGAAGGAAATGTTGTTCCTGAAGCAAAAAAGGATGATTCTTTGTATTCTTTTGACATGAGAAAGCCAATTGTGACTAAAGAAGTTTTTTTCATGTCAAAGACACAAGATGAGCTAAATTGGTTGTGGCATAAAAGATTGTCTCATATGAATTTTAAAGACATCAACAAGTTGTGTAAGAAAGAGTTGGTGTCTGGGCTTCCAGTGATGAATTATGAGAAGGACAAGCTGTGTGGTGCATGTGAGAAAGGCAAGCAACACAAAGCAACTTTTAAATCCAAACCAGTTTAGCTCATCTTGAGTCTTTGACATGAAACAGACTTCTCTTGTTACAGTTGGATTTCTCATGTCAAAAGAATACAAAGACTCATCCCTTTTTGCAATAAGAACAACATTGCCTTCTAAATCGAGAACAATACCCTTATCAGACCTGAATCTCACTTCATAACCAGCATCACACAACTGACTCACACTAATCAAATTATGCTTCAAACCATTTACATATGAGACCCTTCTGAACGTAAGGGGACCATTTGAAACTATACCAAATCCTTCAGTCTATCCTTGAGAGTCATCTCCAAAAGTAACATTAGGACCAGCGCGAATCCTAAAACTACATAGCAGGGACTTACATCCGGTCATATGCTTGGAACACCCACTGTCCAAGTGCCAGGTATTATCATCATGATTGCCCTGCATTTATAATAAGAGATTAGTTCTTTTTGGGAACCCATCCAAGGATGGGTTCACCAGAGCTGACCTTTTGGTCTGACTCAGACTGGAAGACTGAACTTAAACTCTTATCACATTTGGACACCCATTGTTGCTTGATCTGTCCTTTACCAGATTTGAAATTCTTTTAAGCAACATTTAGAGTTTCCTTTTTAACAAAACCTTTGCCTATTCCAGATTTCTTACATTCTTCTCTTAACTTCCCTTGATCAACAACATTAGGATCAGACACATTTTTCAGAAAGTTATCATTTGAAACCTTACCATTTCTAGACTCAACATATTTTGAAATCATTTTGTCAGAGTCAGATTTGGTATCTTTTGAAATAGACACAGATTCAGCTTGTGACAATTTTCCTTGAGAACCAGACTTCTCATTTCTTTGAAAGCTTTATCTTTTCTTTTGGAATACTATGATCTCTAACTTTTCTTTTATTTTTCTTTGAGTTATCATTGTTTGTTTTAGACTTTGAATCTGACACAGATTGGGTAATGGTCAGCTTGGATAAGTCAAGACTTTCCTCAGGTTTTAACTCAACAACCTTATCAGCTTCAGACACAGCTTCAGCAATGGTCTGACCAATGGTTTCAGGATCATTAAACCCAATACCAGATTTCTGAACCAACTTAATTGGTTTAGACTTTTTCCCTTTCGTTTGGACTTTGGGTGGTGAAGGAGGCTGATAACAAGGCTCCATAGCACATACTTCAGCAATGGCTATGGCTCTATCATAATCACCATCAAAAATAGCTTGGATCTGATGAAGTATTTGATCATTTACACACTTAGCAGTTCTTTTGGAACATCTACACCATGATTCAGTAATGTGCTTAACTTTCAAAAACTTTTCTTCTGCAGTTTTAGCTTCTTTAACCAAAATGGAATTTAGTTGTTTTTGAGCCTTAACTTTAGATTCCAGTTTTTCAATGGTGTGACTTTTAGAACTGTTATCAAGTTTCAAAACATGTATTTCCTTTTTGAGTTCTTGATTAAAGTGTTTTTGTAAAAGAACCTCATCACCCAGTCTATTTAGTCTAGACAGTTTTTCATTATCAGTCAGATTGGAAAAGAAATTACCTCAGGTGGAGCAGTCTGACTGGTAGATGCCTGGTAAGCTGACTCAGATTGCTGTTGAATTTTCACCAGATCTTCAGCAAACTTTTGAGTAGCTTCTTTAGCCATGAAACACTTGGCATCTTTATACAGCTCATCATCAGATGAAGTGGCACTTTCAGCCCAGTCTTTGGCTACCAGACTCTTCTCACTTTTGTTTACCTTCTCAGTCAGCTCAGCTACTTGTGCTTTCAAGGCCTTGTACTTTGTCTTGAGCTTTGAGTATTTTTCACTTCTTCCACCTTTGGATGGCACAGCTTGAGAAGACTCTTTAGATCTACAATCTTCAGCCATGTGTTGATGTGTCATATTTTATACCATTTCCCACATGAATTTAGGACCACTTATTCGTTATTTATATAGTTTTATATCCAACTTTCGATGCTTTGAGGTTGTGTTAAGTGTTTTCAGGTTGGAAAATGATTAGACGAATGAATTGGTTGATTTTGATGACTTATGGAAGAAACAGGAGAAGGATTCGGTCGAAATCAAGTGAAAGACGAAGAAAACGAGTCCTGGAGCTTGTAACTCCCGTTTCTGGAGTAACACCCGTTACGAAGAGAAATTCCAATTTCATCTGTAACTTGCAGTTAGGATCATAATGGCAGTTAGATTTTCAAAGGAGTGTAACGGCAGTTACTTGAGTAACGGGCGTTACACGCGAAGTACAAACGTAACGGGAGTTACTTACCTAACGGCAGTTACACGCGGTTTTTGTATATATAGACGATTAGGGTTCTGTTATTATGGACGGATCTTTTACTTAATTTTCTTAGTTTTCTCATACTTTCTAGCACTTTGGAGCAAACGAGTTGTTAGGGTTTTACATCTTTTCAGCTTTGGATTGTAATCATTATTGCTACCGGATTCTCTGCAATTGTTTGGTATAATATGATTTCTTCTCTATTTGTTTGTTCTAGTCTTTTTAATATGAGTGGCTAATTCTCTTGCACCCGCTTGGGTAGTAAGCATGTCATAGGGTCGATTTAATGTTGCTTGCAAGTGTTGAACAAGATTTTTATGTTTAATCGTAGATCCACATTTATTTGAGTTTAAATATTGTTTTATCTTTTATATTTATTGATTGATAATTGTAATTAGAAGTTCGGGAGAAATCTATGTCATTGTCAATTGATTTATGAAATGGTTATTCGGTCTATAATTAACCTAAAGTTGTTGGAGTTCGGGAGAAATCTATGTCATTGTCAATTGATTTATGAAATGGTTAATCGGTCTATAATTAACCTAAAGTTGTTGGAGTTCGGAAGAAATCTATGTCATTGTCAATTGATTTATGAAATGGTTAATCGGTCTATAATTAACCTAAAGTTGTTGGAGTTCGGGAGAAATCTATGTCATTGTCAATTGATTTATGAAATGGTTAATCGGTCTATAATTAACCTAAAGTTGTTGGAGTTCGGGAGAAACCAACGATAAAGATTTTAAACAATTAACTCCATTTTGAGTGTGTAAACGCTTATGATAGAGGGATCTGATTAGGCGAATAAGCAGTTCAGGAGAAAGCTTTATAAAGATTAAATCATAAAATCAGCTTAAGTTCTTAATGCTTAATTGTTTTGAGTAGAAATTAAGTGCGGGAGCAATAATCATATTTAAAGCAATTAAAGTATCAAGTATAACGGGAGTTCATCTTGGTAATCTTTTAAGTCGTTCAACAAATGCAAGTAATGTTTAGACCCAATGATTGGCATGTGAGCTGATCCAAGTAGGTGTTCCTTTTAAATCTTTGCTAAGATTCAACAACAAAATTCTCTTTGCGATTAATCCTACGGGATTACTAACTCTTTCTACTAACTATTTGCAAAGTGGCAATTCGGCCACAAAACCCCCTTTTATTTGAATTACTTTATTTTAACAATTAACTCCATTTTGAGTGTGTAAACGCTTATGATAGAGGGATCTGATTAGGCGAATAAGCAGTTCAGGAGAAAGCTTTATAAAGATTAAATCATAAAATCAGCTTAAGTTCTTAATGCTTAATTGTTTTGAGTAGAAATTAAGTGCGGGAGCAATAATCATATTTAAAGCAATTAAAGTATCAAGTATAACGGGAGTTCATCTTGGTAATCTTTTAAGTCGTTCAACAAATGCAAGTAATGTTTAGACCCAATGATTGGCATGTGAGCTGATCCAAGTAGGTGTTCCTTTTAAATCTTTGCTAAGATTCAACAACAAAATTCTCTTTGCGATTAATCCTACGGGATTACTAACTCTTTCTACTAACTATTTGCAAAGTGGCAATTCGGCCACAAAACCCCCTTTTATTTGAATTACTTTATTTTAACAATTACTTACTAAGTCCTTGTGATCGACCTCGGATTTACCAAATTTACTATACTGCATGCGATCAGGTTCACTGCCTGTGAGTGTGTTGTAGTCAGTCTTTTGGTAGTTCGTGTTTATAAATTTAAGACTAGAAATTACACATCAAGTTTTTGGCGCCGCTGCCGGGGACTTGAATTAAGTAGTTGTTTAATTTTGTGATTCGACCCTTTCTCGCATTCACTTGTGAGGAAGTTACTTGTTTTATTAGATAGATTTTATTTTGTTTTTAATTTTATTTCTTTTTGTCCCAGGTGCGGTTAACGTTTTGTCTTGTGGTGCTTGTGCAGGTTCTTTGTAGTTGATGAACACAAGATCTTCTGGCCGACCTTTGGTTAGTCCTTTGTCAAATCCGGGGAAAGTCAGATGTCGCTTAGTTCAATGCAACAACACGGAGTCCTCTACTACCGACAGGATAGATCCCAAAACCTAATCGTCATCTGAACTCTTGGAAGACCAGTTAGTTAATCAGTTGAAAAAAGCTTCAGAAGTTTTTCGAACAGGTGAAGATTCAGAACCAGAACAAGAATTCGAAGAGAAACTTACAACACCTGAACCGAACAGCTTTATATTTCCAAGGGTTAACCGAAACCAAGTCGGGAGAATGGGTGATCGAACACCTCCTGTCGACCCTAACAACCGTCCCTACGGGGAACGAAGAAGGAATGTACCGGCTAACCGGGGCACTGCTATACGCCCTCCGGCCATCGGTGCAGATTTCTCTCTTAAAGGAAATCACCTGAAAAGTATTGAAGAAGATAAGTTCGATGGAGTTACAAACAGTGATCCCTATGCCCATTTGGAGAGGTTTGAAAAGATATGCAGGTTGTATCAGTATGGTCAAGGACAAGCCGATCCCGTGAAACTTGAGCTCTTTCCACTTACACTTTGTGGAGATGCAAAAGCTTGGTTTAAGGAACAACCTGATGATTTGTACTCAACATGGGCCGAACTTAGAGAAGGTTTTATTGATGAGTTATATTCTGTAAGAACTCAAAGACAGCTTGAAAACAAGATCAGAGCTTTCACTCAGGATTCAGGTGAAGATGTAGTTGATGCTTGGAAAAGATACAAGGAAATGCTCAGAAACTGTCTAGGGCATAATTTGAATACCTAAGCAGTGGTTGAGATCTTGTATGATGGTTTGCTTAGGAAAACTAAAAGGGAACTTGCAGGTGCCTTTGGAGGTAGTTTGAACAATGTTACTCCAAGTGAAGGATACAAGATCCTTGATGACATGGCTAAGGAGTTCTCAACCCGTGAAGAAACTCAAAATAAGCGATCTGTAAGTAAGACTGTTGCTAAGGTGGAGAGTAGTGAAGAATCAAGACTAGTTGCTGAGGTCAAGGCACTCTCGAAGCAAATGAATGAGAGGTTTGACAGCCAAGATGCCAGGTTCAAGAGTATTGAGAGAGATGTGAAGGTTATAGCAGATGGTTGTGACTATTGTGGAGATATGCACTACTCAGAAGATTTCCCGTACAAGCCAGCTCAGGAAGTTAGTTATGTTCAAAATCAGCAGCAGGGATCCTACAGCCAGAACACCGGTTATCAAAACCGGCAATCAGGTACTTCTTATCCCTCATCTTCGTTTAATAATACTAACAACTCTGGGTTTGGTGGCAACAGGTTCAGCAGGTTCAGCAATCAGCAAAATGCGAACGCTGAATTGAGAGAAATCATGAAGGACTTGATCAGTGCTCAGAAAGCAACTAACGAGAAAGTGGAAGAACAATCCAAGAAGATGCATTCTGCATGGGATTCTATGACTACTCGTCTGGACGGTTTGGCTCATAAGCTGGAGCAAAGTACAAAGAGCACTCAAGCTACATTCCAGGATTTGGAAGCTAAGATCGAAAGGCTAGGGAATCCAAATAGGCAGCCCGGTACTCTACCGAGCAATACTCAACCGAACCCTAAGCCACAACAGAATAACCAAGGATCCGGACCGAAGTACACCCATCCGAATGCTCGTAACGAATATGTTAATGCAATCACAACTCGATCAGGTAACACTTATAACTCAGTTACTCTTTTCCCTAATAATGTTACCCCAGTTGTGCAGGTGCATGAAGAAGAGGAGCAGGTTGATGAAGGCGAACCCAGCCGTGCAGAATCTGGCCGTTCCATCTAAACAGGCTGAAAAACCGGAAGTAAAGCCTTACAAACCAAAAATTCCATACCCTCAGAGATTGGTGAAAGAGAAGCTAAAGAAGCAAATGGAGAAGTTTGTAAGTCATCTAAGTAAGTTGCACATTAATATACCATTTTTAGATGCAATTGTTCAGATGCCAGGTTATGCAAAGTGTTTGAGGCAAATCTTGATGAATAAGAAAAATCTGGCGGGGGTGACAACTACAGTGCTTGAAGATGTTTGTTCAGCAGCAGTGACAGGTAAGTTACCCGAGAAACGGGGGGACCAGGTAGTTTTACTGTCCCTTGTACGATTGGTAATTTATCAGTTAAACGTGCCTTAAATGATTCGGGAGCGAGTATTAATCTCATGCCTTCATCGATTTATTCTAAGTTGAATTTAGGAGAACCAAAACCAATTAAAATGAAAATCCATTTGGCCGATAAATCTGAAATTAGACCTATGGGGATCTTAGAAGATGTGTTAGTCGAGGTGGGTGGTTTGGTTTTTCCTGTAGATTTTGTCATTATTGATGTAGATGAAGCATTAGATGTGCCCCTTATTCTAGGAAGACCATTTCTTGCTACGGCCGATGCTAACATTGAGGTTGGTCGTGGTAAGCTTACATTGAGAGCAGGGAATGAGTCAGTGACATTCTCGAACACGTGTTCTGTTTCTTTACCTAATGTTGTTAACTCTGTTGAAACTGCATGTGTTAGCTCTATAGATTTGCAGATTGACGAATGGCTAGATAAGGAGCTTGAGAAAAAGAAGGTTGAGTTGAAGACAACAACAGTGCCAGTTTCTAACCCAACGGATGGCCCGTGTGCTAAGATCCGTAAACTTTACAGTCGTTTGAAATCTGCTGTTTCTCATGGTAGTGTTAAGTTGTCGGAAGAGTTGTGCTCGAATTTATCAACAAAGGAGAAAGAGGAGCTGATGATGGTTGTTGATACTTCTGGTCGAGCAAATGATTGGATTGTTGAAAAGGTGAAAGGTACATGTTTTTCACCGTTTAAGGGTAGACCGCCCAACACTTTAAGTGTGGGGGCGTCAGAGACCCCACTATGGTAATTATTCTGGATAGGAGTCTAGCTAACGACTCGTTAATAAATTAAGCGCTTCTCAGGAGGCAACCCGTGTTTCGTATTTTATTTTTCTTTTCATCTTTGTTTGAATAATCTGGATCGCATAATGCAGGACTCTATTATATATCCGTTGTTTTTTAATTGTGTGTTCATGTTGATAGCAAGTTGATTGTCATATGCATATGTTGGCAGTAAGTTCAGCGCTCATATTTTTGTTGGCATCATTCACGCATGGAACACCATTTATACCCCTATTTCCCATAGTTTTGCCTTAGTTTATTGGACATTGAGGACATTGTCCAACTCAAGTGTGGGGGGGTGGTATATAGGAAAAAAGTCGGGTATTTTTAGAGGAATTTTGAAACTTTTGCATGCTTGTCCTTGTAGTTAATTGCTTTTGTCACCTATTTATAGAATTTAATGAGCAATTTAACTACATCCTTGGTACAAATTTTAATATGTGGAATGTGTTTTGACTGATTAACGTGGCATCCCTTATGGATTAATAACATTGCTAGCATGCTCAAAGCACCAAAACACCCAAATTGTGAGATTATTGATTCATTGCTAGTATTATAGGTGTACGGTTTTGGAATTATTAGCCTTGTAAATTTGTCCCTCTCGTAGGCTTTTGGATTTATCCAGGAGTAAGGGTCTCTTTTAGAGCTCTGAACTATGATGTGCAAGTTTGAGGTTGATTTTCCATTTCCGATTTTTTTCATTTGCTATGAGTGTGCCGGTGATTGCGTTGATTCTAGAACTTGTCCTGTTTGATCGTTCCGTGTTTTTCTAGATGATGAAGAGGCAAATTTAGGATAAAACCTTTGTTCATTGTATGTTCATCTTTTGTTTCGTAAAATTTGTGATGTGCATGTTTTGTAATGTGCTTAGTAGATAACTACACTGGTTAGTGAACCACCTGTTTAAAACCCTTATGTTGCACTCATTTTTAGTGCAAGAAACAATAGAAAACCTGTTGTCATTAGCCTGTTATTTGTTATTAAATCTACCTAAATATTCACCTTTCCTAGCCATACTGATGTGAAAATCACACGAATCTAAGCACAACGGAATTAGACAACGAAACTAGCACAGCGGAAATAAATATTTTTGGTATTTTCTGGATTTTAATGAAACAAAACAACAAACAAGACAATAAAATGCAAAGATAGATAAGAATCTGATACTTGATTCGTAAAGGAAATGATCCACCGGAATCAAATAATAGAAACACTCCAACCCACCACTATGTATGATAAAGGTCTAGCCACCACAAACACAGATAAAGGAATCGAAGATTTTGGATCTCACCACTATAATTGATAAAGGACGAACCACCACAATTATAGATAAAGGGATCACTCCAAACCACCAAGATCAAAGATCTATAAAGGTAAATGAAGATTTTTTTAAGAAATAGAGGCTGCTCTATTAATTTCATTCAATTCAACATAATCCCCTTACAATGAGAAATAAAACCTATATTTATAGCCACATGCTCTACCTAGGAATTAACGACATAATAATAAAATATTACAATAAAAGTTGTCATGTGCAAGCCACTAATTAATTTGGACCACTAAGAAATGGACACGTAAGCTTCTAGAAATATTCCCCTGCAAGTGGTCCCTCAATACCGTTAGAAATGTCATTGTCACACGCGCACACATCTTTATCCAAGACCTTCTAGAACTGGTGACGTGGCACCCTTTTATTTAATAAAACTTCTTGACTGAACAAAACTCTGCTGATGCTATTCGCTGATGACTTTCATTGATCAAGGAGGGACTTGCCACTGGAGTAAAGTAACAATTGGAGGTTGTTTGTCAGTGAAGGCTTGTCCATAATGGGCTATGGCTAGTAAGATGAGCATGGCTTGTTCTGGAGGCATCTTCAGTCCAATGCTCGCTGCCAGTTGATTGCTGCCAGGTATTTCAGCGACCCCTTCTAGCTGACTGGAATTAGTCAGTTCAGCGAGTGGGATCATATTCGCATCATTCCCCCCTCTAAAATAGGACTTGTCCTCAAGTCCTCGAGATATTCATCTTCAAGGTAAGGCATCAAATCTCCAACATTAAAAGTGCTTGAAACCGACATGCTTCCTGGTAATTCAACCTTGTAAGCGCTGTCACCGAACTTTTCCAGTATTCTGAATGGTCCTTCAGCTCTTGGCATCAGTTTGTTCTTTCTCTTGGAAGGAAATCTTTCTTTTCTGGCCTTGTATTCTTTATTTGCTTTCTCAATTTTTGCCTTTACTTGCTGGTGTATTTTTTTGATTTCCTTAGCTTTCTCTTCAGCATCAACACTTACTCTTGGCTCAATTGAAAAAGGAATTAAATCAATGGGAGTTAAAGGATTGGTACCATAACAAACTTCAAATGGAGTCTTGCTGGTTGAGTGGTTGGGGGCTCTATTAAAAGCGAACTTAGCATGAGCAAGCTTTAGATCCCAATCTTTCAGCGTCTTGTTCACCAGTGTCCTTAATAACATCCCAATGGTCCTATTAGTAACTTCAGTCTGGCCATCAGTTTGGGGGTGATGAGAAGTGCTAAACAGGAGCTTAGTTCCCATCAATCTCCACAAAGTTTCCCAGAAATAACTCAGAAATTTCGTATCCCTATCAGAAACAATGGTTTTGGGAATTCCATGAAGACGGACAATTTCTTTGAAGAATAAATTTGCTACTGCTGAGGCATCATTAGTGGTGCTACAAGGAATGAAATGGGCCATTTTTGAGAATCTATCAACCACCACCATGATAGAATCTTTTCCTCTCTGGGTTTTGGGTAAAGCAACAATGAAATCCATGCTCAGATCTTCCCACGGTTGACTTGGAACTGGAAGAGGAGTGTACAAACCTTTGTGAAAAATTGCCTTGGCCTGATGACAAGTTGAGCATCTGCTGATGATATTCTGGACGTCTTTCAGCAGACATGGCCAATAGAAATGTTCGTTGAGGATGTCAGCAGTCTTAGTAATACCAAAATGACCAGCGAGTCCTCCGCCATGAGCTTCTCTTATCAGCAAGTCTCGAATTGAGCCCTTAGGGATACACAACCTTCCATTTTTAAATAAAAACCCATCTTGCACTAAATATGATCCTTTGGAGGGACCATCAGTGAAGTGACCAGCAAAATCTGTATCAGCAGCATACAAATCTTTGATAAAAGAGAACCCAAGAACCCTTGCTTCCAAAATGGAAAGCAATGAATATCTTCTTGAGAGTGCATCAGCAACAACATTCTCTACCCCAGCTTTATGTTTAGACACAAATGAATAAGACTGCAAAAATTCCACCCATTTTGCATGACTTGAATTTAACTTATGCTGACCATTGATGTACTTCAGAGCTTCATGATCAGAATATAAAACAAACTGCTTGGGCTTCAGATAGTGTGACCAGTGATTGACAGCCCTGATGATAGCATAGAATTCTTTGTCATACGTACTGTACTTCAGCTTCGAACCATTCAACTTTTCACTGAAGTATGCGACTGGTCTCTTTTCTTGAACAAGGACTGCACCAATACCAACTCCACTGGCGTCACACTCCAATTCGAATAATAACTCAAAATTTGGTAAGGACAGGACTGGTGCTGAGCTGAGCTTTTCTTTCAGCAATTCAAAGGCACTCTAAGCTGACTTAGGCCATTCAAACACACCTTTCTTTAGGCAATCAGTAATGGGAGCTACAACAGTTGAGAAATTTCTGATGAATCTTCTATAAAATGATGCCAGACCGTGAAAACTTCTTGCCTCAGTAATCGTTGTAGGAGCTGGCCAGGACTTAATTGCTTCAACCTTCGAAGGATCCATTGAAATTCCATTTTTAGATACAACGTATCCAAGAAATATCACACTTTCCACCAAGAAATCACATTTCTCCAGCTTCCCATACAACTGGTGTTTCCTCAGCAACATAAATACTTCTCTCAGATGATTAACATGCTCAGCTTCATTCTTCGAATATACTAGAATATCATCAAAATAAACTACCACAAAATGACCAATGAGTGGTCTAAGGACTTCATTCATCAGCCTCATGAAAGTACTTGGGGCATTCGATAAGCCAAAAGGCATTACTA
This sequence comes from Erigeron breviscapus, assembly GCA_034093135.1. Classification (NCBI taxonomy): domain Eukaryota; kingdom Viridiplantae; phylum Streptophyta; class Magnoliopsida; order Asterales; family Asteraceae; genus Erigeron; species Erigeron breviscapus. Next base: position 38,111,981 of record CM067175.1, on the reverse strand, counting down.
GCCATTCAAATAGACCCCCTTTAATCTTGAATGCAGTTTTCCATTCATCTCCATCCTTCATTCGAATCTGGTGATAGCCACTTCTCAGATCGATTTTGGAAAATATACAGAAACCATGTAATTCATCAAGCATATCATCCAACCTGGGGATAGGATATCGATACTTGATAGTGATATTATTGATGGCTCTACTATCAACACACATACGCATTGAGCCATCTTTCTTTGGAACTAAGAGAGCTGGTACAGAACATGGACTCATACTTGCTCTCACACAACCCTTAGCAATCAGTTCATCGACTTGCCTTTGCAATTCTTTAGTTTCAGTGGGTGAACACCTATAAGCAGCTTTGTTAGGAAGGATTGATCCTGGAATTAGATCAATCTAGTGTTCAATACCCCTGATAGGAGGCAAACCAGGAGGCATTTCTTCAGGAAATACGTCAGCATATTCTTTCAAAAAGGGTTTGACTAAAATGGAAATGTCAGCGGGCCCCTTCTTATCAGCAAGTTCAACCATCAGCAACATCATTATTGAGGTGCCATCAGCGAGTTCTTTCTCAACTTCGGTTTGGGTCATGAACAAAGCCTTGTCTCGCTGATCCATCACCTTGGTTTTTGAGTGCTCATCGGGTTTCAAAGAAGTTAGGGTGATCTTTTTCCCATTTACAAATAATGAATAAGAGTTTAAACGGCCATTGTGGAATACATGCTTATCAAACAACCATGGCCTTCCCAACAACAAATGACACGCATCCATAGGGACAACATCACAAACAATCTCATCCTGATAAATAAGACCAATAGAAAATGGAATAGTAACTTGTCGAGTAACCTTTATCTCTGTTCCCTCGCTGAGCCATTGAAGCTTGTAAGGACGGGGATGCTTCAGTGTAGGTAATCCCAGTTTATCAACCATGTAAGTTGAAGCAGCATTAGCACAGCTGCCTCCATCAATGATAAGACTGCATACCTTTCCTTTGACGGTACATCTTGAGTGGAAGATATTCTCTCGCTGAGCTTTGTCAGCAGTGACTTCATCAGCGTGCATCATTCTTCTGACCACCAGCATCTCCCCAATATCAGCACCTACATATGTTTCTTCAGCGCCATCATCATCATCGTACATTGGTTCTTCTTCCTCAGTTTCAGCTTCTGGTAAACTTTCTATCTCCCTGATAGTCAGTGCTCGCTGATTGGGACACTGGGCATGGAAATGACCAAATCCATGGCACTTGAAACATTTCTTCCCTACTGGTTCTTTTGATCCTCCAGTTTCTTTCTCCTTTCCTCTGAAGGGTTTCTGAACAGTTTCACTAGGCCTGGTAGCTGGTTGACTGGAGCTAGAAGTAATCTTAGTGAAAGGTTTGTACTGAACCTTTTTCTTCAACTGCTTTTCAATCTGGAAGGCCAGTTTGCATGCACCTTCGTAAGTCTAGATGGGCTGTAATTCCATCTTCTCAGCAATGATAGCATTCAACCCACCAAGGAATCTGGCGATAGTATGCTCTTCAGTTTCTTTGACACCAGTTCTTGTCTTCAGTTGCTCAAACTCCCTGATATACTCTACCACTTCTTTAGCACCTTGCTTCAGATTATTCATCAGTAGATACTGATCTTGCTTGTACGTCTGAGGAACAAATCTCTTCTACATAACTTCCTTCAGTTTGGACCAGGTCTTGATTTTACTCTTACCCTTATATTCCCTTTCAGATTTCATATTATCATACCAAGATGAAGCATACTTTTTAAGCTTAATAATGGCAACCTTAAAACTCTTTTTATCATCATAACCTTTTATTTCCATAATTCTATCAATCACCTAAACCCATTCAAAATATTCTTCTTGGTTTGATGAACCAACAAAATCTGGTGGATCTATCTTAATATCTCTCGTATCATCAACCTTATGTCTCCTATGCCTTCTTCTAGATTGATTAGACTCCTCAGAATCACTAGAAGATCTGGGTGTACTATCAGATCTCTCACTAGGACCATGAGACTCATCATCTCTTACAATACGTTCTCTATTCATCCTTAAACCACCATCTTCTAATAGATTAAGAACCCTACCAAGTGTTTCTTGTAGATCTTCAATCTGCCTATCTCTTCTAACATTATGAGCTTCTTCTAAAGTCATATCTCGTCTATATGCCATTTATAATCAACAACAACTCAATCAATCAATAGATCTAAACAAAACAAACTGAGATCTGACTAAATCGAAATGCGATCTAAACAAAACAAACTGAGATCTGACTAAATCGAAATGCGATCTAAACAAACAATACCCCAACGGACAAAAAGATTAAGAAACCTTTTTCAAGCCTGGCTCTGATACCAACATGATGTGAAAATCACGCGAATCTAAGCACAACGGAATTAGACAACGAAACTAGCACAGCGGAAATAAATATTTTTGGTATTTTTAGATTTTAATGAAACAAAACAACAAACAAGACAATAAAATGCAAAGATAGATAAGAATCTGATACTTGATTCGTAAAGGAAACGATCCACCGGAATCAAATAATAGAAACACTCCAACCCACCACTATGTTTGATAAAGGTCTAGCCACCACAAACACAGATAAAGGAATCGAAGATTTTGGATCTCACCACTATAATTGATAAAGGACGAACCACCACAATTATAGATAAAGGGATCACTCCAAACCACCAAGATCAAAGATCTATAAAGGTAAATGAAGATTTTTTTAAGAAATAGAGGCTGCTCTATTAATTTCATTCAATTCAACATAATCCCCTTACAATGAGAAATAAAACCTATATTTATAGCCACATGCTCTACCTAGGAATTAACGACATAATAATAAAATATTACAATAAAAGTTGTCATGTGCAAGCCACTAATTAATTTGGACCACTAAGAAATGGACACGTAAGCTTCTAGAAATATTCCCCTGCAAGTGGTCCCTCAATACCGTTAGAAATGTCATTGTCACACGCGCACACATCTTTATCCAAGACCTTCTAGAACTGGTGACGTGGCACCCTTTTATTGAATAAAACTTCTTGACTGAACAAAACTCTGCTGAAGTATGCTCGCTGCCAGTTGCTCGCTGATGCTATTCGCTGATGACTTTCATTGATCAAGGAGGGACTTGCCACTAGAGTAAAGTAACAATTGGAGGTTGTTTGTCAGCGAAGGCTTGTCCATAATGGGCTATGGCTGGTAAGATGAGCATGGCTTGTTCTGAAGGCATCTTCAGTCCAATGCTCGCTGCCAGTTGCTCGCTGATGCTATTCGCTGATGACTTTCATTGATCAAGGAGGGACTTGCCACTAGAGTAAAGTAACAATTGGAGGTTGTTTGTCAGCGAAGGCTTGTCCATAATGGGCTATGGCTGGTAAGATGAGCATGGCTTGTTCTGAAGGCATCTTCAGTCCAATGCTCGCTGCCAGTTGCTCGCTGATGCTATTCGCTGATGACTTTCATTGATCAAGGAGGGACTTGCCACTAGAGTAAAGTAACAATTGGAGGTTGTTTGTCAGCGAAGGCTTGTCCATAATGGGCTATGGCTGGTAAGATGAGCATGGCTTGTTCTGGAGGCATCTTCAGTCCAATGCTCGCTGCCAGGTATTTCAGCGACCCCTTCTAGCTGACTGGAATTAGTCAGTTCAGCGAGTGGGATCATATTCGCATCACATACCGATAGTCGAAGTCCTGGTGGGTCATTAGTTGCCTATGCTAGTGGATGGTTTGGGGGTTGTCCTTTATGTCGGGTTGGAATATTCTTGGTTACTGAGAATAGATTGATTTCGTCATGTTTGTTTGGATAAAGTCTGGATCGTTCATTTTAGCATATGAGTATATGATTTGTCACTGTTTCAAAATTACTTAAGAGAATACCAATTAGTCAGAGTAAAAATAGCTCATTAAAAAAAAGAATAAAAGAATTGAAAAACTGAAAAAGAAAAAAAAAATAAAAAAAAATGAAAAAGAGCTTGGGCTGTCAGTTGGTATTTCTCCTTTTTGTCAAATCATTTTTGTTAGTTGGTTCATTTATTACACCAACAAAAGCTTCAATGTTTCTGCAAATTATAAGAGTTGAGTTGGTACATCTTAATAACCAACGGAGAAAGGATCTTGCAATACTATATCCTTTGAGTTTTTATGTTTAAGTTGGCAAGTTTGTTTAAGTCAACATGGGTAGTTTGGGAGGATTGAGATGTTTGATTGTCATACACCACAATAGTGTCGGTTTTTGATCGTTCTATTGGGGGTATTGTCGGGAGAACTTCTTGGGATTTGGACCGCTGGCAACTAATGACATGGGTTTTATGGACTAGACTATATGTGAAAACTTTGTTAAATGTTGTGTTAGTTCTTTGTTAACACTATTTGTTTACCCAAATTTCCATACCCTGTTTAAATACCCTGTTAAGCCTCAGAGTTTGTTACAACCCTTGAAAGTCCTCTTTTGATAGACATTGTGGTGCTTGCGCCATGATGATGAAGGAACGAACCTAGTACAAGCCTATGGTTAAAAGATTATGCATCACGACTTGGCATTGAGTGATTATTCAAATATTCAACCCCAAGAGTGAGTTAGTTGGAGTAGGATAGGCGAGATATCACTTATTCGTTTCATTTGTGCTTAGTCGTGTTATTAAGGCTTGTATATCAGTTGAATATTGTCAAACATTCCGGTTTTCATTTAAGATTAAAACTGCCTAACCATTTATTCTCATTTTTTATTATGGTTGAGCTTCTTTTTGATTACTGAAATGTAGTTCCATAATGTGCCAAGGTATTTTATGATTTTCAGCTTGGATTTGCTTGAGGACAAGCAAAGCTTAAGTGTGGGGGGATTTGATGTGTCATATTTTATACCATTTCCCACGTGAATTTAGGACCACTTATTCGTTATTTATATAGTTTTATATCCAACTTTCGATGCTTTGAGGTTGTGTTAAGTGTTTTCAGGTTGGAAAATGATTAGACGAATGAATTGGTTGATTTTGATGACTTATGGAAGAAACAGGAGAAGGATTCAGCCGAAATCAAGTGAAAGACGAAGAAAACGAGTCCTGGAGCTTGTAACTCCCATTTCTGGAGTAACACCCGTTACGAATTGAAATTCCAATTTCATCTGTAACTTGCCGTTAGGATCATAACGACAGTTAGATTTTCAAAGGAGTGTAACGGCAGTTACTTGAGTAACGGGCGTTACACGCGAAGTACAAACGTAACGGGAGTTACTTACCTAACGGAAGTTACACGCGGTTTTTGTATATATAGACGATTAGGTTCTGTTATTATGGACGGATCTTTTACTTAATTTTCTTAGTTTTCTCATACTTTCTAGCACTTTGGAGCAAACGAGTTGTTAGGGTTTTACATCTTTTCAGCTTTGGATTGTAATCATTATTGCTACCGGATTCTCTGCAATTGTTTGGTATAATATGATTTCTTCTCTATTTGTTTGTTCTAGTCTTTTTAATATGAGTGGCTAATTCTCTTGCACCCGCTTGGGTAGTAAGCATGTCATAGGGTCGATTTAATGTTGCTTGCAAGTGTTGAACAAGATTTTTATGTTTAATCGTAGATCCACATTTATTTGAGTTTAAATATTGTTTTATCTTTTATATTTATTGATTGATAATTGTAATTAGAAGTTCGGGAGAAATCTATGTCATTGTCAATTGATTTATGAAATGGTTATTCGGTCTATAATTAACCTAAAGTTGTTGGAGTTCGGGAGAAACCAACGATAAAGATTTTAAACAATTAACTCCATTTTGAGTGTGTAAACGCTTATGATAGAGGGATCTGATTAGGCGAATAAGCAGTTCGGGAGAAAGCTTTATAAAGATTAAATCATAAAATCAGCTTAAGTTCTTAATGCTTAATTGTTTTGAGTAGAAATTAAGTGCGGGAGCAATAATCATATTTAAAGCAATTAAAGTATCAAGTATAACGGGAGTTCATCTTGGTAATCTTTTAAGTCGTTCAACAAATGCAAGTAATGTTTAGACCCAATGATTGGCATGTGAGCTGATCCAAGTAGGTGTTCCTTTTAAATCTTTGCTAAGATTCAACAACAAAGTTCTCTTTGCGATTAATCCTACGGGATTACTGACTCTTTCTACTAACTATTTGCAAAGTGGCAATTCGGCCACAAAACCCCCTTTCATTTGAATTACTTTATTTTAACAATTACTTACTAAGTCCTTGTGATCGACCTCGGATTTATCGAATTTACTATACTGCATGCGATCAGGTTCACTGCCTGTGAGTGTGTTGTAGTCAGTCTTTTGGTAGTTCGTGTTTATAAATTTAAGACTAGAAATTACACATCATGTGTCCAGTCTTGCCACATTTGTAACAAGTGACTTTGGACATGTCAAATGGCTTCTTTGTCTTATCAGCTTGGCCAGCTTTTCCTTTTCCTTTAAACTTATTAAAGGATCTCCTCCTGATCCTTTCAGCCAACATAGCTACTTCATTAGCTAGTTCATCACCATCAGATTCATCACATTCAGATTCAGCACAAACAGAGTTAGGATTAGAAATCACAGGTACATCATAATTAACATAAGGAATGATCTCATTACTTATTGAGCTAGGGTGTTCAGTCATAGAAGCTACAAGTGCAGCAGCAGGCTGACTATAAGAATCACCCATAGCAATCAATTTTTCAGCCTCTGAACACTCTTGGTTATGAAGCAAACCAAAGAGTCCAGGGAGATCAAGATCATGATAAACAGAACTTAATTTAACAGAAGAAATATAGTTGTTCCATTTAGGTGGTAATGAATCAAGAAATTTACTCTTTAAAACTTCATTTTTCTTAATAATTCCAACAGCAGCTAAATCATTTACCAAAGCATTAAAGCGGGTATGAGTGTCAGTTAAGGATTCATTTCTCAAAGAGAAAAATCTCTCATACCTCCTGGTCAAAGTGGTAATAGTGGATTCCATGGAAGTAGAGCAACTCTCAAACATGACAGTCAATGTACCCCACATTTTCTTAGCTGTAGAACACATTTTAATAGAATGGTAAAGGTCTCTGGGCATAGCTTGGACAATGAAATTTCTAGCCTTCACATCCAAGTTTGCCAACCTCATATCCTCATCCCCACAATCTGCCTTGTCCTTAACAATGGATTTGACTGTGTCAGGAATGGTTGGTTGACCTTCTCTGACCACAGCCTCTACCACAATGGTTTGTGTAGGAACATAAGGACCATCCGCAAGGATGTCAGGCATATTGTTATCGATGGATTCAAGGAACAAAGACATTCGACCTTTCCACCCACTAAAATCATCTTTATCAAACATGGGTGGTCTGGTTGAAGAACCATTATCAATATAGGATGACATAATGCTTTACTATTAAAGAAAATATGCAAGGATCAAGTCAAGTTAATTCTTAACCCCTGCTCTGATACCAATTGATACGTCCCAAGGTGTATCAATATACCAAAGTATATTGTACACAGAACAGTTGTAGAGGGGGGGTGAATACAACTTTCCTTGAACTTTACAAACTTTTAAATAAAACGTTTTAAAGATTCAATTGGTTTTCAAAGTAATCCTTTATTAAGAGATAATCTATACAAAGATTGTGGTTTTCAAAGTAATCCTTTATTAAGAGATAATCTATACAAAGAATTACAGGGTTGTTGCGGAATAAAGACAGCCTACAGATATCTAAACAACCCTTGAAATGACAAACTACAATCAATAAGTTTCAGCTCAAGAGAATCAGCCAAAGCTGATCTCCAACAGACTAAGCTGTGTCTAAGAGCAGAGAAAACTTGTGTGAAGAATAATTCTCAGGAATGCCACACATATGCAATCAAGGAATGAGGCTTTTATAGGCGAAAACCCTTCTTCTCTTGGTATCCAATCAAGCCACGTATTCTTCTTTCACTGGATGACAAATGAATATTTGATCATGCCTTTCATGGTACTTGTGGTCCCCCACGTACTGCTGCACATTCTTTATCATCCAATAAGAGTATGGACACGCATATGTAAATCTAACCACCAACCTGGATCCTAGGATTCTTCCTAGTCACGTCATTTGTCCTTATCTTCAATCCAGGTAGTTATCTTCACTTGATTGTCAGACACAGATTGGGCCGTTTGTCAAGGCACCAATCTGCCTAAGTGTTTTCAAGCTGACTGCTAATCCCAAGCTGACTTCCACTGTCAGCTTGGCCTTCTATCTTCAATCCTCCTCTTCGACTTGGACTGAATGCTATAACCATTTGATGCAGCTTGAACAACACTTGCTTCCATATGATAATAATTACAAAGCATGAAGCATGATCTGGGTCAGAGACAGATCGTAAGCTGTGTCAGCTTAGTCTGACCCAGATCAAATTACAAGAACCAAAAAGATTACTAAGTGTTTATAGGTCAGATTTGTCATCACCAAATTTACAATGAACATTGGGACTCAACAAAAACCATTTGAGTGAGACAGGCAACCTCAAACATGCACATCAACTAATACCAAGACAAGTGAGAGGGACACATTTACAAGGCAACCAAAAACACCCCAAACATGAACGTCAACCTATCCAAGTACCAGTGAGAGGGGCACATTTACAAAGTACCTATAACACTACAAATAACAAGAAAACTAATAACTCGCATCATGCATGAGTAAATCCTTTAGAAGATTCCAAGTAGCCAGCAAGTGAGCAGTCCTTTCATTCTTCTTGAACCTCAGCTTGACCAGTCTATAACGAACAGTCTCCATAATAATATCTCTGATCTTCTCAGGTGGTCTTGCATGGTTGCTAAACATACGATTATTACGTTCCTGCCATACAAAATAGACAGCAGCCGCTAGCACAAGTCGAGCAATAAAAAAAAAAAAAAAAAAAAAAAAAAAAAAAAAAAAAAAAAAAAAAAAAAAAAAAAAAAAAAAAAAAAAAAAAAAAAAAAAAAATAAAAAAAAAAAAAAAAAAAAAAAAAAAAAAAAAAAAAAAAAAAAAAAAAAAAAAAAAAAAAAAAAAAAAAAAAAAAAAAAAAAAAAAAAAAAAAAAAAAAAAAAAAAAAAAAAAAAAAAAAAAAAAAAACAAAGAACAACAAACAAGGTTAAGATTGACAGCCCCAGCCACATCCCATGGTTTTAATTTGTCGTGGGTTTTCAACTTCTTCCTCATCACCAACCAAAGCAAGAAAGCATGTCTCGGGATCGATTTGGAATTCCATACAATATTAGCCCAATCCATCCTTTCACCTCTAATACGAATCGCCTCCCAAACATTGGAAGCCGAGTAATGCTTCTCCTCCCCATTCCTATCCCGCCAAACAATACAGTCAGTTTTAGTGCTATCAATTGTTGGAACAGGCAAGTCAATTAAAACCGGATACAAATCCCTCCAAGCCTCCGGCCATTTCCACACCCCATTATCAATAACATCCGAAATCTTATCCTTGAGTGAGAAGCCCTCTCGCAATATTGTCCTCATCGACAAAACACTACTTAACGGACCATTGCTATCCCATTTATCAAACCAAGCAAATGTTGAGTTACCATCACCTATTCTTGACCATAAAAAAGGCCTAATAGATGATCTTAACTGAATAAGTTTTCGCCAGCCCCAACTCATACTATTAGTACTTGGTACGTCCCAAAAACTCCTTCCTTTTAGTTTATAAGCATGTACCCATTGTACCCACAAGGAATTTCGGTTGTTAAGAATTTTCCACACATGGGTAGTCATAAGAGCCTTATTCATATCAGAAATTCTCCTTATGCCGAGACCACCTTCATCCTTTGGAGTACAAACTAATTTCCAAGCAACCTTTGCCTTCCCCTTAGCAATAGCACCTTGTGACCACAAAAAATTTCTCATTTTCTGTTCCAACTCCTTAACAATACGAGATGGGAGGATGAACACAGATGCCCAATAAATATGCATAGAAGAGAGGACGGACTGAATCAATTGTAGCCTACCCGCAAAGAGAGAGTCTTATTCATTCAGCTATTAATCCTATTTTGCATTTTTTCAACAAGAATAGAGCAATCCTGATAAACAAGCTTAGATGAAATTAAAGGAACCCCTAAGTAATGAACCGGAAGCTGGCCTTCTTCAAACTGCGTGAAAGTTAATATATCATTCTTCACCGAAGCAGGGACATTACAAAAGAAAGCAAGACTTTTAGGTAAACTTGGGGCTAGCCCGGACATTTCCTTGAACTCATTAAGAGAATCCATGATCACTTTAGCTGAAGTCGAATCACCATGGGCAAACAAAATTAAATCATCAGCAAAGCACACATTAACAATTTGATTCTGATCACAACCCTTATGAAATTTGAAGCCCTGCTCAGTCACCACAGCATGTTGTAGAATCAAAGAGAGCACCTCCATAACAAGTGTAAAAAGATAAGGTGACATAGGATCACCCTGTCTGAGCCCTCTCTTCCCATCAAAGAATCTATAAAGATTCCCGTTGATGCTAATAGAGTATGAAGGGAAGTAACACAAGCCATAATCCAAACTACCAATTTTGGAGGAAAACCAAATCGGAGCAGAATACGTCTTAAAAAACTCCAAGCAACAGTATCATAGGCTTTCTGAATATCCACTTTAAAAGCACACCGAGATGGGCTCTATTTAAGTGATACCCATGCATAAGCTCCTGAGTCAACAAAATATTATCTGAAATGCTACGACCTAAGATAAAAGCCGACTGATTAGTACTCACCACATCATCCAAGCCCTCTTTCAATCTATTAGTAAGGATTTTACTGATACACTTATATAACACATTGCAACACGAAATAGGCCGATAGTCAGTAACCATAGATGGAGAGGACACCTTTGGAATTAACGCAATAATAGTGTGGTTTAACCCTCTGAGCAAATTTCCATTCTTGAAAAAATCTTTTATAGCAAGGCAAACATCCTTACCCACAATCTCCCAAGCATCCTTAAAGAAAGCAGAAGTGTATCCATCGGGGCCTGGAGCTTTGTTTTCACCAATAGAGAACATAGCAGCCTTAATTTATTCATCCGTAACACTTCTTATCATATTAGAAGCCTTAGCTGTGTCCACCTTCTTAACAAACAAATGATCAGGTGGGATCCTATTAATCGACCCTTCAACCCCCAAAAACCGCTCATAATGATGTACAAAAGCCACATGAACAGCCCCACCCTCATGCACCACACCAATACTATCCTTAACAATCTCAATTCTATTCCTATGATTTCGGCATTTAAGAGACTTGTGGAAGTAAGCAGTGTTAGAGTCACCAACTTGTAACCAATTCACCTTTGCTTTTTGTTTCAGAAACTTCTCCTCATCAAGTGATGCTTCTTGAAAATTACGAAGGCATTCACCCTCCTTCTCACGAAGAACCACATTAGCAGGATCAATATCAATTGCTTTCTGAACACTATCAAGTTCCTTTTGAAGTAAGTCAACCCGAGCATGAAGATTACATTGTTTAAACAATAAACTACGTAAAGGGGACTTCAAAGCCCGAAGCCTTGAAACCACTTTGTACATATTATGACCATCAATCTCCATTGCCCAAGTGTTAGCCACCAGCTCCCTATATCCATCCTTGTTAACCAGAAAATTTGCAAATTTAAACACCTTTGGCCTAGACCGTGCAACATTTGGTAGTTTAAGGACACATGGTGAATGATCAGAAACCCTATAAGGTTGAAAAATGGCATGTGCTCCCTGAAATTCAGCCATAAATTCGATATTAGCCATAACTCTATCAATCTTCTTCATGATTCCCACACCCTTCTTTGGCTTTTGATTCCAAGTAAAGTGCAATCCAGACCTATTTACATCCAGAACTTCAACCCTATCCACACATTCCTTAAATTCTCTCATACCAATGCTAATAGATGAAGAACCAGAAAAATTATCTTCCAGGTTGAGGGATGAGTTGAAATCACCTAAGATACACCAAGGTTTGTCTTTCGTAAACAGTTTATGCATACATAAGTCATTCCATAGCTCCCTATGTTCCTTATAATGATTTTTAGCATAAACAAACGAACAAAACAAAGCCTTGTTGTCAACCTTAAACACAATCTGTGTATGAATCACCTGAGAGGTTTGTGAAATAATCATAACATCCACAAGATGAGGATTCCAACCAAGAATGATACGAGTACCATTATCACACAAATTCCCATTTGAAGTCCAATCCCAAGTACCACAAATCTTCTTACATACATTAAACAACTTTCCAATGTCCATATGTGATTACATAATGGCACAAACTTGCAACTTATTATCATCAATGACTTTTTTGACCTCGTTTTGTTTCAGGGGACGATTTAAACCCCTTATGTTCCAAGCTGCCAAACTACCCAATGACACTATCTAACCCGGAAGTGCTTGCCCCCTCAGAACCATTCACTTTATCCAACTTTGCTCCCATAAATGTGCCTGTTTCATCCTCAACCACTATACATTCATCAACCTCAGAATCATAATCAACACCTTTAGTAGCAACATCTGGAGAAACAGCAAAAGCAATATCAATGGCATCTTTCCTATGTTTCTTCTTGAGTTCAGCACGCTCCTCAATAGGAACTTCTTGGATGACTGGATCACTTTCCCCTTTCCCATAATCCGACAACAACTCATACGAGTTTTTTGTGTGCACCATTGCCTCAACCTTTTTAGGAACCGAACCTGAAGTACTAGCAATATTGGACACATCTTTCGATTTATTCACAGGTCTGTACTCAAATTTTGGCTTTTGTTTTGTGATCGGGATCCCTTGCTTGAAATTTGCTTTCCTTTTTCCTTTTACCTCTGTGAACCCATCAGCATCAGTTTGGGTAACTGCTTTCACATTCACTCTAACTTGCTTGGGACAAGTATCATGTTTATGCCCAAAAACGCAACAAGATGAACATCTTGGCGGTTTCCATTCATATTCCACTTGCAAAGTTTCCTTAGTATAACCATCCCCATCCAAATCCGGGATTGCAATTGACAACTTATCTTGAAAATCCGACATAGCTGAAATCTCTATTAAAGCTCGAGCATAACTACTTCGACCCCAAGACTCCGTGCACATAGCACTAGTATAAGAATCAAGTGACTTTGGGTTGCCAAGTTTTGAAAAAAGTAAACTCAAACCATCATCCGTATAAGCTGCAATAGGTACATTGTGAATCTTAATCCACACCGTGATCTCCTTTAGATCTTCCTTTTTCAACTTAGTGGTTGGTGACCACACATTAAGAAAAATAGGCATATTACGAATTACCCATGGTCCCCCTTCCAACACACTATTCATACCCTTCTTATCAACAAACTTGAAAAAGAAAAAACCATTAGCGTTCATCATCACTTTTTGCAAACCAAATTTCGTCCAATTGGTTTTTACAAAGTACTCAACCACCGGATAAGCCAATCTATCACCCAAAAAGTATCCAAATAGAGTATTTGCATACTTATCTTGAACAATACAAACAGATTCTTTCGGTAAAACCACATCAACGTCATCATGAACTATGAGATTCTCAATTTTCCGAAAGTTTACCACCTTTTTAATTGATCCAGCTTTCAATTTTGCAGCATAGGAAGGTTGCACATGCATATCAGAAGTAGTTTGTGTAGCCTCCTGTGTAACCCCCTTCTTCCCATCACCCTCATCATTCACCTGTGGTATCTGGCTCTCATCAAGATTCAGGGTTGAATCTGATTTTTCCTTATTGTCATCAACATTTGAAATGTCATCTCCTCCTAGATTATCAGAAACAGTGTGTTGTGCAAAAATAGGATTCTCAAATGTTGTAGAAGGTGGTGGAGAGCCCTTTTTCTCAGCACTATTCATATGGTTAATAGGCTGTCCATTCGTAACATTTGTAGCATCATCAACACTAGAAGATGAAACAGGAGTTTCAAAAGCAACACCTTTCGAGTCAGCCAAGTTATTAGTTGCATGAACCACTCCAGAAGGGTTCTTATGAGTGGTAGCAGCTTTCTTTTCATTTGAACCCTTATTAGGGTTTTTGAAGATTGTTCGAATAGGTTGTCTCACTTTCCCATCAATATTCTTAATTTTTGAAGCAATACCAGGGGGAATGCCCCCAGTGTTATTCAATCTCTCCTTAGAACTCATGAATCCATGTAATCAAAAACACCCGATTAGGAATCAGGAGAGAGAAAATCTGATGCGTAAATCACGCGACAAACGACAGCGGAAGACTATTTTTGGTATTTTCTGGATTTTATATGAAACAAACAACTAAACAAGACAATAAAGTAAAATGATAGATAAAAAGAATCCACCACCAAGACTCGTAAAGGCTAAGCCACCGGAATCAAGGATAAAGGAAACACTCCGCCCCACCACTACAATCGATAAAGGCCTAGCCACGACGACTATAGATAAAGGAAACCGAAGATTTAAAAGACCTCACCACAATATTTGATAAAGAACGAGTCACCACAAATATTGATAAAGGGGTCACTCCTAACCACCAAGATCAAAGATCTATAAAGGTAAAAGAAGATTTGTAAGAAATAGAGGCTGCTCTATTAATTTTCATTCAACATCAACTAACTTACAAATGAGAGATAAACCTCTATTTAAAGCCATGTGCTCTACCTAGGAATTAACGATGAAATAATAAAATAATACATAAAAGCTGTCATGTGCAAGCCACTAACTAGTTTGGACCAATAAGACATGGACACGTAATCTTCTAGAAACATTCCCCTGCAAGTGGTCCCATAATATTGTTAGAAACGTCACACGCGCCTTCCTTAACAACTGTCATTCTTCTTTATTCTTGGGCCCACAAATAACTTCAGTTAAAAACAAACTTTATTATAGACAACTGGAGCATTTATCTGGAGCACTTCACTGGCGGCCTTCAGTATCCACTACTGGAGCCCTTCAGAATTGATTTTCACTGGTGCTCGTCAGATGCCACTGGTGATAATTCCCACTGGAGCAAGGTCACTACTGGAGACTGAGTTGTTTCAGTAAAAAGATGGTTAAAATGTGATACAGCTGGCAAAATTAACATTGCTTGTTCAGACTGCATGGTTCGCTCAGATTCCTTCTTCAGTTTAGTCAACTGCTTTTCTCCAGATTCCTCCAGCTCAGCTTCAGTCAAACTTGGTTCATTGAATCTGGACATTCCCGCATCATTCTCCCCCTCTAAAAAGAGACTTGTCCTCAAGTCTTCGAGATACTCATCCTCCAGGTAGGGCATCAGATCACCAACGTTGAATGTACTAGAGACTGACATATCTCCAGGAAGTTCAACTTTGTAAGCATTTTCTCCATATCTCTCCAGAATCTTGAATTGACCGTCAGCTCTGGGCATCAGTTTGCTTTTTCTCTTGGCTGGAAATCTTTCCTTTCTGAGATGCACCCAAACAAGATCACCTGGTGAAAAACTGGGCTGCTTCCTGTTCTTGTTTGCCTTGGCCTTGTAACTGGCATTTGCTTTCTCAATTCTGGTCTTCACTTGTTCATGAATCTTCTTGATTTCTTTTGCTCTGGTCTCTGCTTCAACACTTGCCTTTGGTTCAATCGAAAAAGGAATTAAATCAATAGGAGTCAGTGGATTGACACCATAACAAACTTCAAATGGGGATTTACTGGTGGAATAATTTGGAGCTCTATTGAAGGCAAACTCAGCATGAGCAAGCTTCAGATCCCAATCCTTCAGCGTCTTCTTCACCAGTGTTCTCAATAACATACCAATTGTTCTGTTCGTGACTTCAGTCTGTCCATCAGTCTGAGGATAGTGAGACGTACTGAACATCAATCTGGTACCCATCAGTCTCCATAGAGTCTTCCAGAAATAGCTTAAAAACTTCACATCTCGATCAAAAACAATGGATTTAGGAATTCCATGTAATCTGACAATCTCCTTAAAGAACAAATTCGCTACAGTTGAAGCATCATTTGTTGTATTACAAGCAACAAAATGAGCCATTTTTTAGAATCTATCAACAACAACCATTATAGAATCTTTTCCCCTCTGGGTTCTGGGCAGTGCAACAATAAAGTCCATACTGAGATCTTCCCAAGGTTGGTTTGGAACTGGAAGAGGAGTGTACAAACCTTTGTGAAATGTTGTCTTTGTCTGGTGACAAGTTGGACAGCGACTGATAATACTCTGGACGTCCTTCAGTAGACTTGGCCAGTAGACGTGTTCAGTCAGAATCTCTCCAGTTTTGTTGATTCCAAAATGTCCAGCTAGACCTCCTCCATGTGCTTCCCTTATTAATAAATCTCTTATTGAACCCCTTGGAATGCACAACTTACCATTCTTGAATAAGAAACCATCTTGAACAGTGAATGGTCCTTTCAGATTAGCTTCAGTAACTTTCTCAGAAAAATCTGGATCAGTAGCATATAACTCCTTTATGAAAGAAAATCCAAGTACTCTTGCTTCCAGAACTGATAATAAAGAATATCTTCGTGATAGTGCATCAACAACAACATTGCAAACTCCAGCCTTGTGCTTTGAAACAAATGAATAAGACTGCAAGAACTCTACCCACTTTGCATGTCTGGCATTAAGCTTGTGCTGACCATTTATAAACTTTAGTGCTTCATGATCAGAAAACAATACAAACTGTTTCGGTTTCAGATAATGTGACCAGTGAGTGATAGCACGAATAATTGCATAGAATTCTTTGTCATAAGTACTATACTTCAGTTTAGATCCATTTAGTTTCTCACTGAAGTATGCGACTGGACGACCACTTTGCACCAGTACTGCACCAATACCTACACCACTTGCATCACATTCAAGTTCAAATAACATGTCGAAATCTGGCAAAGATAGAACTGGAGCTGAACTGAGCTTCTCCTTCAGTGATTCAAACGCCAGTTGAGCTGAACTTGGCCAGTTGAACACACCTTTCTTCAGACAGTCGGTAATTGGAGCTACAACTGTAGAGAAATTCTTGATAAATCTTCTATAAAATGATGCTAGTCCATGAAAACTTCTAACTTCAGTGATGGTTGTAGGAACTGGCCATGACTTGATAGCATCAACCTTCTAAGGATCCATAGAAATTCCATCCTTGGACACAACATACCCCAGAAATATAACACTGTCCACCATAAAATCACATTTCTCCAGTTTTCCATACAACTGGTGTCTTCTTAGCAGTTCAAATACTTTCTTCAGATGACCAACATGTTCAGCTTCAGATTTAGAGTACACCAGAATATCATCAAAGTAAACAACAACAAACTGACCTATAAGTGGCCTCAGAACTTCATTCATTAGCCTCATGAAAGTACTTGGGGCATTTGATAAGCCAAAAGGCATCACTAACCATTCATACAAACCTCCCTTGATTTTGAAAGCAGTCTTCCATTCATCTCCATCCTTCATTCTTATCTGGTGATAACCACTTCTGAGATCAATCTTTGAAAACACTTTGGAGCCATGTAACTCATCAAGCATATCATCCAATCTGGGAATAGGATATCTATACTTAATAGTTATATTGTTGATGGCTCTGCTGTCAACACACATTCTCATCGTTCCATCTTTCTTTGGGACCAGTAGAGCAGGAACTGAACAAGGACTCATGCTTGCTCTGACATAACCCTTCTCGACCAGTTCATCTACTTGTCTTTGCAATTCTTTGGCTTCATTAGGAGAACAACGATAAGCAGCTTTGTTTGGAAGAACTGAGCCTGGAACCAAGTCAATCTGGTGCTCAATACCTCTAACTGGAGGTAAACCTTCAGGTAGATCTTCAGGAAAAACATCTCTGAACTCCTTCAGTAATGACTTCAGTAAACTGGGACTTCAGTGGACTTCTTCTCTTCAGACTTTTCAACGACCAGTAGCATTAGAACTGGAGAGCCTTCAGATAACTCTTCTTCAACTTCAGATTGAGATAAAAACAAAGGCTTACTGGGCTGATCCTTCTTGACTTTCATCAGTTCGGTGGGCTTCAAAGAAGTCAGTGTGACCTTCTTTCCACTTATATTTAGAGAATATGAATTCATACGACCATCATGATGAACATAATTATCAAATAACCATGGTCGACCCAACAAAACGTGACAGGCATCCATGGGAACAACATCACATATAATTTTATCTTGGTAAACTAACCCAATTGAAAAGGGAATAGTGACTTGTCGATTTACCTTTACTTCAGAACCTTCGCTTAACCATTGTAACTTGTAAGGTCTGGGATGCTTTACTGTTGGTAGTTCCAGTTTCTCTACCATGTAAGTTGAAGCAGCATTTGCACAACTGCCACCATCGATGATCAGATCACATACCTTGCCTTTCACTGTGCATCTGGAGTGGAAAATATTCTCTCTCTGAGCAGTATCAGCTGTAACTTCATCAGTATGCATCACTCTCCTGACAACCAACATCTCTCCCACATCTGCTCCAACATATGATTCTTCACCTTCTTCTTCATCGTACACTGGCTCACCTTCTTCAGTGTCGACATCTGGTAAACATTCAATTTCTTTAGCAGTCAATGCTCTTTGATTAGGACACTGGGCCTGGAAGTGACCAAAGCCATGACACTTGAAACATTTTCTTCCAACTGGTTCTTTAGAAGCTCCAGTTTCTTTTTCTTTCCCTCTGAAGGATTTCTGAACAGCTTCAGTAAATCTGGCAACTGGTTGACTTGCACTGGCAGGAACCTTACTGAATGACTTGTACGGAACCTTCTTCTTCAGTTGTCTCTCAATCTGGATAGCCATCTTGCATGCACCTTCATACGTCCAGATAGGCTGCAACTCAATCTTCTCAGTAATGGCAGCGTTCAGACCACCAAGAAATCTGGCAATGGTGTGTTCTTCAGTCTCATTTACACCAGTTCTGGTCTTCAGATGCTCAAACTCTCTAATGTATTCCACAACTTCCTTGGCTCCTTGCTTCAGATTGTTCATCAGTAGATACTGATCTTGCTTGTACGACTGGGGAACAAACCTCTTCAGCATAACCTCCTTCAGTTTGGACCAGGTCTTGATTTTACTTTTGCCCTTGTATTCTCTTTCAGATTTCATGTTATCATACCAAGATGAAGCATATTTCTTCAGTTTAATAATGGCAACTTTGAAGCTTTTCCTATCATCATACCCTTTTATTTCCATAATCCTGTCCATCACCTGGACCCATTCGAAATACTCTTCTGGGTTAGAAGACCCATTAAAATCTGGTGGATCTATCTTAATATCCCTAGTATCATCACCCTTATGCCTCCTACGCCTTTCTCTAGGATGTGGTTCATCAGAATCACTAGAGTGCCTAGGATTACTATCAGATCTTTCACTGGGGCCTTGAGATTCAGAATCTCTTTCACTGGCAACAACATTTTCTCGATTAAATCGTAAACCACCATCTTCTAACATATGAACAACTCTACCAAGGGCTTCCTGTAGATCTTCAATCTGTCTATCTCTCCTAGCATTATTAGCTTCGTCTAAAGTCATATTTCTTCTAAACGCCATTTATAACCAAATTTGATGCGTAAATCACGCGACAAACGACAGCGGAAGACTATTTTTGGTATTTTCTGGATTTTATATGAAACAAACAACTAAACAAGACAATAAAGTAAAATGATAGATAAAAAGAATCCACCACCAAGACTCGTAAAGGCTAAGCCACCGGAATCAAGGATAAAGGAAACACTCCGCCCCACCACTACAATCGATAAAGGCCTAGCCACGACGACTATAGATAAAGGAAACCGAAGATTTAAAAGACCTCACCACAATATTTGATAAAGAACGAGTCACCACAAATATTGATAAAGGGGTCACTCCTAACCACCAAGATCAAAGATCTATAAAGGTAATAGAAGATTTGTAAGAAATAGAGGCTGCTCTATTAATTTTCATTCAACATCAACTAACTTACAAATGAGAGATAAACCTCTATTTAAAGCCATGTGCTCTACCTAGGAATTAACGATGAAATAATAAAATAATACATAAAAGCTGTCATGTGCAAGCCACTAACTAGTTTGGACCAATAAGACATGGACACGTAATCTTCTAGAAACATTCCCCTGCAAGTGGTCCCATAATATTGTTAGAAACGTCACACGCGCCTTCCTTAACAACTGTCATTCTTCTTTATTCTTGGGCCCACAAACAACTTCAGTTAAAAACAAACTTTATTATAGACAACTGGAGCATTTATCTGGAGCACTTCACTGGCGGCCTTCAGTATCCACTACTGGAGCCCTTCAGAATTGATTTTCACTGGTGCTCGTCAGATGCCACTGGTGATAATTCCCACTGGAGCAAGGTCACTACTGGAGACTGAGTTGTTTCAGTAAAAAGATGGTTAAAATGTGATACAGCTGGCAAAATTAACATTGCTTGTTCAGACTGCATGGTTCGCTCAGATTCCTTCTTCAGTTTAGTCAACTGCTTTTCTCCAGATTCCTCCAGCTCAGCTTCAGTCAAACTTGGTTCATTGAATCTGGACATTCCCGCATCAAAATCCTCTCATAAAAAGGGCGATTGGTTTTCAAAAAGGGGTTAAGGCCTTTTTCGGCCAAATTCCGGCCAATATTCCGGCCAAATCAACATTCTGAAATTCAAATCGTGCTCTATTTTCAATTCTCTTTTCATCTATGTACTTCATGGTGACTTGGGTCTATGAAGAGAGACAGTCCCTTTAATATTTCGAAATTTGTTGATAGTTTTAGAAGATCTAAAAATTCTAATCGGGGGGTTATGCAACCAGCGCGTATCCTTCAAAGAAATTCTGATATGGTGAGTGGAGAGGATGCCTCTGTTAAGGAATTTAGTGAGGCTAAGAATGGCTGCAATGATTAGTCCAAAGCAAACAAGGTTTTTCAAAACCCTAATTTGCATCATGATGGGAAAACGGATGAGACAAAATTGCCAAGCAACAATGACTTGAAGGTTGATCAGAATGGAGCAGAACAGAAGGAGCAACCGCAATCTTATGTTGCAGCTCTTAATTCACAAGTTAATGTTGCCAAAAAGGTAAATTTTAGATCCCTCTCTTGTAATAACTCTGTGGATGGAGCTTATGTTGTGATTCCATTAGCTACGGCGATGGAAGTAAACAGCAGGTTTGAAAATACACTTTACGGGTATTTTTTGGGTGATAGGCTTGCATATCCGATCATTGAGAACTGTGTAAAAAATACCTGGGCGAAATATGGGCTCAAGAAAGTGATGATGAATGCAACGGGATTTTTCTTTTTCAAGTTTGAAACAAAAAAAGGTTTGGATCAGGTTCTTGAGAAAGGTCCATGGCTTATTCGATCAGTGCCTCTTTTGGTTAATGTGTGGACACCTAACTCATGTTTAACAAAGCAGGATATTACTAGTGTTCCGGTTTGGGTTCGATTGTATGATGTGCCTCTAGTTGCATATTCAGAAGATGGGCTGAGCATGATAGGAACTAAAGTGGGAAAACCATTGATGCTTGACTCTTTCACAAGTTCAATGTGTACTGATTCATGGGGAAGACATAACTATGCGCGGGCTTTGATTAAAGTTCATGCTGAAACAGATTTATGTTCTGAAATTGTGGTTGCTATTCCATGAATAAATGAAGAGGGTTACTCTATGGAAAAAGTTTGGGTGGAGTATGAATGGCAGCCTTGTAGGTGTTCTGGATGTAAGGTGTATGGTCATAAGGATGAACAATGTCCAAGAAAGGTGGTGGAAAAGATGAACAAGGTCGATATAACAGGAAATAAGGACTCGGAAGGGGTTTACTATTGTGGGGAAAAAAGGTGCAAAGGTGAAGCAAAATCAGAATAGGCAAGTTGAAGGTATACAGTTTTCAAAGCCTATGCCGAAATTTGTTTATCGTAAGAAAGTGAAACCTGTTCCTAAGGTAGATTCCAAGAAGAATACAACAAATGTTCCTCTTAAAAATTCATATGATTTGGTTATTTGTGCTACAATGGAAACGAAGAAAGGGAACGATGTGCTTCTACCTCTTCAGTTCAAGTGGAAACGAAGAATGCTTTCTCAGTTCTTGAGCAGGGAATGACCGGGGTATAGAAGGATGAATTTAGAGGAGATGTTATTAGAAAGAATAATGGAAAAGATGAACAATTGGAAAACCACCAGATAAGGACCAACAAGCATCAGCAGTTGACGTTGATAGTGATGATGATGAGGTTGAAGTGGTGTTTGATGAAGCCAAGGCTGCTAAGGATAACACGGATAATACAGGGGCAAGAACTCCTGCTCATAATGTTCCCAATGTTTAATATTGCAGCTTGGAATATAAGGGGGATGAATAACATCCCTAAACAGAAGGAGGTGAGGCAAGTCATTAGTGAAAACCAGCTTTGTGCTTGTGCGATCTTAGAATCACATGTACAAAGTTCAAGACTTCAGAAACTATGCTCATCTGTGTTTTGGAGGTGGAGCTGGACCTCAAATGCTAATCTTTGTACAAAAGGATCTCGTTTAGTACTAGGATGGAACCCCGAAGTTGTTGATATTATGGTGATTGACCAGTCTGATCAGGTAATGCATACACAGATTATGTTTAAAACGGATAAGAAATCTATCTTTTGCTCCTTGTGTATGCACATAATAAGTATACTGATAGACGAGAGTTATGGAAGAATCTGGCCATCCACAAACAATTTACCAGAAACAAACCATGGTGTCTACTAGGAGAGTTCAATGCTGCGTTGTATATTGAAGATAAGTCTACTGGTGGGTCATCTAGTGATATAGCCATGAGATAATTCCAAGAGTGTGTCGAAACTATTGAAGTCTCTGATGTTAAACGGGTGGGACTTCAATACACTTGGAACCAAAAACCAATGGGTATGGATGGGTTATTAAAGAAGATTGACAGAGTTCTTGCCAACTTGGATTTTCATGACTCTTTTGTAGGAGCGACTGCTATTTTTCAGCCATACCGTATCTCTGACCATTCTCCGGTTGTTCTTCGTATTCCTTTGAAAGTAAAATTCAGGCCTAAACCTTTCAAGTTCTCAAATTTATTATTGCACAATGCAAACTTTCGGGATACTGTTGCTTCGGTTTGGGATTTGAATTTATATGGGCATTCTTCATATATACTGGTGAAAAAGCTTAAATTCTTGAAAAAACCCTTGAGAAAACTCCTATACGATCATGGGAATGTGCATAATAAAGTTAATATATTAAGGGCAGAGTTAGATGACGTGCAGAAAACATTAGATAAAGACCCGCACAATTATCTATTGAAACAAGAAGAAGCAGTCTGTCTTAAAGCTTTTAATGATGCAATCCTTAACGAAGAGAGATTTTTAAAACAAAAGGCTAAGGTGGAGTGGCTTAAAGAGGGAGACTCTAACTCGGCTTACTTTCATAAGATTGTTAAGACTCGAATGAGTAGGAGCAGAATTGACATTGTCCAGGACCCAGATGGCAATCAGGTTGATGGAGACAGCTTAGTGGCAGCCTTCATTCATCACTTTGAGTTGTTATTAAGACGTGCAGGTACTGTTACTCCTCTATCTCTTGATTCGATTTTTACAAATAAGTTGGATGATAATTCTGCTCAGCATATGATACGCGCCATAGAAGATAAAGAGATTAAGGATGCCATATTTTCAATGGGTGATGATAAGTCACCAGGGCCCAACGGATATTCCGCTGCTTTTTTCAAAGGAGCTTGGGAGATTATAGGTAATGATGTGATTAATACGGTCAAAGAGTTCTTCTCAAACGGTAGGCTGTTAAAAGAGTTAAATCATACATTTATAGCTCTCATTCCTAAGGTTGCATCTCCTACAAGAATCAATGATTACATGCCAATTTCTTTATGTAATGTCATTTTAAAATGTATTACTAAGGTTATTGCGGGCAGGATTAAGCATTGCCTTGCAGGGTTAGTTAATGAGAATCAATCGACGTTTGTTCCGGGTAGAAATATCTCGGATAATATCCTTTTATCCCAAGAGTTAATGCATAATTATCACCTTGATAGAGGACCGGCCAGGTGTGCTTTTAAAGTTGATATTCAGAAAGCATATGATATGGTTGACTGGGGGTTTCTGCGATCAATCTTGGAGGGATTTGGATTCCATCCAAAAATGATACATTGGATTATGGAGTGTGTTTCTACTACCTCATTTTTGCTTTCTACTAATGGATCGCTACATGGATTCTTTGTAGGAAAACGAGGGTTAAGGCAAGGTGATCCTCTGTCACCTTATCTATTTACTCTGGTTATGGAAATTTTAACTCGTATATTGCAAAGAAATGTTGGTGTGTCTGACAGGTTCAGGTATCACCATCGATGCTCAGAATTGAACATGGTCAATATGTGTTTTGCGGATGATCTTCTACTTTTTTTCTCATGGAGATGCTAATTCGGCGAGAGTAATTATGGACTAGCTGATTGAGTTCAAGAATGCTTCAGGTTTAAACCCGAGTCTTCCAAAGCGTACAACGTTTTTTTGCAATGTGCTGAACCTTGTAAAGATTGCTATCCTTAACATCCTTCCATTCGATGAAGGTTCTCTTCCTATGAAGTACTTGGGGTTCCATTAATTTCGACCAGATTGTTTCTTCAGGATTGCAAGGAGCTGGTTGAAAGGGTGAAGAATAGAGTGTCTGACTGGAAGAATAAATTTCTTTCATTTGCAGGGCGCCTTCAGTTGGTTAACTCTGTAATCTCTTCTCTACATGTATTTTGGTCTTCAATGTTTATTTTGCCTTCTCGTATTGTCCATGATATTGAGCAAATTATTCGGGGCTTCTTATAGTGTCAAGGTGCACTAAAAAGGGGAAAAGCAAAAATTGCTTGGGAAGTTGTATGTCTTCCAAAGCAAGAAGGGGGCTTGGGAATTCGAAGGATAGAGGCTTTCAACACGGCACTTATTACTAATCATATCTGGAATATTGTTACATCTAAAGATTCCCTATGGGTCCGTTGGATACATGCTTACAAGTTAAAGGGAAGAAGCTTCTGGGATGTTCCTATTCATGGTAATATTACTTGGAGCTGGCGTAAAATCTTGCAAATAAGATCGATTATCAGAAGATTTATTTGGTTTCGGCTGGGTAATGGAATGCGTGTTTCTGCATGGCATGATAACTGGTGCCATTACAGCCCATTGATCGATAAACTCTCAAATAGGGAGATCAAGAATGCTGGGTATAGGCTTGACACTACTGTTGCTGATTTAATTACTAATGGGGAGTGGAACTGGCCTGACTCATGGAGTTCTAGGTTTGTTAACACCACTTGCCCAACTTTAAATAATGATAATGATACGGTGGTATGGCGGAATCGAGAGGGAATTGATAGGCAGTTCTCAATTGCAACTGTTTGGGAGGATATTCGACCACGAGCTGAACGAGTTACATGGTTTCATATAGTTTGGTTCGCCTACAACATCCCAAAACATGCATTCCTGGTATGGCTGGTCATCAAACACAAATTGAGAACGCAAGATATGCTTTCTGTATGGGACATTCAATCTGGGATTCAAGACGGGCAGGTTGTGTGCCCATTGTGTGAGCTACAACCTGACTCACACTCACATTTATTCTTTCAATGTAGTTACTCTTTAGAGGTTTGGAAGCAAGTTGCAAAAAAAGTTCAGTTTCATGTAGTTACTCCTGTTTGGGAAGATGTACTTGCTGGAATCGAACCGATGGCTCATAAAAGATCGATGAAGAGCATTGCCACGAAGCTATTACTTGCGGCTACAGTGTATCTAATTTGGCAAGAAAGAAATAATAGGCTATTTAAGAAGAATAAACGCTCGATGGAACAACTAACGAAGGAGATTGTGAACATTGTACGCCTTAAGCTGTCCACTTTTTCTTACAGGAGAACTGGAAGACTAGAGCAGTTCTTGACGGCTTGGGATCTTCCTTTCTCATTAGCTAGAAGTAGTTAATTTATTGTCTTTAATCATTGTATCTTGATTTCGGATGTATGATGATTAGATTAGGGAAGGGCTCTAGTGGTAGTTGCAATTTTTTGGCGCGACTGATGTAATTGTCATCCCATTATTCAAATGGGGTGCCAGAACTTATTTCGTGACTATATATATCATGAACCAGGGGTGACGGCCTTTTACCGGAAAAAAAACACCCGATTATCAAAAAGACGAAGAAAACGAAACAGAACCCTAAAAAAGGCAAGAAACGCTAAACCGAAAATCAGATCTCTTAATCGTTTAACCAGTTCTACTGATCTAGCTAAACTACAAAGGTAGCCGCGATCTCGAACAAGTTAAAAAATCAGAAAAAAGAAAATGGGGTTAGGGTTTGTCGCACTCAACAAGCAGAAAAAATAGATCGAGTAGCGTATGAAGATGCGCAGCCAATTCAAATAAATAATATGGTGAATAAAAAGTGAAGGAATTAAAATCCACCGACCCACTCAAGATAAATGAGATCGGAGTGCATTAATTACCACCAACCGATTAGGGTTCTTAAAAACCCTAATCTTGATTCTCCGTCTTCTGATCATGAGACCTCGAATAAGACCCTAGATGATAAAGATGGTGTGGATGCTCGTGATAAGGATGTTGATGGCAAGTCTGATGTATCGAATAAACCTTCACAACTTGCTGAAGAAGTGAGTTATCAAACGGCTACTAATTCAGACACTAAGAATGATCCGGTTAATGCTAAAATGTCTTATGCTGCTAAGGTATCTGCTTCTGCTTCTACGAGTAATGATTCTGGCAAGAAAGTTAATTTTCGGTTTATCCCTGTTACTTCGGAAGTAGATGGCGTTGATGTTGTTATTCCTATTGATTCTGTCAAAGAAATCACTAATAGGTTTTCAAATTCTTTGTATGGATACTTCTTGGGTGAAAGATTGGCATTCCCAGTTGTGGAAAACTATGTCAAGAATACGTGGGCTAAATTTGGTTTGCAGCGATTAATGATGAATGATGCTGGTTTTTTCTTCTTTCAATTTAGCTCTAAGCAAGGAATGGATCAGGTTCTGGAGAAGGGCCCTTGGATGATTAGATCTACACCACTCCTCTTGAATGTATGGACTCCAAATACTTGTTTGTCGAAGCAGGAAATTTCTTCTATTCCTGTTTGGGTAGATTTATATGATGTGCCTCTGGTGGCATTTACGGAAGATGGTCTTAGTATGATTGCATCAAAACTTGGAAAACCGAAGATGTTGGATTCTTATACTAGTCAAATGTGTGTAGCATCTTGGGGTAGACATAGCTTTGCTAGAGCTCTCATTGAAATTGATGCAAAAGATGAAATGAAACATGAGCTGACTGTTGCTATTCCTGATTTATCAGGTGAGGGTTTCTCAAAACATGTAATAACTGTTGAGTATGAATGGTGACCTCCTCACTGTTCTCATTGTAAGATATTTGGACATGAGACTAAGGTGTGTCCTCTATCTGTAAAAAATACGAGGGAGGCTGCAAAAGGAAAAGGTAAAGATGAGGAAGATGGTTTTATTCCTGTGAAACGAAAAAGGTCGAAGGGTAAGAATGATCAAAAAAAGAATTGGCCAGCTGATGGTTTTCGTGTGAGTAAGCCAAAACAGAAGTTTGAATATCGCCAAAAACCAACAGGGGGGACACTTAATAAGGAAAACACTGGAAAGCAGAAAGAAGGTGATGGAAAACAGAAAGAAGGGACATATGGCAATGATAAGCAAGATCCGAAAGTAGCATCTACTTCTTCTGGTAAGGGCAATGTTAATAGTAGTAATCCATATAGTATTCTGGCCGATTTGGATGATGTTGGGGATGATGTCAAAAAGAGGCATGAAGATGGGTTTGTCACTGAGTCGGATGATGATGAAGTCTTTTTTGATGAAAAAACTAATAATATGGTTGATTCTATATTGTTTGAGGGGGCAAGCACTCCTGTTAATGAGGTTTCCAATGGTTAACATCGCTTCATGGAACATAAGAGGTTTGAACCAAGCCTCAAAACAAAAGATGGTTCGGCAGGTCATTTCTAAAAATTCTCTTGCTATTTGTGCTATTTTAGAGTCTCATCTCTCAACTAGTAATCTTTCTTTTGTGTGTTATAAAGTTTTTTCCTCTTGGAGTTGGATTTCGAATTGTAATTTGTGTAATAAAGGTACTCGTATTCTTGTTGGTTGGGATCCGGGTAAGGTTGACTTGATGGTCTTGTCACAATCTGACCAAGTTATTCATACTCAGATTCTCCTTAAAGATGATAACAATATGTTACTGGTTTCTTTTGTCTATGCCCATAATTATTATATTGATCGTCGTGCTCAATGGAATAACCTTTCTCGGCATAAACTCTTTGCTTTGGGAAAAGCTTGGTGTATCTTGGGTGACTTTAATGCTACTCTTAGTCTTTGTGATACTGCTGTTGGTACCTCGGTTGTTAATACTTCTATGCGTGAGTTTCGTGATTGTATTGAAAATCTTGGTCTTATGGATGTTAATAGGATCGGGCTGAATTTCACATGGAATCAAAAACCTCGAGGCTCAGATGGTGTTTTAAGGAAAATAGATAGAATCATGGTTGAGTTTGTCTTTCAGCAAGAATTTGTTGGTGCTACGGCTTTGTTTAAACCGTATCTAACTTTTGATCACACTCCTGCTATTCTCAAACTTCCTACCAAAACCAAGTTTAAACCGAAACCATTTAAATTTGCTAATTTACTTGTTTTTGATAAGAAGTTTCAGGAAGTGGTGAAACAAGGTTGGGATGAACATGTTGAAGGTTTTAAAATGTATATTGTGATACAAAAGTTAAAGATGTTAAAGAAGCCTCTTCGGAAAATGCTTGTTGATAAAGGTAATCTTCATAACAATGTTACAAAGCTACGTACTGAGCTTGAGGCTGTACAAGTCGCTTTGGACAATGATCCACATAATGTAGTATTACGGGAAGAGGAAGCTATTTATCTCCAAGCTTATAATGATGCTGTAATTGAAGAAGAAAGGTTTCTAAAACAAAAAGCTAAGATAGAATGGCTACGTGTTGGTGATTCGAATTCTGCCTATTTCCATAGAGTTGTGAAATCTAGAACAGCTTAGAAACACATAACTCATATTCATGACTTGAGTGGCAGATTGGTGGAAGGAAAGGATGTTTATAATGCTTTTGTAACCCATTATATGAATTTTCTTGGCAAGACAGGTAGTGTGGACTCATTGGATTTGCAGGGCTTAATTTCGAAGTTTGTCACTCATCAACAAGCGATTTCCATGACATCTGTAGTCACTTATGAAGAAGTGAAGCAAGTTATTTTTTCTATGGGTGACAAGTTGCCAGGACTGGATGGTTACACTGCTGCATTTTTTAAAGGTGCTTGGGATGTTATTGGTAAGGATATCACTGTGGCTGTACAGGATTTCTTTATCCAAGGGAAATTACTAAAGGAACTCAATCATACCAACATTGCTCTTATTCCTAAGGTTTCGTCTCCCTCTACTGTCACTGATTTTCGGCCTATTTCTCTTTGTAATATTTTGTTTAAATGCATTAGCAAAATTATTGCAAACAGAATCAAAGACTCTCTTGCGGGTATTGTTAGTATCAATCAGTCTGCCTTTATCCCTGGTAGAAGGATTTCTGACAACATTCTTCTTACCCAAGATATTATGCACAATTACCATTTAAACAGGGGACCTCCGAGATGTGCTTTAAAAGTTGACATTCAAAAAGCGTATGATACTGTTGATTGGGGTTTTCTCAATAGCATTCTCATTGCCTTCGGTTTTCCTCAACAGATGACGAATTGGATTATGTTATGTGTCTCATCAGCCTCTTATTCGTTGAGTATTAATGGGTATGTGCATGGATATTTTGGAGGTAAACGTGGGCTTAGACAAGGAGATCCTTTGTCTCCGTACCTCTTTACCCTCGTTATGGAGATTTTGACTCTTATTCTGCAGCGAAATGTTAGGAATTCGGCTTCCTTTTCTTTCCATCAGCACTGTCAAGAACTTCAGGTGATTAATCTTTGTTTTGCAGATGATTTGTTTGATTTTATACGTAGTGATGTGGATTCTGCGAAGGTTATTATGGCTTCTATTGATGAATTTAAAGCAGTATCTGGTCTTGCTCCTAGTTTACTTAAGAGTACTGCTTATTTTTGTAATGTTCGTGACTCTATCAAGAGGGCCATTTTAAATGTTCTCCCATTTGAAGAAGGAAGACTCCCTAAAATATCTTGGAGTACCTCTGGTGTCATCTAGGTTGGTATTTCAAGATTGCAAACCGTTGGTTGAACGGGTTCATAAGAGGGTTAATGACTGGCGAAATAAGTTTTTATTATTTGCAGGAAGATTTCAACTCATTAACTCTGTATTATCAGCTATTCATGTTTACTGGTCTTCTGTTTTCATCCTACCTATGAGTATTATCATGGATATTGAGCAAATTATGCGTGGATTCTTGTGGTGTCAAGGTGAGATGCAGAAAGGAAAAGCTAAAGTTTCTTGGGATGATGCTTGTTTACTTAAAGAAGAGGGTGGTCATGGTATTCGTAAGATTCAGCCTTTTAATGTTGCTCTGTTTTCGGTACATATATGGAACATACTTACTGATAAAGAGTCTCTTTGGGTAAAATGGGTCCATACAAACAAATTGCGTGGTACGAGTTTCTGGAATCTTCCGTATCGTGGTAACTTATCTTGGAGTTGGAGGAAATTGCTTCAGGTTAGACCAATTCTGCGTAATTTTATTTGTGTTAAGATTGGTAATGGACAAGCTACTTCTGCTTGGCATGATGTTTGGTGTAATTATGGTCCATTATATGACCGGATTATTCCAAGAGAAATATATAATGCTGGATTCAGGATTGATTCCAAAGTGTGTGATTTAATCACTAACGGTGTTTGGCAATGGCCTAGCGACTGGAATAACAGATTCTCTACCATCTCTACCCCCCCTGTGCTTACCTCTAATGATGATAAATGGTTATGGAAAGATAGAAATGGTGAATTCCAAGATTTTTCGGTTAATGTGGTATGGGAAGATCTTCGTCCAAGACAAGATAACGTGGTTTGGCACAATCTGATTTGGTTCAATTATGGTATACCAAGACATGCTTTCATTCTTTGGTTGGCTTTTAGAGGAAGACTTAAGACTCAAGACATAATGCTTCAATGGGATGCTAATCTAGACCTACGGTGTCCATTTTGCTTCTCACAACCGGACTCTCATTCCCATTTATTTTTCGAATGTAGTTTTTGTATGCAGGTTTGGAGTCGAGTTAATCAAAAGGCTGGACTTCAACCGCGGCCGCATCAATGGGAATTGATTGTAGACTACCTTTTACCGAGAGCCAAGAAGAAATCGATACAAAATGTCGTTGATAAGCTTTGCTTTGCTGCAACAGTTTATTTCATTTGGCAAGAACGGAATGCTCGATTGCTCAAGAACAACTCTAGATCGATTGATGTGTTAGTGGAGGTGATTCTCTCAACTGTTCGACTCAAGATGCTCACGTTTAAATACAAAAGATCATCGAATGTGGAAAGATTTATCGCTGCCTGGGATCTTCCAGTTTTGTTAGTTAATCACTAGAGTTTCTTATTTACCTATGTTTTGCTTCTAGTGATTTGTTAATGGTTTGTTTGGTTGTAATCTGTTTTGCACGTATGTGCATGGACGAGTTGTAAAGTCAACATAGCACTTAGCTATGTTGCCTGCTTTTCATTTTTAATATATTCTGACCAGGGGTGACGTCCTTTTACCGAAAAAAATTTGGAAGAAAAAGTCTATGTTGAACAACCTCCAGGTTTTGAAAGCTCAAAGTTTCCTGACCATGTCTTCAAACTTGATAAAGCCCTTTATGGTTTGAAACAAGCTCCAGGAGCATGATATGATACTTTGTCTAAATTTCTGTTAGCAAATAATTTCAAAAGAGGTAATATTGATAAGACTTTGTTTGTGATAAAGTATAATGGTGATATTCTGCTTGTACAAATCTATGTAGATGATATCATATTTGGGTCTAGTAGTGAAAGACTTTGCAAAAAGTTTTCTGATCTAATGTCTAAAAAGTATGAAATGAGCATGATGGGAGAACTAAACTATTTTCTGGGTATACAAGTTAAACAGATTAAATATGGAATTTTCATAAACCAAGGAAAATATGTTAAAGATCTCTTAAATAAAATTGATTTTAGTGATTGCTCGCCTATGAAAACTCCTATGGGAACTGGTGATAAGCCGGGTGAAGGTAAAAATGACAAATCTGTTGACACCACAGCTTATAGGGGTATGATAGGCTCATTACTTTACTTAACTACTAGTAGACCTGATATTATGTTTGCTACATGTCTTTGTGCAAGATATCAAGCTAGTCCTAAAGAATCTCATCTTAAGGCTGTGAAAAGAATCTTTAGATACCTTAAGGGTTGTCCCAATCTACGTCTTTGGTATCCCAAAGACTCAGGATTTCATCTAATTGGCTATTCAGATTCTGACTTTGCAGGCTGTAAGATTGATAGAAAAAGTACTTCAGGAGCATGTCAATTGCTTGGCAATAGACTCGTAAGCTGGTCCAGCAAAAAGCAGCATTCAGTGTCTATATCTACTGCAGAAGCTGAATATGTTGATGCAGGAAGTTGTTGTTCCCAAGTGCTTTGGATGTAATATCAGCTTCAAGATTATGGTGTTACTGCCTCAAAGACTCCAATCTTTTGTGATAACACAAGTGCCATTGCAATTACAAACAATCCTGTTCTCCATTCAAGGACTAAGCACATTGATATCAGATATCATTTCATTAGAGATCATGTGATGAAAGAAGATGTTGAGCTTCACTTTATCCCAACAGATAATCAGCTGGCTGACTTGTTCACAAAGCCTTTGGATGAGTCAAGGTTCAACTATCTCATAACCAAGCTGGGTATGCTAAATATGTTAAATACAGTGAGATAAGTAACAACAAATCGTCCCTTAGAATTAATTTAATTTTAAGGGTAAGCTGAGTCTGACCCAGACTACTCCCTTGTACTTGGTATTTATCTAGGTAAAAGGGGGTAAGTTGAATCTGACCCAGCCTAGTAGTGATTCAGTTGTTATTTTATCCATTTTCTGCTTATTGGTGACTGACACGTGTCGAGGTAACGACTTTTTACTACAAAAAGGTACCCCCACTACTTGTTCATCCACCAATCAAATTCTTTCTCTCTCCAATTTTCAAACAATTATTTTTGAATAACTATATTATAATAAAGTATAAACAATCAATTTTAACCTAAATCCCTAAATCACTTCCTATTCATCTCGATCATTTATCTCATTCTCTCTCAAATCTGTGTACTGTTATATTACTTTCTAAATTACTTCTTCTAAATTCATCATTATTACAATGGCATCATCATCTGTTCCTCATCCTTCTCTTTCTAACTCTCAATCAGTTTCTTCATCATAATCTGAGATTCAATACCCCTCTCCTATCAGTGTAAATAAACTTTCACCCTATGTGGTGGGGGACAAAGTAGTTATTGTTCCATCTGATCTTGAAACAGGTAAAATCAAGATTGTAAGCCCTGTTTCAGCAAACGTTCATCCTTCTTCTTGGGCTGAAGGGTATGATGACGTGGTGTCATTCTTATGGCATCATCCACTGGCCAAGATGCTGATGGAACAACCATCAATGGTGTTTCAATATCTCTTGTGTGAGTCTAGGGCAAGCTGTGTTGTTGGACAGAATAAGCAAAGAGAAACTGCCATCTATGGCACCATCCGGAATGGTTTGAAAAAGGTAAATTTGACTGCCAAAAGGCTTAGGTCTGCGTTTGAACTGTCCTATATGCCAAATGATATTTATGATAGTGTGGTTTCTCACACTGAAGCCAAAACTGTTTTGGAAACCATTGGGTACAATGGACCATTGGCTTCAGTTGTTAAATTGAAACATTTAAGTGGTATTTGGAAATATCTTTTGAGCACACTCTCAAAATCTTTACAAGTAAAAGCAGGTAGTTTTGACCAGCCCAATGCCTTAGAGAGTCAGATTTTTCATGATTTAGTCACTATGACTAGAATAGATATTGCTGCAATTATTTTCAGAGACTTAGTTAGCCGAGTCGACAACAAGGGTCTTACCATACCTTATGGTAGGATTCATGCTCTCTTGATTGAATCCATCTTGGATGGTGATTTCAGTTTGGCAACTGGTCAAACTATTGAAATTAAGGCTATTAGTAATAACATTTTCAATAGCCCGCATCATAAAATACAAGATTGACATCACTAGAAAGCCAAGACCTAAAGCCTTTGACATGGATGATGAAGATGAGTCAGTGGAACCTTAAAGAAGAAAAGAAGAAGATTTGAAAGGATAGCTGCTCCTGAGGGTGATCACTCAGATTTCATCAAGAATCTGTACCCTTCAGAGCTTCTTCAGTTGCTATCTCTAGAAGCCATTGACAAGATTCGAAATCATCTCAACCTATCTCCGCCCACTGGTGTCGAAAATGCAAGGTGTGGGTTGTTCATTACAGAACCAGAGCATGGAATGTACTTCATCAATGCAAGAGGCCAATTAATGTTCCAAAGAATTGCTGAGCTTAAAGAGGTACCTCATATGCATCTATTTACCTTGTACTGATTTTGTATTAAATTTAGTGAACAAGATAATGGATATGAGCAGTTTCTCATCAATGAGGGTCTAGATAGGAAATTAGACATCACCATTGCCCCATCTTATGAAGTGAAACAAGAGGCTGTGGAAATGATTGGGGAATGATGATCTTAATCTTGTAACAGTTTTTACTTTCCAAATATATGCAATTAGTGTTTATAATTCAGTTTCTGTTTCATATTCATATCAGTTTAAAAGAACCCAAAAGATTCAGAGGGTCACAATCTGTTAGTTGAAATTCTGATTTTGATCCTTTGTAAGCTGATAGTAAAATAGTGTGTTGGGTTTTGTCATCATCAAATAGGGGGAGATTGTTGAGTCCTAATGTTTATTATAAATTTGGTGATGATAAATCTGATAGTTAATGATGCGTAAATCACGCGACAAACGACAGCGGAAGACTATTTTTGGTATTTTCTGGATTTTATATGAAATAAACAACTAAACGAGACAATAAAGTAAAATGATAGATAAAAGAATCCACCACCAAGACTCGTAAAGGCTAAGCCACCGGAATCAAGGATAAAGGAAACACTCCGCCCCACCACTACAACCGATAAAGGCCTAGCCACCACGATTATAGATAAAGGAAACCGAAGATTTAAAAGACCTCACCACAATATTTGATAAAGAACAAGTCACCACAAATATTGATAAAGGGGTCACTCCAAACCACCAAGATCAAAGATCTATAAAGGTAAAAGAAGATTTGTAAGAAATAGAGGCTGCTCTATTAATTTTCATTCAACATCAACTTCCTACAAATGAGAGATAAACCTCTATTTATAGTCATATACTCTACCTAGGAATCAACGATGAAATAATAAAATAATACATAAAAGCTGTCATGTGCAAGCCACTAACTAGTTTGGACCAATAAGACATGGACACGTAAGCTTCTAGAAACATTCCCCTGCAAGTGGTCCCATAATACCGTTAGGAATATTAGTGCTTTTGCACGCTCCTCCTTGATCCACTAAAAAGCTGCCACGCGTCTATACCCACGTCCTTATTGACCCCACACAACCTTCAGTTAAAAACAAACTTTATTATAGACAACTGGAGAATTCCCACTGGTGCTCGTCAGATGCAACTGGAGCTCGTCAGATGCCACTGGTGATAATTCCCACTGGAGCAAGGTCACTACTGGAGACTGAGTTGTTTCAGCAAATAGATGGTTAAAATGTGATACAGCTGGCAATATTAACATTGCTTGTTCAGACTGCATGGTTTGCCCAGATTCCTTCTTCAGTTTAGTCAACTGCTTTTCTCCAGATTCCTCCAGCTCAGCTTCAGTCAAACTTGGCTCGTTGAATCTGGACATTCCCGCATCAGTTAACACTTAGAAATCTTTTGGTATTGTAATTGTCATTTCAGCTGGGTTGTTTAGATATCTGTAGGCTATCTTGTTTCCGCAACAACCCTGTAATTCTTTGTATAGATTCTATCTTAATAAAGAGTTACATTGAAAATTTACAATGTGTTGAAGAATGTTTCTTTATTTATTAAGCTTTATTGTTTTATTGATCTTTGTTCTTTACCTACTTAATATATAATCTGAGTCTTTAAAACTTGTAATAAAAGTATGTAAAGATCGAATTAAGTTGTATTCACCCCCCTCTACAACTGTTCTGTGTACATTATACTTTGGTATATTGATACACCTTGGGACGTGTCAATATCCTTAGTCAATCTCGTTTCGACGGTCCGAAAAACGAGGGCGACCTGATTCGGGACTTACAACTGGTATCAGAGCCAAAGGTTTCATCACCTTGGTTCGAGATTTATGTCGATTTGAATATCATCCTTTTTTTGCGTGTTCTTGGGTAGAGTTTGTGTTAGGGTTCGTTTGAAAGAAAGGTTCAAACTTGATACCAAAAAACGATCAATCTCTATCCTAAAACTGTTTCCTCAAAGTTTCGACGATCAAAGAACAATATCGGGTTCAGCATCTGAGAAAGATTGAAGAACAGCTTGTTTTGCGTGTTCTTGTACTATACTATTTGCGTGTTCTATGGTACTGTACATTTTGCGTGTTTCAGTACATTCCAAATCTGCGTGATTTTCAAACAGTTTGCGCATTCAGTGGTTTGCGTGTTTCTATTTGAGTGTTCTTAAGTTTGAAAGGTTTCAGATTTGAGTGTTCTCAAGTGCCCATTTCATTTGAGTATTCCCAGATTTGCGTGTTTCAGTGAGTGTGTGTTTATCAGTTGAACCAAATCTCACAATGGTCGCAAGTTATCTTAACCAATTGATACTAACGGACCATGAGACAGGAAAGGGTAATTCTCCACCCAAACTGATGATCATTGACCAATGCTTTTCTTGGAAAGGCCGATTCGAATCCTTTATGCAATTCACAGATATTAAAATGTGGACTTGTATGACAGAAGGATATAGTGCCACAACATATGAGGACAGTGGTGTTAGCAAAGTTTATGCTTATCAAGATATGACTGAATCTAATAAAAAAATGTACAAGGCAGAGAAAAAGGCTCTATCATGTTTTAAAATGTCATTACCTCAAAAATCTTACATTTATTTAACAGATTCAATACATCTAAAGAACTTTGGTTAGCACTAGAGAATCATTGTGACGGGGATGAAACACTTAAAAAGAATCGTAGAGACCTACTAGAGCATCAGTATAATGTATTCAACGGATTAAGAAGTGAAAACTTAGATCAACTAGTTACTAGGTATTATCACCTGCTAGCAGAGTTGCAAGCATTTGAGGTAACCTATTCTGAGGAGGAAAAAGTCGAGAAATTTTTGAGCTCTTTGCCAGAAAAATGGGGTAATTACATTACTACCTTGCAAGAGAAAGCAGATTTATCTGACATGTCATTGACTCAGATATTTTCTAAGTTTCGGGGACAAGAAATGAAACTAAAAAGGAGGGAAGAAGGATATAATAATGCTCAGATTCCCGAGCTTTATTACGGTCGGCCTACGATCAATGTGGGTCAAGGTTCTTCTAGTGGAAGCACAAGTGCCTTCCTGAGCGAAGATGTTGACTTACAACGGATCTCTTTTGACACCGAGGGAAACATTTGTCTTGTTTCAAATCAAAGTGACAATCAAGGCAACCGTCAGTATCCTACCTCCAGTGCTAGTTCCACCGTGCCTATAAGTGTCAAATGTGCGGAAAGTCACTTATCCGTTCTTGCATCATATGTGACATCTTACGAACAGTTTATCCAAGGAAAGGTTCAGGATCCGAGTCTTATTGATGAGGATTATGAGCAAATTGATCCTTTGGACTTAGAGGAGATTGACCTACAATGGCAAATGGCCATGTTGACTCTTCGAGCTAAACGTTTCTTGCCAAGAACAGGGCGAAAGGTTGTTGGTTCCAAACTTGGCTTTGATATGTCAAAGATGAAGTGTTACAGTTGTGATGGCTTTGGACACTTTGTTAGAGAATGCCAAAGACCTAAAAGGGATGATAGGTCTATTGTGACTCGTTAGAACTTCAATCAGGGTGGAATAGTACCTTCATCTTCAAACATCTCTAGACAAAGGTCATATAATGATAGGTCTAATGGAAATCCAGCCTCAGTTAATCCGAGTAACTCAAGAGTTTTGGTGGTCCAACAACAAGACGGATCATATGACTGGAGTACAAAAGTGAATGAAGAAGACAATGCATATATTGCTGAGGTTGGTTCAGAGAGTAGTAATGTCCCTTCTGATGAGACATCCTCTCAAGAATCAACAAACCCTTCTAATGAAAATGTTCCTTCCATCTCACATGAAAGATCACCTTCATATGTTGAAGCGTCAAGTCTAAAAGATGGTGAGAGATGTTCCAAGGGAGAAACTTCTAAGATGGTAAAAGTGGACATACCAGAAAACTTGGGAGTAAAGGATCTTGTTACCTTTATGATGGATTTACATGCTCCTGAGCAGCGTATAGACTTTTCTTTGCATTCATTAATTGATGTTTGTAAGGATAATTTTAAGATGTCTCAAACTGCATGTGAATTGTATCTGAGGGTTCATGATTTGCAAAAGAGGATGGATGAGGATCAACAGGAGAAATCTCTCTTAAGGCAGCAGGTGAACATCTTGACTAAAAGATAGAAAGATCTTTCGGACAAGATTAGACTTCACGAGAGAGAGTATGATTGTATAAGGAATGAGTTGAGGGAAATCACTCTTAGAAAATAATTGGGATAAGAAAATCATGAAAAATTGAGTAATGAGTATGTTTCTCTACAAAAGGAACTGCTCTCGGCTCAATCGGAGATTACTGACTTACAGTCCCGAATTGATAAAATGAGAGACATTCGAATTATGACAAATCATGTCTACGAAAGTATAAAAATTTGAAATTGTCATAACTTTGAAGAACTCTCAAATAAGAAGAATCATAATGCTGAGTTTCCTCCTCCTATCAATCATATCTATGATCCTATCACTAAAGTGAGTGATGAT
Organism: Erigeron breviscapus; assembly: GCA_034093135.1. Classification (NCBI taxonomy): domain Eukaryota; kingdom Viridiplantae; phylum Streptophyta; class Magnoliopsida; order Asterales; family Asteraceae; genus Erigeron; species Erigeron breviscapus. The sequence goes on along the minus strand of CM067175.1, from coordinate 38,073,003 downwards.
GACAAAAAGGTCTCTTCTTTAGTCCCAAAGAGCAAAATGAGAAGCCAAAATCCTACAATGAAACCAAATATAGTTATGAAAAGGGTTCAATCACTCACTACACTCTTAAAGGGAGTAGAAGAGTTTTAACTGAAAAGGAATATTCCTTGGAAAGTGATGAACCTAATTTAGTTGATAAAGTTTGGGAGGTTGACATAGTTGATTTTGAGCAACAGAATCAACAATTCAGAAAATAGAGTCCAAGAAGACGTCCATCAAAAGAAACTGTTAGACATCCTCATTTTGAAAAATCAGGCGTTGATCCAACCAGCCAATCAGAAGTTACTCCAGAACAATTTGCAAAATTGAAGCTACAAGAGATAACATCAAAAGATCGAAATTCTCAACCTACCATAGAACAAGATACCTCTTCATCTTATCATGCTAAGGGTAAAATGCAGACAAGAAAAAATATTGATAAAATCTCTTACTTCATTTGCAGAGAAAAGGGACATGTGGCAAGTATTTGTCCTCAAAAGGGTACCTCTAGCAGATCAAGGCAGTCTAATGATTCAAGTGACAGAGATGTTGAAGATATTGATGTTGAGTAGAGAA
>CM067175.1:37950162-38061522 GCA_034093135.1 Erigeron breviscapus | reverse complement strand
TATTTTCCCAGTTCAATCCCCAGAGGTTAAGACTGGAGCATTCCAGATGACTGCTCCAGTTAAAGAGGTTTATCGGAATAAACCTTTGCCTCAGACCAATCCCCTACCTAAGCCTAGAACTGGAAAGGCTAAGGTATCATCTGATGAAAATGTTTTGTCCAGGTTAGAGAGCCAGATTAAAACACTGACTCGTCAATTTCAAAGTTTTAATGCAAGATTAAACTTTATTGAGGGTACTTCAATCTGGCCCTAGACAAAATACAAAACCTTTTGCAAAGAAAGTTAAATCTATTTCTCCAGTTGAGAAAAAGAAAAAGGTTTCAAAACTATCAACCCAGTGGTCTTTTCAACAAAGACCACTGTTGAAGAAAGTGAACTAAACCAGATTGCCCCAGGGACCTATAAGGGAGGGTCCAGTGAACTCATCAGTCGATGGGTTCCCAAATCTAACTGATAATATCTGGTGGATGTGCAGGGCGATCGAAAGAAATATATCTGGTATCTTGACAGTGCAGCTGGCAGGACGATGACCGGATGTAAGACCCTGCTGGAGGAGTTCACCATTTCTGATGGCCCCTCCATTACTTTTGGAAATGATGGTTGTGGAAAGACTGAGGGATACGGTGTTCTGAACAATGAACAAGTCAAGTTCAGACGTGTTGCATTTGTGAATGGTTTGAAATATAACTTGATCAGTGTAAGCCAACTGTGTGATGATGGCTATCAAGTTTTATTCAATATTGCTCAGGTTGAAAGCAAACTCAGCATGAGCAAGCTTTAGATCCCAATCCTTCAGTGTCTTCTTCACTAGTGTTCTTAACAGCATACCAATCGTTCTGTTAGTGACTTCAGTCTGTCCATCAGTCTGAGGATGGTGAGACGTACTAAACAACAATCAGGTGCCCATCAATCTCCATAGAGTCTTCCAGAAATAGCTCAAGAACTTCACATCTCGATCTGACACAATCGACTTGGGAATTCCATGCAACCTGACAATCTCCTTAAAGAACAAATTTGCTACTGCTGAAGCATCATTGGTTGTGTTACAAGCAATAAAATGTGCCATTTTTGAAAATCTATCAACAACCACCATTATTGAATCTTTCCCCCTCTGTGTTCTGGGCAGTGCAACAATGAAGTCCATACTGAGATCTTCCCATGGCTGGTTTGGAACTGGAAGAGTATACAAACCCTTGTGAAAAGTAGTCTTCGCCTGGTGACAAGTTGGACAGCGACTGATAAGACTCTGGACATCCTTCAGTAGACTTGGCCAGTAGAAGTGTTCAGTAAGGATCTCTCCAGTCTTGTTAATGCCAAAATGGCCAGCTAAACCTCCTCCATGTGCTTCTCTTATCAGTAAATCTCTTATCGAACCTCTGGGAATGCATAACTTTCCATTTTTAAATAAGAAACCATCTTGTACAGTAAATGGTCCTTTCAAATTAGCTTCAGTGAGTCTTTCAGAAAAATCTGGATCAGCAGCATACAATTCCTTTATAAATGAAAAACCAAGTACTCTTGCTTCCAGAATAGATAACAACGAATATCTTCTTGACAATGCATCAGCAACAACATTACAAACTCCAGCCTTGTGTTTAGAAACAAATGAGTAAGACTGTAAGAATTCTACCCACTTTGCATGCCTGGCATTGAGCTTATGCTGACCATTGATGAACTTCAGTGCCTCGTGATCAGAAAACAACACAAACTGCTTTGGCTTCAGATAATGTGACCAGTGAGTGATAGCACGAATAATTGCATAAAACTCCTTGTCATAAGTGCTATACTTTAGTTTAGAGCCATTGAGCTTTTCACTGAAATATGCAACTGGCCGCCCTGCTTGTACCAGAACTGCACCAATACCTACACCACTGGCGTCACACTCTAACTCAAACAACTGATCAAAATCTGGCAAAGATAGAACTGGAGCTGAACTGAGTTTTTCCTTCAGTGACTCAAAAGCCAACTGGGCTGACTTAGGCCAGTCGAATACACCCTTCTTCAGACAATCAGTGATTGGGGCCACAACTGTAGAGAAATTCTTGATAAACCTTCTGTAAAAAGAAGCCAGTCCATGAAAACTTCTTATTTCAGTGATTGTAGTTGGAACTGGCCATGATCTGATGGCATCAACCTTAGAGGGATCCATAGAAATTCCATTCTTAGACACAACATATCCCAGAAATATCACACTCTCCACCATAAAATCACATTTCTCCAGTTTACCATACAACTGGTGTCTTCTCAACAGTTCAAATACACTCTTCAGATGATTAACATGTTCAGCTTCAGATTTTGAGTAAACCAGAATATCATCAAAATATACAACAACAAACTGACCAATGAGTGGCCTGAGAACTTCGTTCATTAGTCTCATGAAAGTGCTGGGAGCATTAGATAAGCCAAAAGGCATAACTAACCATTCATACAACCCTCCCTTGATCTTGAAAGCAGTTTTCCACTCATCTCCATCCTTCATCCTTATCTGGTGATAACCACTTCTGAGATCAATCTTGGAAAATACTCTGGAGCCATGTAACTCATCAAGCATATAATCCAATCTGGGAATGAGATATCTATACTTAATGGTTATGTTGTTGATGGCCCTGCTATCAACACACATTCTCATCGTACCATCTTTCTTTGGGACCAGGAGAGCTGGTACTGTACTATCAGATCTTATACTAGGACCTTGAGATTCAGAATCTCTTTCACTAGTAACAATATTCTCTCGATTAAATCTTAAACCACCATCTTCTAACATATGAACAATCCTACCAAGTGCCTCTTGTAGATCTTCAATCTGCTTATCTCTCCTAGCATTATGAGCTTCTTCTAATGTCATGTTTCTTCTAAAAGCCATTTATATTCAACAAACAATAGATCTATACCAGCAACAACTAGATCTAAACAACCAACAAACAGATCTGACTAAATCGAAATAGATCTAAACAAACAATACCCCAACGGACAAAAAGATTAAGAAACCTTTTTAAACCTGGCTCTGATACCAAATTTGATGCGTAAATCACGCGACAAACGACAGCGGAAGACTATTTTTGGTATTTTCTGGATTTTATATGAAATAAACAACTAAACGAAACAATAAAAATAAAATGATAGATAAAGAATCCACCACCAAGACTCGTAAAGGCTAAGCCACCGGAATCAAGGATAAAGGAAACACTCCGCTCCACCACTACAATCGATAAAGGTCTAGCCACCACGACTATAGATAAAGGAAACCGAAGATTTATAAGACCTCACCACAATATTTGATAAAGAACGAGTCACCACAAATATTGATAAAGGGGTCACTCCTAACCACCAAGATCAAAGATCTATAAAGGTAAAAGAAGATTTGTAAGAAATAGAGGCGGCTCTATTAATTTTCATTCAACATCAACTAACTTTACAATGAGAGATAAAACCTCTATTTATAGCCACATGCCCTACCTAGGAATCAACGACAAAATAATAAAATAATACATAAAGTTGTCATGTGCAAGCCACTAATTAATTTGGACCAATAGAAAATGGACACGTTGGGCTTCTAGAATTATTCCCCTGCAAGTGGTCCACAATACCGTTAGCAACGTCTTGCCACACGCTCCTTCCTTGACAGTTGTCATTCCTTCTTTAGTGGACCCACAGACAAAGGACTTCAGTGGGGACTTTATTATCTGGACAATGGAACATACATCTGGACTGCATCTGGAGACAACATCTGGAGCGCTTCACTGGTGACCTTCAGTAGTGGTCACTGGAATATCTATCTGGAGAAGTCATCTGGAGCGCTTCAGTTGAGAGTGTCACTGGTGGCTTACCAGTATTCGATACTGGAGAGACTTGCCACTGGAGGAGTGTTACTACTGGTGACTGGACTGGTTCAGAAAAGACTTGTCTGAAATGGGCCACTGCTGGCAGAATCAACATGGCTTGTTCAGATGGCATGATTAGCTCAGTTTCCTTCAGATCAGTTGACTTCTTCAGTTCACTGGGTTCCTCCAGTTCAGTGAATCTGGACATTTCCGCATCAAATTATATGCATCATGATTGTATGCATTAGATCAAACCTTGTGATGGGCAATGGAATCCGCCTTAATCATTGTAGTATATCATCACATGTAATTGTTATTTGTTTCGTGGACCTAATATCCAAGTATGGTGGACGCATTGTACTTGGAAATTTGTTCACATGCGTGTACATTTGTAAATTATTTTATCAAATAAAGCTATGGTGAATGTTATCTATACCCTTTTGTTTTGAATACTCGACTTTCTGTACATCTCATTGTTCCGCCTTAGTTGGGGTGTTACAGAAAATGGTATCAGAGCCTAAGGTTATAGAGAACATTGAGGTTCCTCCGGGAATTTCAAAACTATAGTCGCTTTTCAAAACGATTTTTATAGTCGAGTCGAGCATAAGGTTAAGCGGATTAGTTTGAGCTTTACATGGTAGGACCATAATTAAATGTAGAGTCATGAATCTACGTTTAATTATGAGAGGACCATGTAAAACTCAAACGGCCACTTGGACTTATGTTCAAAAGGATTCCTTTTCAAAAAAAAAGAAAAAAAAAGAGAAGAAGATCTTTAATAAATCCATTTTTATGTGAGTACTTGTTGCATTTAGACATTCACCTAAGCATATATAATTATCCGAGATTTGCTTTACTTGTGGATTATGCTAGTTTAGTAGGATTTCCCTTATGCACATTAGAAGTGAAATGAATCTAAAAATGAAAGATATTCGTTGATACATACTATTCCATGCTACGATATGTGAATTTCGGCATGATTTGATTGCAATGTGAAAGCTTATAATGTGCAATGTGAAAGTTGTAATATGCAATGTGAAAGTTGTAATGTGCAATGTGAAAGCTTGTAATATCAATGTGAAAGTTTGGAATGTGCAATGTGGAAATTATGAAATAAATGCATGCGTAAAAGCTTTGTGGTTTATGATGTTGAACTTTAAGTAGCATATGCACTTTAAAATAATATGATTACTATGAGGCAAGAACTCATTTTGGAATATGACTTGTTTAAATTATTGGGTAATAGGTTGATTATTTATGATTGATTTGAAAGAGAATATGAGCATGACGAGTTGATATGAAATTTCATGGACGATATAGATATAAGAGCCTTTACTCTCTAAGTTTGAGCTATTTGAAACTAGCGCGTGAATATTGCGATAGTTAGGTAGTCATGCCTTACTACTAAGATAGTTATTGCGCCCTAAGGTTGAGCTATTTGAGGACTAGTGCATGGATGATTTAATGATTATATAGTTGTGCCTTATTATTGAGATAGTTATTATGCTCTAAGATTTGACTATTGAGAACTAGTATTTGCTAGATATGATGATAATGTGGTTAGTCCTTCCTACTGAGATAGATATTACGTGTTGAGATTTGACCACTTGAGAACTAGTGATTGCCCTGAGAATTTATATAAATTAGATATTTTCTAAGTATGAAAGTTGTTATTAAGTACCCCTTCAATCGAATATTCGTTCACTCGTGCTCTTTTGAAATTATCCCACATCCTATTTCTTATGACACCACTATTCATTGTGGACATACGACAACGCAATAATATCGGTGGAGCATCTTCTCACGAACGTTGTACGATATACTCTAAGAATTGTAGTCCAAGATATGACGCAACTCTATCCCCTTAGCTACTACGCACAACCTTTGTATTCGATCTAAGATGGTGCGAAACATATGGGAACGTCGAATGAGGTCGGAGACATATGAACGTTGAGCCGTTTTAAAGCCATATGACGATACGACGACACTAGTAGGACGCATTCCTATGTATTCTAGACGACACGTCCTGAGAATTGAAACCTTGGAATTTGGTGCGATCTTTCTATTCTAATACGTATACGCGAACATCTATCTATATTATCTAAGTCGGTGCGACATGTATTGACGTCATTGAAAGTTGGAGTCCATTGTGCAACGAAAGATATAGAGGTGATTTCTTTAACTCGCGCAAGGAGTCTAATTCGAGCCTTAATGAATCTCTTGCTTATATATTTCCTATTTCATTCATTCGAAACCAAGTTCTATATCCTTGATACTCTTAATGATTCGAAGTAATGATCACCACCGCTTCTCTTCAAAAGTTAGTAACCTAACAACATACAACTCACTTACGCAACACTCAGCAATGACGAAATCGAGTAAGTAGTACTCCGCTCTCGCTGCGACATCAATGGATGTGAAAGACGTTCAGACAGCAGTTGTCAGTACGTGGAATACTTGGGATAACTCTATAACATACAAGATGTTATTGGATCACGAAATACGGGATGTGGAAGTTATGCTGTGTGTCAGACGGAGTAATAGGAAACGAATTTTCACAAGCAATAGTTGAAGCCCTTAGGGGATTGAATTCGCAAGTTAAGGCGCAACACCATTTCACTAGCATCCATGTGCATCGTTCCACTTGTTCCAGTAGCACAACACCAGAGGGAAACAGTTTGAAGATGAAGTTGAAGTTCTTTCGATAACAAGCGACGTTGAAGCAATCTGTTTAACTCACCTAAGAATATTAATTTGAGTTTTCGTCCTATTCTCGCTATGAACTCTTACTCCCCTCTTCCACAGTGAAACTAGCCAAGTGAATTTCGACAATCTTGATGACCCAACATGATGAACGCGTGATTTTCCTTTTCCAAAGATTTACGATTCCCTCGATCCACGGATGACTCGACGCAACACCTAAAAGTAATGAGTCCAAATAACTAACACCACCCACTCGCGACGATGTTAAAAGAAAGACCCACTCGATGCAAGGAAGTTCAGAAAACTACTGAGTTGGAAAAGCATAGTATAGAAGATACTATCGGCTAGTATACCCAATGAAAGTGATGCCTTGGATATGGTCGACATGAGAGCGAGTGTGGAAGCAATTGAAAAGAGGTCTCAAATTGGCGAAGGAATTGAAGGTCCTTCTATCCATGTAAAATGGAGCCTCGGCGGCAATTAGAAGAAATTCCAGAGTTACCGTTGGAGCGAAGATGTAATTAAGGAGGATAAGAAGTAATATAAGAATTATGTGACCCCCACGATTTGAAGATAAATGAAAAATGATTTGGGACTACTCTGGAGGACAAGAGTAGTTACAAGTAGGATTAGGAAATCTGGCGAATTGAAGGTCGTCGAGAATGATAAGAAGATTTGGCGGATTGAAGACTGCCAAAGAACGTAAGAAAGCAAGGTGATTCAAGGAACCTAGTTAAGAAGGTGGCTAATGAGCTTGCTTAGAGGAGAAAGCGAGATGAAACGAAGAGCATGAAATCCCTTACATTTTTCTAGAAGAAAAATGTTAAGGGGGTAATCGCAACAAAGAAGATACTCGAACAAGGAGTATGAAACGCAAGGTTTTACTCTATCTTTCAAGAAGAGCTACTCACTAGCGTCATTGAAAGAGATATGAAGTAGAAAGTAAAGTAAAGGAAGGTGATTAACCCAAACGATAAAGTGAAGAAGGAAAACAACATGAAACCGCTAAGTTAGTAGTGAAAGCCAATATGAAATACGACGCTAGAATTCAAGGCACATCCTACCGCAACGATCAAGGAAGTTGATCGCTGACCTAAGTCCCAAACAACTACAAACTCTGGAAAGAGCTAGTCATGGAACGTTTGAATGAAAGGGTGATAATGATAACTCACTTATGTGATAAGTCAGGACTAAAGACGAGTAGCCCTGAGATAAACTCCAAGGACAATTGACTGCGCGTGTGTCATCTAAGATGACAATTACTCTAGTAAGAGATGGACCCGAGTGGCGAAATGGTAAGGAGTATGGTGATCCATGAGAACACGAAAGAAAAATGGAGAAAACTAATTGGTTGAGAAAAGGACGAGGTGTGAAGCTTCACCTAAATTATGTTACATTACAATTCCAAAGAACATTAGGCTGGTGTATTTGAAAAGAAGCTTAGCTCAGAAAACTAAAAATAGATATGAGGCTTTAGAGAGCAAGGTCATTGGAAGCTTTGTAGAGGTCTGAAAGGACCCAAGAAGGATTGTCCCTAAGAAGGGATCCATACTAATGAGGACTTGAAGTGATTGTCTTGCCAAGATGGTGGTGATATGATTATTGGTGAGCATAAGGATTGTTTAAATTCTTTCATGAAGAATGCGTTGGTATAACAAGGAAAGCGAAGATGTTATATGTGTGATGCCAAAAGGAGCTTAGCCGGCGATATATCATAGATGATAGTACTTCTACATTAAAAAAAGGGAAGAATTAGAGGTGCCATAAAACGATGGACGAGCCAATATCGGCAAAAGCAAGAGAAATTGGGTAACGATGCGACTTAACGGATAACACAAAGGCTGCTTTGGGAGATAAGGACGGAGTTGAAGGACAAGGGCGAGTATGAGGAGTAAAAATGGAACTATCCATGGCCGATTTCCCTTACACGCCATAAAACAACGAAGACGACACGGAAAGACCCTAAAATGAGGTACTACAAAGATGTGCTTTTGCAATTTGAGTGTAATTCGGCATAATGGGTTAATATCACTCTTGTTAAGGGGGTAATCCCTTAACAAGTGATTAGTCACAAACGAAGTCAATATTTTCAAGTAGTGGGAAGCGTGTCCAAGGGCAAACCAAAAAGGGACGAAGGTAGGCGAGGAGCCATTGAAACGACCCTTTAATTGTGAAAGAGAACAATGAAGTAAAGTGCATGAACTAACCAAGGAGATGGTTAGCCGCGACACAACCTTATTGAACGATATTCATACGTTTCCTATAATTTTATTGTAACTCACGTTACGAACCGTTTATTCATTTTACACCTCCGTATTCTAATCAACATCTCATTTATTACTATCGCTCTATGTTAGAATACATACGATTAATCTCTGGTCGTCTCACGAAGTGAGCGACATTCGCAACTTTTTCAAAGTTTCTAATCACGAGAAATGTTAGGGCACCAAGCAAGAGATGCCCCCAACTTGGAGGTAAAAGCTTGCAAAAGATCAAAAAGGACCATGACAAAACCTAATTGAACTCTCATATTTTATACGTCTCTATGAAGCTATCCTCATCGTCAATCTATTCATCCCATCACCCTGTGAACGAGCGAACTTCGAGGACGAAGTTTCGGTTATGGGGGTAATGATGTAACAACCCTCAATTTATGACTAGGACAACTTACTTATAATTATCTAGGTATATATCCCTAGAGGCTTACCAAGAGAATTGACCTTCTAGACATTTAAGGAATAGTGATAATTGCCCTCTAGTTCAATGAAATACCATAGATAACTATGTAACAACCCTCATTTTATTAAAAATTATATATATGCTAGTTATGTTGCCTATGATCCATGTCATATGTATGAATTAGTCTTGGTTCTTTGCCAAGCTACTTGTATAACCTTCTCTTTGGGTGATTTATAAAAGCTTACCGGGGTTTAAATTCCCCTTTACCCAAAAAAAAAAAAATAATGCCCCTAAATTAGCAATCTAAAGCTATTAGTTGGTCCTAATTAAATCAAAAGAAATACCATTGAACAAAATTTAATTGCTAACTAATCAAGTTATATAAATAGAAACGAAGATTGCAAAACGAAGATAGAAACGAAGATAGAAAACGAAGATAGAAAACGAAGATAGAAAACGCTTAAGCTATCTTCGTTTCAACTCTCATTTTCGTTTAAACATTAACTTTCCAATATCTTTGTTCACTTATGGCTTCCTCATCTTGTTTATCTTGATCATCCTTAGATCTGTTCTTCACATAGTTTACATATTTGTTGTCTTGTTTTGCTGGTCTCCTTCGTCTTGAGAGTGTCGTTTGTTTGTTTTCATTATTGTTTCATTCATGTATGAAGGGAATACTTGCGTTTGATTTTAAAGCATTGGATGAGCGGTTTAGCCGTTTAAAGGAACATCAACCAATGTCTGGGAAGAAAAAGAATAAAGCAGGAACTCCTCCTAAAGGGAATATACCAAAATCAAGAGATCCTAAACCAAGTGGTGGTCCTAGTATCACTATTAAAACTCCTGGTGTGGATGAGAAAGTTGATTCTCCTGGTATAAATGTGAAGATTGGCACTGATCCAATAAGTAATTCGACTGTTGGGCCTGATGAGATTAATATAAAGGATTCTAGTGAGAAAAATTGCCATTCCCCTAAAACCACCATTGAGGATGATAATAATAATATAAGTGCTGATGGGAAAAAGCGGGAAAGTGAACAGGAGCCTAGTATAGCACCTGAAATAGGCAATAAAACTGCAAATACTGAAGCTATACCCATGCAACCTGTTGGTAGTTCTATCCATGAAGGTGAAGTATCGTATGCTGCAAAACTTAAGAGTGGATCAATTAAGAAGGTGGTGAACTTCAGGAAGCTAGAAAATAGTATCTATCGTGATGGTGTTGATATAGTTCTCCCAAAGGAGTCTGTCCGTGTTGTCCAAGATAGATTTGCTAACACGTTGTTTGGTTATTTTTTGGGAGATAGACTTGCCTATCCTATTGTTGAATACTATGTCAAAACGCATTGGACTAAGTTTGGGCTTCAGAATGTAATGATGAATGCGGATGGTTTTTTCTTCTTTAAATTCAATGATAAACAAGGTATGATTAATGTATTGGAGGGTGGTCCTTGGATTATAAGAAGCATGCCTATTTTTTTGAACACTTGGTCACCTTCAGCAAAGGTAAAAAAGGATGATATTAAAGAAGTAGCAGTGTGGGTTAAAATACACAATGTACCAATTGCTGCATATACGGATGATGGCCTAAGCTTGCTAGCTACTAAATTGGGTAACCCAAAAATGCTTGATTCTTATACGAGTGCCATGTGCACTGAGTCATGGGGCAGGAATAGTTATGCAAGGGCATTGATTGAAATATCGGCGGAAAAGGAGTTTAAGGATAAACTAACAATGGTGATTCCTGCTTTAGATGATGATCAGTTTGTCACTGAAACAATGAGGGTTGAGTATGAATGGCGCCCACAACGATGTGCTAATTGCTGTATTTTTGGACACAATACAGATGTCTGCCCAAAGAGAGTTAGAATTGTAAGGAAACCAGAGACTATGGTTGATAAAGATGGTTTTACTGCGGTCAGAGGAAGAAGGAAAGGAGGGGCCAAGGCCGGATTCCCTCTTAATAAACAGAAACAAAAGGTGGAATATCGACCGATTGTTAAACAAAAAGATGTGCCTAGTACTTCTGGCATTAACAAAGATGAAGGGATGAATTCTTCTAAATCATCTATTCAAACTCATAATTCCTATGAGTTATTGAATGACTATGGGAAAAATGATCATGAGCCAGTTATTAGGGAATATACTGAGGAGGAGCGGGCTGAATTGGAAAAGAATAAACAACCTATTTTGGTGGATATGGATTCGGATGATGAGGAAGTTGTTAACCTTGAGACTGAATATGGTGAAGTATTGAAAGATCCATTAGATAACTCTGAGGGGGCAAGCACTCCCGGTAAGATGGGTTCTAATGGGTAGTATCGCTTCATGGAATATAAGGGGGTTGAACCGCCCCCTGAAACAAAAGGAGGTTCGACAAGTAATCCAAGAGAATTTCCTTAATATTTGTGCGATTATGGAATCTCATGTGGATACTAGTAATGTCAATGATATATGTAGGAAAGTTTGTAGATCATGGAATTGGAATTCTAATGCAGGAGTTTGCTCTAAGGGAGCTAGGATTATTGTAGGATGGGATCATGATCTAGTAGATTTGATGATTATTTCTCAAACTGACCAGATTATGCCCAATATAATCATGTTTAAAGTTGATGGGAAAGCCTTGTTCTGTACATTTATTTATGCTGATAACTATTACCGAACAAGACGTGAAATGTGGAATGAGTTAAGGAAGTATAAGATATTTGTTCATGACAAACCATGGGTAATAATGGGTGACTTTAATTCATCGTTAAATTTGGAGGATAGCCTTTTGGGATCGTCCACCATTAGTTTAGGGATGAGGGACTTTAAGGAATGTGTTGAAGATATTGAAGTTATCGATATTAATAGTTCAGGGGTACACTACACATGGAACCAAAAGCCTAAGACAGGTATTGGAATCTTCAAGAAAATTGATCGTGTTATGGGTAACCTGATGTTCTTGGATGCGTTTCCTGCTGCAACTGCTAAGTTTTTGCCATATAAGGTGTCTGACCACTCTCCCTGTGTCTTGAAACTTCCTTCTGTAGCAAGAACTAGGCCTAAACATTTTAAGTTTCCGAATTTTATTGTTCATAAAAAGGGGTTTATTGAAGCTGTGGAGCGCCAATGGGATACAGAGGTACATGGACATGCTATGTATCAACTTGTTAATAAGTTGAAGTTGCTTAAGAAACCAATGAGACGTATTCTACATGATCAAGGCAATTTACATGCTAAAGTGGACAGATTACGGAATGAGTTGGATGCTATTCAACTTGAAATTGATGGAAATCCATTAAGTGTTGAACTTAAAGGGAAAGAAGCTGAAATTATGAAAAGTTTCAAGGATGCACAACGGGATGAAGAATCGTTTCTCAAACAGAAGTCTAAAGTGGAATGGTTACAGGTTGGTGATGCAAATTCTGCTTTCTTTCACAAATCCTTGAAATGCAATCATCATCGATCGAGAATTGAGACTATTAAGGATGTCCATGGGGTTGTATATGAGGGGGGAGATGTCCCTAATGCTTTTGTCACTCATTATACAAACTTCCTTGGGATAACAGGTACCACTTCTCTACATCCATCACCATAGCTTTTTTCTAAGAAATTGGATAATGTTAAAGCTGCTGCAATGATAAGAAAGGTTACTGATGATGAGATAAAGGATGCTATGTTTGCTATTGGAGAAAATAAGGCCCCTGGACCAGATGGTTATACTTCAGCTTTTTTCAAAAATGCTTGGAAGGTGGTAGGTAATGATGTTTGTCGTGCAGTTCATGAATTCTTTCGAAATGGATCACTTCTCAGACAGATTAATCATACTATTATTGCCTTAATTCCTAAGGTCACAACTCCTTATTCTGTGCAAGATTATCGACCTATTTCTTGTTGTAACACTTTGTACAAGTGTATCAGTAAGATTATTACCAACAGAATTAAGGAGGGTTTGAAAGATATTGTTAGCATAAACCAATCTGCCTTTGTGCCAGGAAGGAAAATTTCAGATAATATCTTACTGACTCAAGAAATTATGCACAATTATCATAGAAATATTGGCCCTCCAAGATGTGCTTTTAAAATTGATATACAAAAAGCATACGATACTGTTGATTGGCATTTCTTCGAGTCGACACTAAAGGGATTTGGATTTCACAGGACGATGATTAAGTGGATCATGGAGTGTGTGTCGAGTACCTCGTTCTCCATATGTGTCAATGGTAATTTATGTGGCATGTTTAAGGGAGGTCGGGGGCTAAGACAGGGAGACCCTATGTCTCCATATTTGTTCCCATGGTCATGGAAGTTCTTACACTTATGTTGCAACATTCAGTTTCTATTACTCCGGAGTTTCGTTTTCACAAGCATTGTGAGAAACAGAGAATCCTTAATCTTTGTTTCGCAGATGATTTATTTATCTTCTCTAGAGGAGAAACGAGTTCAGCTAGAGTGATTATGGATTCTATTAGAGCTTTCAGTGATATGTCTGGTTTGCTGCCTAGTCTACCAAAGAGCACAACATTTTTTTATAATGTTCCTGAGTATGTGAAGCATGCTATTCTTAACATTTTACCATTTGTTGAAGGCCATCTCCCAGTAAGATACCTTGGGGTTCCACTCATTTCTACTCGGTTATTAAATAAGGATTGTCAAATTTTGGTGGAGAAAATGGAGAAAAGAATAACTGATTGGAGGAACAAATCTCTCTCATTTGCGGGTAGGGTTCAACTTATACAATCAGTCTTGGCATCTTTGCATGTATTTTGGGCTTCGGTGCTTATCCTTCCTCAACGTATTTTTGATAATCTTGAGGCAAAGATGAGAGGATTTTTATGGTGCCAAGGAAATTTCATTAAGGGTAAAGCTAAAGTCTCATGGAAGAAAGTTTGTCTACCTAAAGCAGAAGGGGGACTTGGTATTAGAAGGATTATTGATGTGAATCGTGCTCTAATGACTTCTCATATCTGGAGTATCTTAACACATAGGGAGTCCTTATGGGTTCAATGGATCCATTCCTACCGGCTGAAAGATAGGAATTTTTGGGACGTACCTATCCCAACAAATTGCAGCTGGGGATGGCGTAAAATGTTACAATTAAGACATTTTATACAACCTCACATATGGTCAAAAATTGGCAATGGTATGAATACTTCTGTGTGGTTTGACAAATGGGTGGATATTTGCCCACTTAAAGCACATATTACCAACAGACAAGTGGTACAGGGGGGCTTCAATCTGCAAACGACTGTTTCTGAGGTAGTTCAGGATGGTGTCTGGCAATGGCCTATCGCTTGGTTGGATTTATTCCCAGTTTTAATTTCCATGCCTAATATCACAATTTTGCCTGACAAGCAAGATTGTTTATATTGGACAAATTCGAGTGGCAGGGAAGCTGATTTCTCATCCTCTGTTGTGTGGGATACTATACGGGGTAGAAAGGAGGAAGTATCTTGGTGGAAAGTTGTGTGGTTTTCTCAAAGGATACCAACACATGCGTTCTTGATGTGGCTTGTTATTAATCGAAAACTTAAAACACAGGATATTATGATGAGATGGCATGGTGGGAAGAATATGAATTATAATCTTGTTTGCTGTTCTTTATGCAAACAAGGGCCTGACTCACATAACCATTTGTTTTTTCAATGTAGTTATTCATCACAGGTGTGGTGTCAAGTTCGTCAGCTTGCCCAAATGGAGCTGATTAACCCGAATTGGAGTGACATATACGACTACCTTTGCTTGCGTGCTAAGTCTAACTCAGTTAAGAGTGTGATTGGAAGACTGCTTGTGGCAGCTACGGCGTATTATGTGTGGCAGGAAAGGAATAAGAGATTATTTACTACTGAAGCCCGCCCGCCTGAATTAATAAGAGATATGGTTACCTCCACAGTTCGTCTGAAGTTGGTTACTTTGAGGTTCAAGAAGACTGCTCAAGTCGATCGCTTTGTTAAAGCGTGGGATCTACCACATGAGTTAGTGGTGCTTGCAGATAATATCAGCTAAGATGCAGATTTCTTTAGTTATTTACTCTTAGATTAGCTATTTGTTATAGCTTTTTTTTTTTTTTGGGTAAAGGGGAATTTAAACCCCGGTAAGCTTTTATAAATCACCCAAAAGATGATTATTACAAGTAGCTTGGCAAAGTACCAAACTAATTCATACATATGATATGCCATATGTATGTGAAACAATAACGTCACAAACTAATAGTGAAACTAATTCATACATATGCTGTTTGTTATAGCTAATAGGTTGAGATTGTCATATTATTATACCTTATGGCTTGTTTCTTGTTCTGTTGAGTAACATATACATGGCATGTCATGGATATGAACTAGTTTGGCAACCAGCCATACTACTTGATTTGTAATGTTTGGTTATGGAATATAATTTACAGGGGTATCCCATTAACCAAAAAAAAGTTATATAAATAATAATGTAAGTCTCACAAGTTGAGATAACCATCAAAAATCCTTATAAATGTCCAACATTTAATCACTAAGTTAATTCATATATATATGGACATGAAAATAAAATTTGCTATCTCAAAATATACTTATAAGCTCATATGTACATAAAAGTGTTTAAATAATAATAAGTATATATATATATATATACATACATATGCCTAAAATAAATACAAGTTAATAAATAATGGCTTATGTAACAAATTAAAAACACAAAGTATATATACATATAGATATATATACACGACACACATATATACATATACTAAGACAAACAACTAACCTACACTACAATTAAACATATATTACTCTTACAAAACAAACACACCTTTACATATACATATATACATACATGCACACATTTTTTATAAAAAAAAAAAAGAAGAAAACCCCTTCCTCTTCCCCCCTTTAGGCCGGCCCCAACACACCCACACACACACCCTTCATTTCAAACTTTACATTCACTCTTTTAGTCTCACACTTTTCACATACTTCACACACGCACTCTTTTACTCTCAAGAAAAACTCTTCCACCCTCCTTTTCTTCTTCTTATTTTCGGCTCAAACAAAGGGGAAAAACACAAGGAAAAATCATACTTAAACTATATTAATAATAAGGGTTTAAGTTAGTTTACTAAAGGGTTAATTCAAGGAAGGATTAAGGGTTATTCTAGGCTTAGATTAAGGGTTGTAGGAAGCTTCAAGGTCACGAAAATCTGCCCATTTTCTTCATCAAAACCGAATTCAAAAGGGTATAAATCTTCATCCTTTTTGCTTGATTTAATCTTGTTCTTGTTTATATTCAAAGGTTTTATCAAAAGCTTACACTTTCTTCTTGATTTCTTTATAATACACACTTGATGAGGGCAAAGTTGATAGGATCTTTCTCCTCATGCACATGCATGTCGAAATCTTGGAGAAAGATTCAAGGATTCAACAAGTTTAAGACCCAAAAGTGTTGATATAGATTAAGTAGCTTTTATAGTGATTTTCCTTTGAAAGATTGATATATTTTTATACATTTTGAAGATATTATTTCTGGAAATTATGATTAAAAAATAGTCTTTATGTTGTTGAATGTTAGATCTATAAAAGTTTGTATTAAAAAGTGTTGATTTGAATGCATGCATGCTAGATTTAAAAAGGTTGGATCTTTTGTTGGATTATGAGATGAATGTAGACTTGTTATAAGTGAAAATATGTTTAAATGGATCTTGATATTCTGGAAAAAATTGATAAAATATCAAAGATGCAAAGCTTGAAATGAAACAAGTTGAAATAAGCTCAAAACCACAAACCGAAATATCAAAATAGACCAGCAAACCACGATCCAACAAAACAAAGAAACAGCAAAAAAAGATCAAAAGCAGGTATATAGTTATATTCAGAAGGAAGAGGATGTTTTGTTGGAGGAATACCTAGTTTCGACGCGATTGAGGAAAACGAAGATAGAAAACGAAGATAGAAAACGAACTTAGCAAAACGAAGATAGAAAACGAACTTAGCAAAACGAAGATAGAAAACGAATTTAGCAAAACGAAGATAGAAAATTATCTTATTTTCGTTTTGAAGCTTACGAACTTAAGCTATCTTCGTTCAGTTGGAGGAATACCTAGTTTCGACGCGATTGAGGAAAACGAAGATAGAAAACGAAGATAGAAAACGAACTTAGCAAAACGAAGATAGAAAACGAATTTAGCAAAACGAAGATAGAAAATTATCTTATTTTCGTTTTGAAGCTTACGAACTTAAGCTATCTTCGTTCAGTTTTTCACCTTACGAAGTTAAGCTATCTTCGTTCAGAACCTCACCTTAAGAACTTAAGCTATCTTCGTTTCAACCCTCATTTTCGTTTAAACATTAACTTTCCAATATCTTTGTTCTACCCAGCTTGCATGGGATCATGAGTTCAAAAGAGAGATCGACTAACTCCGGGGGTAATCCGCCTGGTCTTGCTTCAAAGATTAAGAATATTGATGGGAAGGTGAGACCACCTGTGAGGTCAATCCTGAAAAACCCTAATAAGGGTTCTAATGAGAAGAAAGCTGCTGAAGCTCGAAAAGCTGAATTAAAAGACCCAACAGGTGATAGTTCAAATGTTAATTCTGAGACATCTGCATCAAATCCCAAGGTAGAAGAATATGGTAACCCTTTGTATGATGCGGAGGGGAAAGCTGAGGGTCCAAAAAACAATTCTACCAGTTCTAATACTAATAATGTGGAACGTGGTGAAGATGGGGAAGTGGATGGTAGCATGGATGATAATTCTGAATTTGTTAAACAGCATGTGAATGATGGGAATTTAGGTGGTGGTTCTAATACTACCAATGAAACTCCTAGTTTTTCTGTGAATGGCGATGGTGTTGGTGATGGGATTCATCAATCTGTACCACCAGTTGCAAAGGTGGTGCAGCCTGATAAGGTGAACCAGTCTGATCCTCCGGTTGTTAATATCCCTTTTTCGTATGCAAAGGTGGTGCGATCTGATGTGAATAATAAACCAAAAGTTAATTTTCGTTCTTTGAGTGTGGAATTTAGTGTTGAAAGCATTGATTTGATTATTCCAAAAGAAGCTATTATGTCAGCAAATAGCAAATATGCTAATACTTTGGTTGGATATTTTCTTGGAAAAAGACTTGCTTTCCCCATTGTTGAAAACTACGTGAAGAATGCTTGGGCTAAATATGGGTTTCAGCATCTTATGATGAATGCATCCGGTTTCTTTTTCTTCAAATTTGAGGAGAAATCTGGTATGGAGAAAGTGTTAGAACAAGGAGCATGGTTAATTCGCTCAGTTCCTCTTTTCCTTAATATTTGGACTCCTGATTTTAGTATGTCCGACATTAAGAAGGTTCCGGTTTGGGTAAAGATGCATAATGTACCTTTGGTTATATTTAATGAAGATGGTCTAAGCATGCTTGCGACCAAGCTTGGAAGACCAGTTGCTTTGGATGATTATACGAATTCCATGTGCATTAATGCATCGGGTCGTAGTAGTTATGCTCAGGCTCTTATTGAATTGGATGCAGATAATGAGCTAAAATCTGAGTTGACTGTTGGAATTCCTAATATGGTTGGTGATGTTTTTTCGAAACACGTTATTAACATTGAGTACCAATGGAAACCTCCTCATTGTTCGACTTGCAAGGTGTTTAATCATGCAAGCGACCAATGCCCTAAATTGCCTAAAAAGGTCATACCAATTCCTAAAAAGGTTATATCAGAGGTGCACAGTGATGGTTTCCAGCTAGTTGGCAAAAAGAATGGTTCAAGGCAAGGATTTCCGGTCCAAAATCAGAAGAATAAGTTCGTATATCGGCCCGTGGTAAAACCAAAAATGAGTACTGATCAAGCAAGCACCTCTAAAGGGCAGATTCCAACCAAGAATTCGTTTGGAGTCTTGGTAGATGAAGATGGACAAAAAGGAGATGACCCGTTATCTGATTATGGGACTAAACAAAGTGTACCTGTACTTCGGGAAGCCACAGAAAGTGAAATGGCTGAAAAGGCTGCGAAATTAAAGGCAACGATGGATGCGGCATTTTCTGCTGATTCTGATAATGATGAAGTCGATGATGATTATGTGGAAAATATCTATGATGAATCTGATGATTTTATGGCTGCACATACGAAGCCTAATTCCACTTCTGAGGGGGCAAGCACTCTCGGTATGCACGGTTTTAATGGGTAGTATAGCTGCATGGAATATTAGGGGTTTGAACCGACCCCTCAAACAGAAAGAGGTTCGGCAGGTGGTAAGTGAAAATAATCTTAATGTTTGTGCTATCTTGGAATCCCATGTACATATTTCTAGTCTTATGGATGTGTGCAAAAGGGTGTTTAAAACCTGGGATTGGTAAGTTAGATCGAAAGGCTTTCTATTGTTCGTTTGTATATGCGGACAACTTATTATGGGATAATCTTGTACACATCAGCATTTTATACAAGGAAAACCGTGGGTGTTGTTGGGAGACTTTAACTCAGCGCTTAATTTGGAGGATAGCTTCTCTAGTTCTTCCAAAATTGATGTTGGTATGCGTGATTTTAAGGAGTGTATACAACAAATTGATATAATGGATATTAATTCTTCCGGGTTCCATTTTACATGGACTCAAAAACCCAAGCATGGAACAGGAACATTGAAGAAAATTGATAGAATCATGGGAAACGTTCGGTTTTGTGATGAGTTTCAATCCGCTCATGCCATCTTTCAACCCTATAGAATCTCGGATCATACCCCATGTGTCTTGAAACTTCCTAATGTTACTAGGCAAAGACCCAAACCATTCAAATTTGCTAACTTCCTAGTTCATAAGAAGGATTTTGCTGAAATGGTTAAAACTCATTGGGATACTCCTTTTACTGGATGCAAGATGTACAGATTAGTGAAAAAGCTAAGACTTTTGAAACATCCGATCCGAAGTATGCTCTTTAGGCAAGGAAATCTGCATAATAAGGTTAAGGAGCTTCGTCTTGAGCTTGATAGCATCCAAATAGCTATCGATGCTGATCCCTCTGATAAAGAATTAAGAAACCAGGAGATTGTTGCACTTTATGATTTTAAAGAGGCGGTTCTTGATGAGGAACGCTTCTTAAAACAAAAAGCCAAGATTGAATGGTTAGAGGTGGGTGACTCTAATACTTTGTACTTTCACAACTCTGTTAAAGCAAGATCTCACAGGAGCCGGATAGAGAAGATTCAAGACGTTAATGGAGTTGATCATGAAGGGGGTGGTGTGGCTACTGCGCTTGTAAAACATTATGAAGACTTCCTGGGAACTGAAGGGCCTCCATCTTGTTTTAATCCTAATGAAGTTTTCAGAAGAACTATTAGTAGGCAAAAAGCGGATTATATGGTTCGAGCGATCACTGATGCTGAAATTAAAGAAGCTATGTTCCCAATTGATGAAAATAAAGCCCCGGGTCCTGATGGGTATACCTCGCTCTTCTTTATGAAGACTTGGGATATAACGGGAAAGGAGGTATGTCTTGCCATTGTAACACCCGACGTTTAAAATATGGGTTTTCAAAAATCTTTCACCTAACGGTGTTAAATTGCGGAAGTAAAGACCGTAAAAGTCAAAACCGATCAAAACATTTCGGTTTCTGCGTTTAGTTGGTGTTACATGCCATATCAAACATTAGTTCAAATGAAAACCCAACGGTTGCCCAACGTTAAACAACCGTTCACACATTATTACATAAATTCGACATCAAAATGAAATGTATTCAAAAGTCTCCATAATAAGCAACTATGGGTAGCTAAGGCTCCTTCATTGCATCTACCCAAGCTCATAAGTCCTGCGTCACAAGTCCATCAAGCTAAACCTGAGGGAACAACCACATTAAAGAAACAAGTGTTAGCTATAAGAATAGCTAAGTAAGATCACACTTAATTTAAAAGCATTTGTCCAATTAAAACATTTCTCCATTATTAGACAAACTCATTAGGCACAACGCACAACACACAAAACTGCATAACAACTTCATATCAATTAGGATGAATCACCCTAAATGTGCCTATCCTGCATTACTTCATTACACACGTTTAACCACATAACTGCTTTCTACATTAACTGCTTTACTACGTTATTAACTGCGTTAATGTGTAACATAAGTTACACCCGACTAGATGACAAACCCCACACGGTTGTACATCAAGCGTCGTTAAGGAATGGCAAGCCAATCCAAGAGTAATCCGTATATGGAGGTTGGTCAGACCCCTCGTATTACTCGCCCTGCATTATAAAGACCATGTTGCAAGGAGCCACCCAAGCAACAACTACGTCAACGCACTTAGCCGGGCTAGGGCAAGTACGGGTTAAGCTTAACACTTTCCTGCATCAAAGTTTAACGAGCTCGATCCTGCATTATTTAGTTTAGGTGACTGCATTACCTAAACATTTTCTACGTTTACTGCTTTTACGTTTTGGGCCCTTAAACGTGCACGTGTCATGGCACTTAACGAGTCTAGTGTACTAGTTGAGCAAGCCATACAATCATGCACATATCCACAATCAACAACATACACTACATCTCAAAGCATCACAAGCTACTTCGTAATACTACATAAACTGCATAACAATATACTACATTAAGCAATACTTCATTTCACTCCGATAGGGTCTGCATTTCAGGTCTCATGGTCAACTACATATCCCATAATGCCTCCCGTGTAACCCGAGATACCCACATATATCATAAGTTACCGTTAAGGAAGTTATAAGTATGAAACCTTTGCTTGTTGAACCCTCAGCGTGACAAAAGTAGTGTATCTTACCTCGATACGGTTTAACAACAAGCTACAAGCACAATACAACGATGACTAGGTGTCTTCCAATAACCTAGAACAAGTATAAGATCGAAATATAAGCTAAACGACACCTTTTGTGAAATCTGGGCATGGTGCGCCGCACTTTCCATGTGGTGCGTCGCACCAATCCTCCAGGGAATTTCTATCAATAAAGGGGTGCGCCGCACCTACCCTTTGGTGCGTCGCACTAAACTCCCAGGGAAATTAGATTAAAGACAGGTGCGCCGCACCAGCCCTTGGTGCGTCGCATAACGGGGTGTACCAAAAACCAAACTGGCCAGTGGTGCGCCGCACCTCCCACACTGTGCGTCGCACCAACACTCCAGAAACTTTATATCCTCAGTGGGTGCGCCGCACCAGCCCTTTGGTGCGTCGCACCAGGGGTGCAGACCAGCAACTACACTTTTACGCTTTGATCAAACGAATCCCATACTAACCCATACCCCAAATCCAACCTGGGGATTTAAAATTAATCCTTTTAATTGCACTTTCATTACCTTTAATCAACCTATTAATCCCTAAATCCTTTACATCATAGACCAACCATTTAATCACCCGAATAACATGAAATTGATGAACGTTTAATCAAATAACCCAACCCAAACCCTTATGGCCTGGATTAAGACTAATATAAGACTCACACAATCAATCTCAGATGAGGAATACCTATATTACCTGTATTCGATGATAAAGATCCAAAGTCTAAGCAATACACGATCGATTCGGCTTCAAAACGAATAAGATCTAGGAAGAAACTAGAGAGGGAAGGGAGGGGATCAACTAGGGCTTGTTTGAGAGGAAGGAAATCTGCATAAAGCTCTCAAAGACAACCCTTAAACCTCTAAACCCGTTTTTGACTTTGCACACATGCCAAAACTAACCCCTAATCTTCCTAATCCTTCATTATTGGTCACAAACTACATTATTGACCACATACAACATTAATCCTTCATTAAATGTCACTACATAGACATTAACCTTCATATTACACACATTTATACTACATTACATTTAGGCTTACAAGCCTCACACATAACACACATTAACTTCATATAAGCATTAAATCTACAATAGACTTAACGACACACACGATGTTGACTTAACGGCATTAGTCAACTAATAAAGAAAAGTTTGGGATGTTACAATTACCTCCCCCTTAAGAGGATATCTCTTTACTATGGTTATGGAGGTGTTAACTCTGATGTTACACAAATCTGTGCAACATTCTCCGGGCTTCAGGTTTCATAACTTGTGTGGAGAACAACGAATTATTAACATTTGTTTTACAGATGATCTCTTTCTCTTTGGCCGAGGTGATCTTGCTTCAGCCAAAGCTATTATGGACGGGCTTATGGAGTTTTCTAATGCCTCAGGACTTATGCCTAGTCTAGCTAAAAGCACGGCTTTCTTTTGTAATGTTCCTGATCGTATTAAGAGGGCTATTTTGGAGATCCTCCCATTTGAAGAAGGCTCTCTTCCGGTTCGTTATCTTGGTGTTCCACTTATTTCATCTAGACTTTTACACAAAGATTGCACAATTTTGGTTGAAAGGATGGAGGCTAGAATAAGTGATTGGAAGAACAAGTCTCTTTCGTTTGCTGGCAGGTTACAATTAATCAATTCAGTTCTCTCTTCCATGCATATTTATTGGGCTTCAGTTTTCATTCTCCCTGCTAGTATCATTTCTGATTGGAATTAAAAGAATTTGTGATGTTAACAAAGCTCTTATGACTTCTCATGTATGGAGTATCTTGAATAATCAAAAGTCTCTTTGGGTACAGTGGATTAATGTGCATAAACTCAAGGGAAGAAATTTCTGGGATGTCCCTTTGAAAGCTGGCTCAACATGGGGATGGCGTAAGCTTCTTCAATTGCGAGAAGTAATCCGACCACATATTAAGTATCTGATAGGGGATGGGTGTACTACTTCAGCTTGGTTTGGTAATTGGGCTTCTATTGGCCCTTTATGTAAGTTTATTACATATAGAGAGATGACTAGAGCGGGATTTCGTCTTGATGCAACTGTTAATGATGTTCTAACTAATGGACGCTGGAAATGGCCAATTGCCTGGTTTGATCTATTTCCAGTGCTTATAAATGTTACTCCTCCTGTTCTTCGTCCTGCTGTTTCTGATGTAATTACTTGGCATGATAATAATGGGAAGGAAACTGGTTTTTCAGCCTCTTCCACATGGGAAACCATCCGAGTTAGAAGACCAGTTGTTCCTTGGGTTGATCTTATTTGGTTTGCACATAGTATTCCGAGGCACTCATTTCATGTCTGGCTTATTATGAGAGAAAAACCGAAGACTCATGATAAGATGAAGCAATGGGATGTTAGTGGTTCTACTAACTTAAATCTACTTTGCTGTTCCCTCTGCAAGCGTGGACCTGATTCGCATCAACATTTATTTTTTGAATGTAATTACTCATTGCAGATTTGGAATTTGGTTCGCCCCTTTTAATGGGATTTCATGCGGTTCCAAACCGATGGACTGATATCACTTCAATGCTATTGTTGACATCAAAGCTAATCTTGCCAAGACGGTTATTGCTAAGCTTTTGATTGCTGCTTCGGCTTATTACTTATGGCAAGAGAGAAACTCCAGATTATTTTCTCCTAAAGAAAGATCGGTTGCTCAATCGCGTGATGTTATTGTGTCTACTGTCCGGATGAAGTTAGCCACTATGAAGTTCAAGAAAAAGATTCAAGGAAGAAGCATCCTAGAAGAATGGAAGTTGGATATCACGTAAACATTTATTAAACATCACTTTTATTGTTTTGCCATTAAGAAGTCAACCAGTCTTCTAAATGTGTCCCTCTGACAGGCCTTTGGATTTATCTAAGGGTAGGAGTCTCCATTTGGTTAGCCATTTTGAGCTCTTCAATGTGATGTGCATGTTTGAGATTTGGTTTCGATTTGGTAGAATGATAGAGGTTGATGTTTGATATTGGTTACTTACATATTAGAGGTATTATTAATGCTTTTGATGTTATTAGCCTTTTTTATGTATTGTTCAGCTAGGTCGTTTGTGACGTTATTGTTTCACATACATATGGCATGTCATATGTATGAATTAGTTTGGTACTTTGCCAAGCTACTTGTAATAATCTTCTTTTGGGTGATTTATAAAAGCTTACCGGGGTTTAAATTCCCCTTTACCCAAAAAACAAAATCATGTAAAAATGCATTTTTAGCACACACATGCACCACAATCAAATAATCATCAAAACATCATAAAGTTACTGTGAAAAAGTAATTATAATATTACAAAACTCAACTTGTAAAGTTCAAGGCAATAATAAGCTTAAAAACCACCTTTTCGGGTCAAATAAGCACTAACCGAAAGCTTTAAAATGCACATATCACACCACCACCACTATCACGACTTGGGACACCAAAATATGATGAACTTTCTGGAAATAATGAAACAAGAATGAAAATCCATTTTGAAGCATTTTAATTGCTTAAGAAATGAGGCTAAAATCACTATTTCGGTAAACGATTTTTAAGCTTAAAGTCCTCAAAATAAGCAAGACACAAGAGAGGTTGAATTGATATAAATTTTTATTGATAAAAGTTACCTAAAAGGCCTGGGATT
This sequence comes from Erigeron breviscapus, assembly GCA_034093135.1. Lineage (NCBI taxonomy): Eukaryota > Viridiplantae > Streptophyta > Magnoliopsida > Asterales > Asteraceae > Erigeron > Erigeron breviscapus. The sequence continues at coordinate 38,035,952 of CM067175.1, read as the reverse complement.
TTTGGCTAAAATATTGTGTGGTGATTTCTAAGAATTTCCATGATTTATTGAATTTAAATGGTAATTAAAAGGCATATAAATCAATAAATAAATTATGTAAATCATGAATTTGGTTTAATCTTCCTAACCAATGATAATAATAGCTAAAAAATACTGGACCAAATTATTAAAATCCAAGAAACAAGTGTTTTACATTTTTAAAGGCAAACAAGTAAGTAAAATCACTAATTAATCACTATTATTTAAATTATAGAGAAATTACATAAATAAATGTATAAAACATAATATTATAAGTTAAAAAGCATAAAATTCAGAATATAACTCATATATAATTACTCATAAATTATAAAGGTAATTATGACACTTAAAAGTATTTTTAAAGAATTATTTGGTTAATAAATCAATAAAATGAATAAATAATTAATTAAATAATATTAAATTAAATAAATGATTATAATCAGAAAATACTTATAAATATTAATATTATAAGATTACTAATATCAAATAACATGAATAAGCAAAGCATACAATGGGAAACCATGACAATCAAAGCCAAGTAACTGAAATTCCAACAAACGTATAAATACGTATAATGAGGAAACGACTCTCTCCACCGAACCTTTTCCAATCAAATATTGTAAGCATTATAATGCACTTAAACTCCATAATTTAACAACAACCAAAGATGGGCAAGTCTACTAGTATACATCTCATGATCTAGCTCACTAGTTCATGTCATGCGAACTTACGTCGTGAATATATACGTTATGGTTTAGGCTTGCTTGAGGCGCAACAAAGGCGAAGGATTCGCATTTGATCAGCCCGTATCACTCTCGAATCATGTGAGTCATAGCCCCCCTTTCAAACTCTTTTATGTGTTTTACTTTCGGGGTGAAAAGCATGATAAATAAAATTGTTTTCTTTTATGAAATGATACCTTGAAAGAATGTTTATGATATGGGATTTATGTTGTATGTTCAATGTGATATATGTTATATGATGAGCTTGAGTACTGTCAAACGGTGGTCCCCTGTACACTACTATTAACTCATTGAGGCTTGTAGTTAGAGGGTTGCGCAACTAGGATTCGTCCCCTCACTCACCAAGATGGCAGCGGGTTGACTGGCCGCCCTCATCTCCGGTCTGCCTAGGGGTGCTCTAATCTACTTTATATATTATTGGTCGTCTCCATGGCACGACCCCTTTATTATTATTATTGCACGTGATTGACAGCATGTGCTTCTATCATTACTTCTTCGGGACATATTACCATTACTATTATTTTGACGTTAAATGGTCTTAGTAGTGGCTCAAGCCAAACTCATCAAATATGCCTTTGCCCAAGTGTTATTGATACTATTGGTGGTTGGTTATTATTGATTGAACATACGGTTTGGGTATTGGACTATATATTGAAATCTTGGAAGTTGTGGAATTTGGCAATAATAAATTATAAATGACCGCATGATTTGGGAATGATATATGATTAATCGTTTGATATACTTTTTCTCTCATGATGATTTTGAAAATTTTTGAGCTTTATAATTAACCATGGATTCTCAACGCTTCGAAATAACAATATGGTATTTGGAAATCTTGATGGCTTGGTATGGCAAATTTGTCGGTCATGTGGTTTGGGCACATTGATATGTAATAATATGTTTTCTAAGTATTGAAATGGATATCTAACGAGATTTACTTGAAAACCTATGCACTCACCAACTACGTTTTCGTAGTTGACACTTTTTCTTCATGCTTTTCAGGATTTAGCATTAGCTTTGAGGAATTATATGCATCATGATTGTATGCATTGCATTTTTGGAGTCAAAGATCAAACCTTGTAATGGGCAATGGAATCCGCCTTGATCATTGTAGTATATCATCACATGTAATTGTTATTTGTTTCGTGGACCTAATATCCAAGTATGGTGGACGCATTGTACTTGGAAATTTGTTCACATGCGTGTACATTTGTAAATTATTTTATCAAATAAAGCTATGGTGAATGTTTATCTAGTACCCTTTTGTTTTCAATACTCGACTTTCTGTACATCTCATTGTTCCGCCTTAGTATGATAAACATACGGTTTATCATAGTGTAACAATCCTCAATTTCCGACTAGGACAACTTACTTGTATTTATCTAGGTATCTATCCCTAGAGGTTTATTAAGAGAATTGACCTTCTAGACATTTAGGACACGGTGATATTTGCCCTCTAGTTCAATAGAATGCCAAAAGGAAGCCAGTTGCCTTAGAAATGCCATAAACGATAACTATAATTATCCAAGACAATCTCCAAGTGAATACATAATGACAATTTTCTAAGCATGTGATACCATCAAGCATCTGAGAAACCAAACAAGTCGACAACTCCAATAATAACAATATAGAACAGAATTTTAATCCAAGAAATTAAGTTATAAAAATAAGCATGGCTTAAAAGTTGTGTTAGCAACCAAGAATCCTTATTATTGCCCTACAATTCAAACACCAAGCTAATTAAAGTACAAGTGAGCATAAGTATATAATGACCATCTCAAATCTTTATTTATAAACCTTATGCATACAAAAGTGTTTGAATAATATTAATATTGAAGTTATAACTAAAAATAAATACAAGGTTGTAAACAATGAACCAAGTGACAAATTTAAAATACAAAATGTACTTGTATGCATACACATACATATATACGGCTCCATATATATGAATGGAACACATATTTGTAATTTTAAAAGCACTAGACAACTAGTAAGACAAATACCTTATACGAATCCATACATACAATATGTACACACATGCATGCAAAACAACTAACAAAAAGTTTAAATACAAATATATAAACTTACATACACTTAATATAAAACAAAATTTGAAAATCACCTTCCTTTTTCCCTTGCAAAAACCGGCCTCCCTTCCCCATAACCTATTACCCAATCAAAAATTAGCTAGATGCATTATTCTTACACTTCCAAGGCACTTCATACCTAAAGCCACACTCTAATACCATTTTCTGTAACACCCCAACTAAGGCGGAACAATGAGATGTACAGAAAGTCGAGTATTCAAAACAAAGGATAATAGATAAACATTCACCATAGCTTTAATTGATAAAAGGATTTACAAATGTACAAGCATGTGAACTAATCCCCAAGTACAATGCGTCCACCGTACTTGGATATTAAGTCCACGAGACAAATAACAAATACATGAAACGGTATACTACAATGATCAGGGCGGATTCCATTGCCCATCAGAAGGTTTGATCTTTGACTCCAAAGTGCAATGCAAACAATCATGATGCATATAATTCCTCAAAGCTTATGCTAAATCCTGAAAAGCATGAAGAAAAAGTGTCAACTACGAAAACGTAGTTGGTGAGTGCATAGGTTTTCAAGTAAACCTCGTTACATATCCATTTCAAAACTTAGAAAACACATATCAATATACCCAAACCACATAAGCGACGAATTTCCCATATCAAACTATCAAGTTTTCCAAATACCATAATGTTATTTCAATTGTTGAGAATCCATGGTAACTATAAAAGCTCTCACTTTTCAAAATCATCATGAGAGGAAAATATATCAAACGATTAATCATATATCACACCCAAACCGTATGTTCAATCAATAATAACCAACCATCCATAATATTAACAACACTTGGTCGAAGGCATAAATTGATGAGTTTGGCTTGAGCCACTACTAAGACCATTTTACGTCAAAATTATAATAATGATAATATGTCCCGGAGAAATGATAATAGAAGCACATGCTGTCAATCACGCGCAATAATAATAATAATAAAGGGGTCGTGCCATGGAGACAACCAAATATACAAAGTAGATTAGAGCACCCCTAGGCAGACCGGAGATGAGGGCGGCCACAGAGGCGGCCCGTCAACCCACTGCCATCTTGGTGAGTGAGGGGACAAATCCTAGTTGCGCAACCCTCTAACTACAGGCCTCAATGAGTTAATAGTAGTGTACAGGGGACCACCATTTGATAGTACTCATGCTCATCATATAACATATATCACATTGAACATACAACATAAATCCCATATCATAAACATTCTTTCAAGGTATCATTTCATAAAAGAGAATTGACCTTACTTGTTTTGAATACTCGACTTTCTGTACATCTCATCGTTTTATAGTGAAATCATCTTCTAATGATATTGGCTCATGAAGTGAGCGACATTTGTAACTTTTTCGAAGCTTCTAATCACGAGAAATGTTAGGGCACCAAGAAAGACATGCCCCCAACTACGGAGATCAAAAGCTTATAAGTAGCCAAAAAGGGTCAGGATGAAACCTAGTTGAACTCTCACATTCTATACGTCTCTGTGAAGCTATCTTATCGTCAGCCTATTCATTCTTACTACCGTGTGAAACTTCGAGGACGAAGTTCCTGTTAAGGGGGTAATGATGTAACAACCCTCAATTTTCGACTAGGACAACTTACTTGTATATATCCAGGTATCTATCCCTAGAGGTTTATTAAGAGAATTGACCTTCTAGACATTTAGGGCACGGTGATATTTGCCCTCTAGTTCAATAGAATGCCAAAAGGAAGCCAGTTGCCTTAGAAATGCCATAAACGATAACTATAATTATCCAAAACAATCTCCAAGTGAATACATAATGACAATTTTCTTAGAATGTGATTTAAACCATCAAGCATCTGAGAAACCAAACAAGTCGACAACTCCAATAATAACAATATAGAACAGAATTTTAATCCAAGAAATTAAGTTATAAAAATAAGCATGGCTTAAAAGTTGTGTTAGCAACCAAGAATCCTTATTATTGCCCTACAATTCAAACACCAAGCTAATTAAAGTACAAGTGAGCATAAGTATATAATGACCATCTCAAATATTTATTTATAAACCTTATGCATACAAAAGTGTTTGAATAATAATAATATTGAAGTTATAACTAAAAATAAATACAAGGTTGTAAACAATGAACCAAGTGACAAATTTAAAATACAAAATGTACTTGTTTGCATACACATACTTATATACGGCTCCATATATATATGAATGGAACACATATTTGTAATTTTAAAAGCACTAGACAACTAGTAAGACAAATACCTCATATATTCATCCATACATACAATATGTACATACATGCATGCAAAACAACTAACAAAAAGTTTAAATACAAATATATAAACTTACATACACTTAATATAAAACAAAATTTGAAAATCCCCTTCCTTTTTCCCTTGCAAAAACCGGCCTCCCTTCCCCATAACCCATTACCCAATCAAAAATTAGCTAGATGCATTATTCTTACACTTCCAAGGCACTTTATACCCAAAGCCACACTCTAACCCTTCCTTCACACTCCATAATCATTTTACATCTTCCCAATACACACACAAACACATTTCTCTCTCAAAAATTTTGCATTCTCTCCTCCCTTCCTCCTCTTCATTTTGACATAAACAAACAAGAAAAACAAGGATAAAAATCAAATCTAAACAATAATAATAATAAGGGTTTACAAAGGATTAATCAAGGGTTATATCAAGCTAGGATTTGGGGTTATTTCAAGCAAGGATTAAGGTTGTTTGGGGCCTTGAAAGCCACGAAATTTTCTGCATAAAACCATCTCCAAATCCGGGTTCATCAAGGGGTATAACTCATTATCTCTTTGTTTAATCTATCTTGTTTTTGTATATACTAAAAGATTTTTATCAAAAACCATGTTTTTCTTTGATTTTCTTCTTGAAAATACACTTAATGAGGGCATGTTGATAGAATCTTTTCTTTCATGCCATTGCATGTCAAGATCTAGAGGAAAGATTCAAGGATTCAACAAGTTCAAGACCCAAAAGTGTTGTTTTATGTTAATATCTTATAAAAGTGACTTTTTGTTTGAAAGATGAATATATTTTTATACATCTTGATGAATATATTTCTGGGATTTTTCATAAAATGAAAGCTTTTATGTTGTTAGATGATAGATCTATAAAGATTTGTATTGAAAAGGATGAGATGAATGCATGCATGTTAGATATAAGAAAGTTGGATCTTTTGTTGGATTATGAGATGGATATGGACTTGTCTTGAGTGAAAAATATGTTAATCTTAATGTTAATATTCTGGAAATAATGAAGAAATAACAAAGATTTGAAGCTTGGAGCAAAACAAGTTAAAATAAGCTAGAAATCATAAATCGAAATCAAGTAAAAAGACATTTTGAGCACACACATGCACCATAATCAAATGACCACAAAAATACTGAAAAGTTACTATATACAAATTATATTAAGGTTACAAAACTCAACTTGGTTGGTCCATGGCAATAATAAGCTCAAAAATCATCTTTTCGGGTCAAATAAGCACTAACCGAAAGCTCTAAATTTCACTTATCACACCACCACCACTATCACGACTTGGAATACCAAAATATGATGAACTTTCTGGAAATATAGAAATAAGAATGAAAATCCATTTTGATGCACTTGAATTGCTTAAGAAATGAGGCTAAAATCACCATTTCGGCAAATGATTATTAAGCATAACGTCCACAAAATGAGCAAGACACAAGAGAGGTTGAAATGATATGAATTTACCATGATAAAATTTGCCTAAAAGGTCTGGGATTTTTAGCCAAAAAGTTATGTGGTGATTTTTAAGAATTTCTATTAATTATTGAATTTAAATGATAATTAAAAAGGAAAATAAATAAATAAATAAATATAAATTAATAAAAATAAATAAATATATAAATCATAATATTATAAGTTACAATGCATAAAAGTCAGAATATAACCCAAATATAATTAGCCATAAATTATAAAGGCAAATGAGGTACTTAAAAGTATTTTTAAAGAATTATTTGATTAATAAATCAAGAAAATGAATAAATAATTAATTAAATAATATTAAATTAATGGAAAAATTTCATAAATAAATATATAAATCATAATATTATAAGTTACAATGCATAAAAGTCAGAATATAACCCAAATATAATTAGCCATAAATTATAAAGGCAAATGAGGTACTTAAAAGTATTTTTAAAGAATTATTTGATTAATAAATCAAGAAAATGAATAAATAATTAATTAAATAATATTAAATTAAATAAATAGTTATAAATCAGAAAGTATAAATAATTAATTAAATAATATTAAATTAAATAAATGGTTATAAATCAGAAAGTACTCATAAATATTAATATTATAAAGTTACTAATGTCAAATATTATGATTAAGCAAAGCACACAATGGGAACCATGAAAATCAAAGCCAAGTTACCGAAATTCCAACAATGTATAAATACGTATAATGAGAAATCGACATTCTCTATCAAACATCCTCTAACCAAATGTTGTGAGCAATGTAATACACTTGAACTCCATAATTTAATAACAATCAAAGATGGGCAAGTCTACTAGTACACATCTCATGATCTAGCTTACTAGTTCATGCCACACGAACTTATGTCGTGCATATATATACTATGGTTTAGGCTTGCTTGGTGAGGAACACAACTAGGAGAAACTCTCGCATTGCCAAGAAGTAACACTCTTTAATCATGTGAGTCATAGCCCCCTTTCAAACTCTTTTATGTGTTTTACTTTCGGGGTGAAAAGCATGATAAATAAAATTGTTTTCTTTTATGAAATGATACCTTGAAAGAATGTTTATGATATGGGATTTATGTTGTATGTTCAATGTGATATATGTTATATGATGAGCTTGAGTACTGTCAAACGGTGGTCCCCTGTACACTACTATTAACACATTAAGGCATGTAGTTAGAGGGTTCCGCAACTAGGATTCGTCCCCTCACTCACCAAGATGGCAGCGGGTTGACGGGCCGCCTCTGTGGCCGCCCTCATCTCCGGTCTGCCTAGGGGTGCTCTAATCTACTTTGTATATTTGGTTGTCTCCATGGCACGACCCCTTTATTATTATTATTATTGCGCGTGATTGACAGCATGTGCTTCTATTATCATTTCTCCGGGACATATTATCATTATTATATTTTGACGTAAAATGGTCTTAGTAGTGGCTCAAGCCAAACTCATCAATTTATGCCTTCGACCAAGTGTTGTTAATATTATGGATGGTTGGTTATTATTGATTGAACATACGGTTTGGGTGTGATATATGATTAATCGTTTGATATATTTTCCTCTAATGATGATTTTGAAAAGTGAGAGCTTTATAGTTATCATGGATTCTCAACAATTGAAATAACATTATGGTATTTGGAAAACTTGATAGTTTTTTTGGTTAATGGGATACCCCTGTAAATTATATTCCATAACCAAACATTACAAATCAAGTAGTATGGCTGGTTGCCAAACTAGTTCATATCCATGACATGCCATGTATATGTTACTCAACAGAACAAGAAACAAGCCATAAGGTATAATAATATGACAATCTCAACCTATTAGCTATAACAAACAGCTATTCTAAGAGTAAATAACTAAAGAAATCTGCATCTTAGCTGATATTATCTGCAAGCACCACTAACTCATGTGGTAGATCCCACGCTTTAACAAAGCGATCGACTTGAGCAGTCTTCTTGAACCTCAAAGTAACCAACTTCAGACGAACTGTGGAGGTAACCATATCTCTTATTAATTCAGGCGGGCGGGCTTCAGTAGTAAATAATCTCTTATTCCTTTCCTGCCACAAGCAGTCTTCCAATCACACTCTTAACTGAGTTAGACTTAGCACGCAAGCAAAGGTAGTCGTATATGTCACTCAAATTCGGGTTAATCAGCTCCATTTGGGCAAGCTGACGAACTTGACACCACACCTGTGATGAATAACTACATTGAAAAAACAAATGGTTATGTGAGTCAGGCCCTTGTTTGCATAAAGAACAGCAAACAAGATTATAATTCATATTCTTCCCACCATGCCGTCTCATCATAATATCCTGTGTTTTAAGTTTTCGATTAATAACAAGCCACATCAAGAACGCATGTCTTGGTATCCTTTGAGAAAACCACACAACTTTCCACCAAGATACTTCCTCCTTTCTACCCCGTATAGCTTCCCTGCCACTCGAATTTGTCCAATATAAACAATCTTGCTTGTCAGGCAAAATTGTGATATTAGGCATGGAAATTAAAACTGGGAATAAATCCAACCAAGCGATAGGCCATTGCCAGACACCATCCTGAACTACCTCAGAAACAGTCGTTTGCAGATTGAAGCCCCCCTGTACCACTTGTCTGTTGGTAATATGTGCTTTAAGTGGGCAAATATCCACCCATTTGTCAAACCACACAGAAGTATTCATACCATTGCCAATTTTTGACCATATGTGAGGTTGTATAAAATGTCTTAATTGTAACATTTTACGCCATCCCCAGCTGCAATTTGTTGGGATAGGTACGTCCCAAAAATTCCTATCTTTCAGCCGGTAGGAATGGATCCATTGAACCCATAAGGACTCCCTATGTGTTAAGATACTCCAGATATGAGAAGTCATTAGAGCACGATTCACATCAATAATCCTTCTAATACCAAGTCCCCCTTCTGCTTTAGGTAGACAAACTTTCTTCCATGAGACTTTAGCTTTACCCTTAATGAAATTTCCTTGGCACCATAAAAAACCTCTCATCTTTGCCTCAAGATTATCAATAATACGTTGAGGAAGGATAAGCACCGAAGCCCAAAATACATGCAAAGATGCCAAGACTGATTATATAAGTTGAACCCTACCCGCAAATGAGAGAGATTTGTTCCTCCAATCAGTTATTCTTTTCTCCATTTTCTCCACCAAAATTTGACAATCCTTATATAATAACCGAGTAGAAATGAGTGGAACCCCAAGGTATCTTACTGGGAGATGGCCTTCAGCAAATGGTAAAATGTTAAGAATAGCATGCTTCACATACTCAGGAACATTACAAAAAAATGCTGTGCTCTTTGGTAGACTAGGCAGCAAACCAGACATATCACTGAAAGCTCTAATAGAATCCATAATCACTCTAGCTGAACTCGTTTCTCCTCTAGAGAAGATAAATAAATCATCTGCGAAGCAAAGATTAAGGATTCTCTGTTTCTCACAATGCTTGTGAAAACGAAACTCCGGAGTAATAGAAACTGAATGTTGCAACATAAGTGTAAGAACTTCCATGACCATGGGAACAAATATGGAGACATAGGGTCTCCCTGTCTTAGCCCCCGACCTCCCTTAAACATGCCACATAAATTACCATTGACACATATGGAGAACGAGGTACTCGACACACACTCCATGATCCACTTAATCATCGTCCTGTGAAATCCAAATCCCTTTAGTGTCGACTCAAAGAAATGCCAATCGACAGTATCGTATGCTTTTTGTATATCAATTTTAAAAGCACATCTTGGAGGGCCAGAAAACTTGATAGTTTGATATGGGAAATTCGTCGGTTATGTGGTTTGGGTATATTGATATATGTTTTCTAAGTTTTGAAATGGATATGTAACGAGGTTTACTTGAAAACCTATGCACTCACCAACTACGTTTTCGTAGTTGACACTTTTTCTTCATGTTTTTCAGGATTTAGCATAAGCTTTGAGGAATTATATGCATCATGATTGTTTGCATTGCACTTTGGAGTCAAAGATCAAACCTTGTGATGGGCAATGGAATCCGCCCTGATCATTGTAGTATACCGTTTCATGTATTTGTTATTTGTCTCGTGGACTTAATATCCAAGTACGGTGGACGCATTGTACTTGGGGATTAGTTCACATGCTTGTACATTTGTAAATCCTTTTATCAATTAAAGCTATGGTGAATGTTTATCTATTATCCTTTGTTTTGAATACTCGACTTTCTGTACATCTCATTGTTCCGCCTTAGTTGGGGTGTTATAGAGCCAAATAAGCATTCACCATAGAAGACCCTAAAGAGTGAATGTAAAGTTTGAAATGGAGGGTGTGTGTGTGGGTGTGTTGGGGCTGGCCTAAAGGGGGGGAAGAGGAAGGGGTTTTCTTCTTCTTCTTTTTTTATAAAAAATGTGTGCATGTATGTATATATGTATAAGTGTGTTTGTTTTGTAAGAGTAATATATGTTTAATTGTAGTGTAGGTTAGTTGTTTGTCTTTTTTTCAGTAAAAGGCTGTCACCCCTGATTATAATATATAATCAATCAAGAACAGGCAATCTAGCTGAAGTGCTAGACTGACTTTACAAAGTACATGCTACATGCAAAGACCAAAAACATAAGAGGTAACACACTACCTCACGTACAACAAACGCTATGGAACAAAGAAAATCAAAGACAATTAACCGTTGATAATTGAGGAAGCTGGAAGATCCCAAGCAATTCTCATCTCCTCCACACGCCTAGCCTTCTTGAACCTGAATGTAAATAACTTTAACCTCACAGTAGCAATAATTGAAGCCCCTAGGAGATCATGAGGGCGCTTCTTCCTAGTGTACAATCTTTTATTTCGTTCCCCCCATAAAAAGTAAACACACGCAGCAAAGCATAGCTTTGTAACCACACTTCTGACCGAATCTTTATGTGCAAACTGACTAACATCAGAGACAATGTCATCCCACTTCTTTGAAGATGTCAGAAAGTTAGCCTTAGCCCTAACAATATCCCATACCTGCGAAGAATAAGCACACTCAAAGAAAAGGTGAGCATGAGAATCAGGTTGTGATCCATTATCCCCATACCTGTTTACTTTGGTTATGGAGATCCTCACTCTCATTATTCGTCGTAATGTTGCCAATGCTCCTTATTTTGGCTTTCATCCCCAATGCGAAGATATGAATATTGTTAATTTATGTTTCGCTGATGATTTATTCATATTCATACGTGGTGATGTTGATTCTGCGGCTGTCATCATGAATTCCCTTGAGGAGTTTAATATATATATATATATATATATATATATATATATATATATATATATACATAGATATATATATATATATATATATATATATATATATATATATATATATATATATATATATATATATATATATATATATATATATATATATATATATATATATATATATATATATATATATATATATATATATATATATATATATATATATATATATATATATATATATATATATATATATATATATATATATATATATATATATATATATATATATATATATATATATATATATATATATATATATATATATATATATATATATATATATATATATATATATATATATATATATATATATATATATATATATATATATATATATATATATATATATATATATATATATATATATATATATATATATATATATATATATATATATATATATATATATATATATATATATATATATATATATATATATATATATATATATATATATATATATATATATATATATATATATATATATATATATATATATATATATATATATATATATATATATATATATATATATATATATATATATATATATATATATATATATATATATATATATATATATATATATATATATATCATATATATATATATGTATATATATATATATATATATATATATATATATATATATATATATATATGTATGTATATATATATATATACTTATTATTATTTAAACACTTTTATGTACATATGAGCTTATAAGTATATTTTGAGATAGCAAATTTTATTTTCATGTCCATATATATATGAATTAACTTAGTGATTAAATTGTTGGACATTTATAAGGATTTTGATGGTTATCTCAACTTGTGAGACTTACATTATTATTTATATAACTTGATTAGTTAGCAATTAAATTTTGTTCAATGGTATTTCTTTTGATTTAATTAGGACCAAATAATAGCTTTAGATTGCTAATTTAGGGGCATTATCTACTAGCTTCTAATATAACTATGGCTTGCGGGATCATAGGCAACATAACTAGCATATATATAATTTTTAATAAAATGAGGGTTGTTACATAGTTATCTATGGTATTTCATTGAACTAGAGGGCAATTATCACTATTCCTTAAATGTCTAGAAGGTCAATTATCTTGGTAAGCCTCTAGGGATATATACCTAGATAATTATAAGTAAGTTGTCCTAGTCATAAATTGAGGGTTGTTACAAAAATACTTCTAATGGATCCTTCTCTTCTTCAACTGCAATTCCCTAATACGGAATAAAACAGTAAGAAAAATAAATATGAATGGCGGAAACTAAAAATGTATGAATTGTTTAAAGATAATTTGGTTAAAATCACTAATCTAGACCATTTTATTTTCGAGACAAAAATAAGAAAGTGTTTCCATATCGCTAACATGATCCGTGATGTTACAAAGGAGAAATTAAATCTGCTATGTTCTCCATTGGTGATAACAAAGCACCAGGTCCTGATGGCTTCTCTTCTCTTTTTTTAAGAGTACTTGGCACGTTATTGGGAATGATATTTGTCTTGCAATCGAGGATTTTTTTAGGAAGGGGAAGCTTTTACAAGAACTGAACCATACTGATGCGTAAAAACACGCAAATCTAAGAACAGCGAAATTCAACAACTTAAAATGACTATTTTTGGTATTTTCTGGATTTTTAATGAAACAAACAACAAATAAGACAATAAAATAAAAAAGATAGAATAAAGAATCCACCACCAAGATTCGTAAAGGCCAAGCCACCGGAATCATGGATAAAGGAAACACCCCAACCCACCACTATGTTTGATAAAGGTCTAGCCACCACAAACACAGATAAAGGAATCGAAGATTTTAAGATCTCACCACTATATTTGATAAAGGACGAACCACCACAAATATAGATAAAGGGATCACTCCAAACCACCAAGATCAAAGATCCATAAAGGTAAATGAAGATTTTGGATAAGAAATAGAGGCTGCTCTATTAATTTCATTCAACATCAAAAACTCCCTTTTACAAGTGAGAATGAGCCCCCTATTTATAGCCACATGCTATTTTCTAGAAAAAGAAAATACAATAATAAAATAAATAAAAGGCTGTCATGTGATAATGGGTGTATGTAGGAAGTGTGTGTATAGGATCGTGCAGAGAATTAAAGCTAGAAAATTCAAACTGCAAACTATATTAGATGTTTAGAGAATTATCAGATTGAGTGTTTCTCGTCGTGATGAAACTCTAAGTAAAACATACTATATATAGGCCTAAGAGTGATAATAGTAGAGACCGGGTGCACTTTCTGGGCCCCATAGGCATCTCTTTCAACTTTACCACTTTACATATTGGCCGCACACGTATCAATCCTAGTTGCACTCATAATGTGCATTATTGAAAATAATTTACATAGACGCATTATTAAAGTAGATGGAATCAAACAAAGAGTAGTGGACTGGGCCCACCATTAGCTTCCCTGATTGATATCCATAATTGAACTAAAATGCGTCATACCTTACGTCATTCTTCTAGAATATGAACCGGGTTTCTTCAAGGACTTTGTATTGGGCTTCCATGTTTCTAAGCTGGGCCAAGTTGTTATAGTATTCTTCGGACTCTTCGTTTCTTGGGCTTTCATGGGCTCTATTGATTCCCACTGTAATGTAGGCTTGGGCCAACAGTATTGCGAATTCATTTGTGATTCTTTGTTTTTGGTCTTGAAAGATGTTGAGCATTTGTTGTCTTTTTTTGAAGCTTGTATCCAAATTTCTTGGTCCTGGTAACATGCTTTCTTGGGCCAATCTTTTGAATTCTTCCATTGAATCAATAGTGAACTCATGACTTCCTCTGTTTGTTCTTCTTGTTTGGAAACATTGTAACCCATATTCTTCCCAGTTTGTAGCTCTGCGAAAATATATTCCAGCTGGTTGAGGGGTTCCGTCATCGAATTTGGGTCTTGTTCTTGACATCCTTCTGCACAAAGAACAGTTACTAACCTTGATAAGTTATCAGCTAAAACATTGAGTTTTCCTTCAATGTGTTCTAACTTAATGTTAACTCCTGTCCCTGTTAAGAAATCTACAAAGCTTAGCCAACGAACTCTTGATGGTTTGTTTTGTGTGGTTTTGTTGTAAAAGCTAATGATAGCTTGACAATCTGTTCTGAGAACTGCTTCTTCCCTTCCAATATAATACAGCTTGAAGGATTTAAGTCCTTCCATGGCTGCATATATTTCTGCATCAATAGTGGATTTTATTGGATTGAATTTCCCACTAGCGTATGCACAAACTTTTTCAGATGATCTGGGGTCATTCTTCCTTCTCTTCCATTTGCAGATGGCACCCCATCCTTCCATACAACCATCTGTTTCAATAACAATGTAAGCATCTTCAGGTGGGATTTCCATATCAGGTAACTTTTGAACCTGAGCCTTAATTTGTCGCACAATTTCCCAATCTGACTGCTTCATTCTTTTATCTCCATGGGGATTGGTCTTCTCATACAAAGGGGCTAGCAACTTTCCAAGCCCAGGTATGTATGATCTAGCATAATTTAATATGCCTAACCAAGACCTTAATCCCTTCTTTTCTTTCAAGGTTTCTTCTTTAAATTCCACAATCTTCTTGATTACATGTGGTTGGAGCTTTATTTTACCATTTCCAATGATTGCTCCCAAGAACTCTATCTCCCTTACAGCAACCTTCATCTTGTTTTCCGATAGAACCAGACCATTTTGTCTGCATACTTCAAGCATTCTTTCCAGGTGTTGAGCATGACTTTTCTCATCTTTAGAAAAGACAAGAATATCATCAATGTATACAGCAATATATTCTTCGTGTCCACGAAAACAATTGTCCATTTTCCTTTGAAAAATGGCCGGCGCATTCTTTAAACCAAATGGCATAACTAGCCATTCATAGAGACCGTCTGGTGTTATAAATGCTGTCCATGGGATGGATTCTTCATCCATTGCTACCTGGTGGAAACCACTTTTGAGATCAAACTTTGAATAAATATTCGAGTTTCCCACCTTTTGCTTGATCATATCAATACTAGGTAGAGAGTATTGATCCTTGTAGGTGTTATCATTTAAAGTACGGTAGTTAAATACCATACGCTCTTTTCCTTTCTTTTCTTTGCCTGTTTTTGGATCAACCGACGTTCCTGAATTTACCATCATTGCCATAGTTCTGTGACGACTTTTACTTGGTCTAATTACTCCTAGCCTGAGTAATTCTTTGACATGCTTCTGGAATTGCTCCTTCATTACAGGTGTCACGTGGCTTAATGGTTTGTCTTGTACTGTTACGTCTGGGTTTATGATTTCAAGTTTACATTTAACCTTGTTTTGTTGCCAATGCTTAAGTGGTTCATCACCAATGTACCCTTGATCCTTTAAACCTTGTAACAGGGGCTGAAACCTCTGTTGGAAGTTTTGACTTGTATGCCCCAGGTTAAAATACACAGATTCTTTGATCGATATGTATTCGTCTTCATTCATTTCCAGCTCTTCAATTGCGAATCCAGTAACTTCAGTATGTTGTGTTGTTTCAATTATGGTTACATTTTTGTAGAAAGTAACCACATTGCCTTCCAATCTAACACCTCCTTGCATGTTTCTGATGAAGTTACAACCAATCAGCATCTCAATTCCATCACTTATTTCCATTTTGAAAATATAAGTGAAAGGAATTCTGAATCTATTATCACCAATCTCCATTTGCCCTTGCCTCATCTTTTTGTCAGCAATTTGCACAGAATTTATACCCGTAAATTTTACAGGTAAAGGGCAATCTTCTAATGCTTCTTCTGGGACAATTCTCATATTGGCACTACAGGTTGTGCATCCTGTGTCCAATATTGCTTGAATAATAAATTCATCCATTCCAGGAATGATGAATTTTACCTTCATGTTGTATAATTTATTCACCACTCTTCTTGCAACACCATGTTTAACAACTTCTATTTCTTTGAGATGGCCTACTGCTTCTGTTACTTCTTGAGCACATTTTTCAGCACCTTCTATTAATGAATATGCTCCTTCTTCTTGATACACTGGTTGTGGTGGCATTGGTGATAAGTTTTCCTCTTTGGGTATATCTTCCTCCATTTTTCCTGTAAGAGCCCTTTCCAGCCTTTCATTTTCTAATTGCAAATGCATGCAATATAGTGTTAGTTCTCTGATCAGCTCATCCTTATTTCCAAACACTTTCTTTTCTGGTGGGGCTGGTTTTACTTGAATCTTTAAGTAATGCTTTGCACACATAGGGCATGCTATGAGTATGCATTTAGGGCAATGTACACGCATTCTTTTTATCGTTCGAAGCCCACAATATGAACATGGCTCGCTTGATTCAATTTCCCCTGTGATTTCTTCATTTATTCTTAGATCATGGGGACTACACCCGATTTGTTCCCTTTTTAAAGGAAGTGAAGCTCGCCATTGTGGTGTAACAGCAACCGGTGTTGGTGTTTCTTCTATATTTGCATATCCAAATTCTTCTGGTAATCCTGAGATTAGAGTATTAACAACATACTCTGTAGTCTTTCCAGCTTCTCCTTCTGACAGACTGCAAATATGGTCTGAATCTTGATCTCCTAAATCCACAGACACTATATCATAGTCATCTGGAATTTCTGCTTCTTTAAGAATGTTTGCTCTAACCATATTGCCATTCTTTGAAGTGCAGTCTCTGGCAAAATGACCTTCATGTCCACATATAAAGCATTTGCATTTTCTCATTTGCCCAGAGTATTTTTTTTTGAAAATCCTCACATGCGAATCATGAGGCTTTCCTTTGTAATTCTTTGCCTTCCTTAAACCATACTTTTTACCAGACGAGTACTGTCCTGGTATTGGTATCTTGTTGCAGAAAGATAAATCTTTGATGCTTCTTTGAAGTGCTGCTTGCTGGCACATTTCCTTCAGGTAATTGTAAGTAAAGTAGATCACAGGTACCACAGCAACATTTGTAGTTGGGTTCTTAGCATACCAGGCATCTCGAACTGCATTTCCCAATAATGGTGGCATCTTTCTGAATAACTTCTCAGTAGTCTCTGGAAAGAAAATTCTTCCAGACTTTGCAGCCAATATCTGAAACTGTCTAAGATATTCAAGAATATCTTTAGAATTTTCACAGTTTAATCTTTCCAGATCATTATAGGCTCTATTCTGCTCTTCTGTGCTTCCTTGAAAAGGATCTTCTAACAGAAACATTCTTTTTATTTGCGAAAGAACATTCTGCGTTTCATCTGCGGTTTCTATGACAATTTTATAATCTTCTGGGCACGCCATTCTCCATTGAATCCATATCTTCTTTTCAACTTCTCCCAGTAGATTTTCAATAAACATCACCTTTTGCTCATTACTTGTCCAGATCATATTTGGATGATCTACAAGATTCAGGGTGACTGATTCCCATCTTGCAATTACTTCACTGTAAAGCCCTATATCAGCTGGTAGGATTAACATGACTCCTTGACCAGTTTGTGCTGGTGGTAGAGTCCACATGTTACTGCCATACATATCTTCCATCTTTACTTTTGACAATCTTGCTTTGACGTCATCTGTATTGAACTTTGGCTGATTGTTTGCAATAGGGTAAACATTTGCAGGTGGATAATTGACAGGGCCAGTGGTAGCTTGTGTTGGTGGTTTATAACTCGTATCCATTCCGGATAAGCTATACTGTTTTTGATTTGTGAGTTTTTGAACTTGTTGTCTTAGAACAGGATAGTCCCAATTGACATCTTCTTCCTCTTCTAGGACAAAACCAGCTTGTGTGCTTGCACCTTCATCAAAACTCTCATTAGAGTCTTGCTTTATCTTCCAGAATTCATCATCATCGTCGCTTGATTTTGAATTGCTTCTCTTTCTCCTGCTTTTTCGTGTTTTCTTTGTATACTTTGGTCTTTTAATCTTAGTAACAATATCACGACTTGCACTGAAGCATGGAGTAGCAAAGGCTTGATTATTCTCATATCTTTCTTCATAGTCTCCTCTGATTACTTGTGGGAGAGAACAATCTTCATCATGGTAGGTTTGGACAGGTATTGAACTACCATGTTCCGGAGTATTCTTAGGAGTATAAGGATCCTGTGAATATCCAGCTATGTAATCTTCATCCTGAGAACCTGCACCTTTCATCAATTCCTTCCCTTGATAGGACACTGAGGAACTAGATACTAAGTATCTATCCTCACCTTTCATCAAGTTTTGGTTTTGATAGGACACTGCAGGAAGAGAGTAACCCGTTTGAGTGCTTTCTGACTTACTTTCTTCATGCTGGTTGCAGAACATGCTATGAGAGCCATTCTTCCCTGAGCAGTTACTACACAAATTTTGGTTTTGGTGAGAACTATTACCACCACCTTCCGTATTAAGATGATGATTTAGAGAAATCAACTCATCTTTCCATTCTTCTTGTTGTAGTCTGTTGGCTATTTCTTCATTAGTGTCTGTTCTGCTAGAGTATGCATATCGGGCCATTTCTTTTCCAAAACTGGTTGGTGACGATCCCTCTGATCCAGAGAAACCAACACAAATAACCTTGGTTTCTTTATCATCATTTTCATTTTCTTCATCATCTCCCCATCCCGTTGGCTCAATTTCATTTATATCAATGTCTGAACTTGGTGGAGAGGAATATTTGACCATGTAGTCAAACTTTCCTGATGGCTGCCCAAGAGTATCCCAAACTTCTTTCTTTTTGGTTTTATGTAACTCTTCATAATTTCTTATTACTTCTGGGCTCATGCCATTTCTAAGGAAATAACTTCTCTCTTGTTTTGTGAAAACACCAGCAAATTCTTCTAGCATAGCTTCTATGTCTTCTTTTGTATTATTTTGAGGATTTGATGAATGTGTTTAAGACACGCTTTATTGCACAATTAACTTGATCAAAGACTCTACTAATATTATTTTCTAAAGAAAATAGATTATCTGTAATGAAATTTAAATGAGGGTTTTCTGATGATATAACATGCTGGGTTTTTGTTTTATGAAAACAATAAAAGGAAATATTTTCTTTAACAACTGATGGACTTGGTTTTGGTAATTCAAGGTTTAAATATTCAAGACCTGCAACTCGGGATTTATCATACCATTCCTGAAGAGATTTTTCAAATTGTTCGGACATTAAAATGACTTATAAATTTTATAAAAATAACCTTTTCATAACTTACCCTCACCCGTACTGCTTCTAGGACTTATCCTTTGCCTATACTTTTTCCAGTCTTTTGAATAACTTATGAAAAGATTAATTATAAAAATTATTTATTATCAAAATGACTAAACAATTTTTAGTTAAGAATGCAGGAAAATGGTAGACTTACCTTTGTTACAGACCTTGATAAGGCTTTAAGCAGCCATAAAATACTTTTTATCTTTATTTTTTTTTTATCTACCACGCTTCCGCTAAGCATTAAAGCAATATTCAGCTTTAACCTAGCTCTGATACCATAAATTACTTTTTATTTTTTTTTTTTTTATCTACCACGCTTCCGCTAAGCATTAAAGCAATATTCAGCTTTAACCTTGCTCTGATACCATATGGTATGGGTATCAGAGCTTGGTTAAAGCTGAATATTGCTTTAATGCTTAGCGGAAGCGTGGTAGATAAAAAAAAAATAAAGATAAAAAGTATTTTATGGCTGCTTAAAGCCTTATCAAGGTCTGTAACAAAGGTAAGTCTACCATTTTCCTGCATTCTTAACTAAAAATTGTTTAGTCATTTTGATAATAAATAATTTTTATAATTAATCTTTTCATAAGTTATTCAAAAGACTGGAAAAAGTATAGGCAAAGGATAAGTCCTAGAAGCAGTACGGGTGAGGGTAAGTTATGAAAAGGTTATTTTTATAAAATTTATAAAAAGTATTTTATGGCTGCTTAAAGCCTTATCAAGGTCTGTAACAAAGGTAAGTCTACCATTTTCCTGCATTCTTAACTAAAAATTGTTTAGTCATTTTGATAATAAATAATTTTTATAATTAATCTTTTCATAAGTTATTCAAAAGACTGGAAAAAGTATAGGCAAAGGATAAGTCCTAGAAGCAGTACGGGTGAGGGTAAGTTATGAAAAGGTTATTTTTATAATTAATCTTTTCATAAGTTATTCAAAAGACTGGAAAAAGTATAGGCAAAGGATAAGTCCTAGAAGCAGTACGGGTGAGGGTAAGTTATGAAAAGGTTATTTTTATAAAATTTATAAGTCATTTTAATGTCCGAACAATTTGAAAAATCTCTTCAGGAATGGTATGATAAATCCCGAGTTGCAGGTCTTGAATATTTAAACCTTGAATTACCAAAACCAAGTCCATCAGTTGTTAAAGAAAATATTTCCTTTTATTGTTTTCATAAAACAAAAACCCAGCATGTTATATCATCAGAAAACCCTCATTTAAATTTCATTACAGATAATCTATTTTCTTTAGAAAATAATATTAGTAGAGTCTTTGATCAAGTTAATTGTGGCAATAAAGCGTGTCTTAAACACATTCATCAAATCCTCAAAATAATACAAAAGAAGACATAGAAGCTATGCCAGAAGAATTTGCTGGTGTTTTCACAAAACAAGAGAGAAGTTATTTCCTTAGAAATGGCATGAGCCCAGAAGTAATAAGAAATTATGAAGAGTTACATAAAACCAAAAAGAAAGAAGTTTGGGATACTCTTGGGCAGCCATCAGGAAAGTTTGACTACATGGTCAAATATTCCTCTCCACCAAGTTCAGACATTGATATAAATGAAATTGAGCCAACGGGATGGGGAGATGATGAAGAAAATGAAAATGATGATAAAGAAACCAAGGTTATTTGTGTTGGTTTCTCTGGATCAGAGGGATCGTCACCAACCAGTTTTGGAAAAGAAATGGCCCGATATGCATACTCTAGCAGAACAGACACTGATGAAGAAATAGCCAAGAGACTACAACAAGAAGAATGGAAAGATGAGTTGATTTCTCTAAATCATCATCTTAATACGGAAGGTGGTGGTAATAGTTCTCACCAAAACCAAAATTTGTGTAGTAACTGCTCAGGGAAGAATGGCTCTCATAGCATGTTCTGCAACCAGCATGAAGAAAGTAAGTCAGAAAGCACTCAAACGGGTTACTCTCTTCCTGCAGTGTCCTATCAAAACCAAAACTTGATGAAAGGTGAGGATAGATACTTAGTATCTAGTTCCTCAGTGTCCTATCAAGGGAAGGAATTGATGAAAGGTGCAGGTTCTCAGGATGAAGATTACATAGCTGGATATTCACAGGATCCTTATACTCCTAAGAATACTCCGGAACATGGTAGTTCAATACCTGTCCAAACCTACCATGATGAAGATTGTTCTCTCCCACAAGTAATCAGAGGAGACTATGAAGAAAGATATGAGAATAATCAAGCCTTTGCTACTCCATGCTTCAGTGCAAGTCGTGATATTGTTACTAAGATTAAAAGACCAAAGTATACAAAGAAAACACGAAAAAGCAGGAGAAAGAGAAGCAATTCAAAATCAAGCGACGATGATGATGAATTCTGGAAGATAAAGCAAGACTCTAATGAGAGTTTTGATGAAGGTGCAAGCACACAAGCTGGTTTTGTCCTAGAAGAGGAAGAAGATGTCAATTGGGACTATCCTGTTCTAAGACAACAAGTTCAAAAACTCACAAATCAAAAACAGTATAGCTTATCCGGAATGGATACGAGTTATAAACCACCAACACAAGCTACCACTGGCCCTGTCAATTATCCACCTGCAAATGTTTACCCTATTGCAAACAATCAGCCAAAGTTCAATACAGATGACGTCAAAGCAAGATTGTCAAAAGTAAAGATGGAAGATATGTATGGCAGTAACATGTGGACTCTACCACCAGCACAAACTGGTCAAGGAGTCATGTTAATCCTACCAGCTGATATAGGGCTTTACAGTGAAGTAATTGCAAGATGGGAATCAGTCACCCTGAATCTTGTAGATCATCCAAATATGATCTGGACAAGTAATGAGCAAAAGGTGATGTTTATTGAAAATCTACTGGGAGAAGTTGAAAAGAAGATATGGATTCAATGGAGAATGGCGTGCCCAGAAGATTATAAAATTGTCATAGAAACCGCAGATGAAACGCAGAATGTTCTTTCGCAAATAAAAAGAATGTTTCTGTTAGAAGATCCTTTTCAAGGAAGCACAGAAGAGCAGAATAGAGCCTATAATGATCTGGAAAGATTAAACTGTGAAAATTCTAAAGATATTCTTGAATATCTTAGACAGTTTCAGATATTGGCTGCAAAGTCTGGAAGAATTTTCTTTCCAGAGACTACTGAGAAGTTATTCAGAAAGATGCCACCATTATTGGGAAATGCAGTTCGAGATGCCTGGTATGCTAAGAACCCAACTACAAATGTTGCTGTGGTACCTGTGATCTACTTTACTTACAATTACCTGAAGGAAATGTGCCAGCAAGCAGCACTTCAAAGAAGCATCAAAGATTTATCTTTCTGCAACAAGATACCAATACCAGGACAGTACTCGTCTGGTAAAAAGTATGGTTTAAGGAAGGCAAAGAATTACAAAGGAAAGCCTCATGATTCGCATGTGAGGATTTTCAAGAAAAATACTCTGGGCAAATGAGAAAATGCAAATGCTTTATATGTGGACATGAAGGTCATTTTGCCAGAGACTGCACTTCAAAGAATGGCAATATGGTTAGAGCAAACATTCTTAAAGAAGCAGAAATTCCAGATGACTATGATATAGTGTCTGTGGATTTAGGAGATCAAGATTCAGACCATATTTGCAGTCTGTCAGAAGGAGAAGCTGGAAAGACTACAGAGTATGTTGTTAATACTCTAATCTCAGGATTACCAGAAGAATTTGGATATGCAAATATAGAAGAAACACCAACACCGGTTGCTGTTACACCACAATGGCGAGCTTCACTTCCTTTAAAAAGGGAACAAATCGGGTGTAGTCCCCATGATCTAAGAATAAATGAAGAAATCACAGGGGAAATTGAATCAAGCGAGCCATGTTCATATTGTGGGCTTAGAACGATAAAAAGAATGCGTGTACATTGCCCTAAATGCATACTCATAGCATGCCCTATGTGTGCAAAGCATTACTTAAAGATTCAAGTAAAACCAGCCCCACCAGAAAAGAAAGTGTTTGGAAATAAGGATGAGCTGATCAGAGAACTAACACTATATTGCATGCATTTGCAATTAGAAAATGAAAGGCTGGAAAGGGCTCTTACAGGAAAAATGGAGGAAGATATCGAAGATCTCAAAGGAAAAGGGGTATACCAAGAAAAAGAGAAAGAGGATCTAGAAAAAGAATTCAAAGAAGAAATGGCCAAAAGAAAGAATCAATCGCTCAAAATAGCTGAAACAAGTTCTGATAAAGTATTCCTAGATCCTAAAGATGAACGAGATCGAAGAATAATGGCCAGGAGGGGTATCAAACCAGAAGATATACCCAAAGAGGAAAACTTATCACCAATGCCACCACAACCAGTGTATCAAGAAGAAGGAGCATATTCATTAATAGAAGGTGCTGAAAAATGTGCTCAAGAAGTAACAGAAGCAGTAGGCCATCTCAAAGAAATAGAAGTTGTTAAACATGGTGTTGCAAGAAGAGTGGTGAATAAATTATACAACATGAAGGTAAAGTTCATCATTCCTGGAATGGATGAATTTATTATTCAAGCAATATTGGACACAGGATGCACAACCTGTAGTGCCAATATGAGAATTGTCCCAGAAGAAGCATTAGAAGATTGCCCTTTACCTGTAAAATTTACGGGTATAAATTCTGTGCAAATTGCTGACAAAAAGATGAGGCAAGGGCAAATGGAGATTGGTGATAATAGATTCAGAATTCCTTTCACTTATATTTTCAAAATGGAAATAAGTGATGGAATTGAGATGCTGATTGGTTGTAACTTCATCAGAAACATGCAAGGAGGTGTTAGATTGGAAGGCAATGTGGTTACTTTCTACAAAAATGTAACCATAATTGAAACAACACAACATACTGAAGTTACTGGATTCGCAATTGAAGAGCTGGAAATGAATGAAGACGAATACATATCGATCAAAGAATCTGTGTATTTTAACCTGGGGCATACAAGTCAAAACTTCCAACAGAGGTTTCAGCCCCTGTTACAAGGTTTAAAGGATCAAGGGTACATTGGTGATGAACCACTTAAGCATTGGCAACAAAACAAGGTTAAATGTAAACTTGAAATCATAAACCCAGACGTAACAGTACAAGACAAACCATTAAGCCACGTGACACCTGTAATGAAGGAGCAATTCCAGAAGCATGTCAAAGAATTACTCAGGCTAGGAGTAATTAGACCAAGTAAAAGTCGTCACAGAACTATGGCAATGATGGTAAATTCAGGAACGTCGGTTGATCCAAAAACAGGCAAAGAAAAGAAAGGAAAAGAGCGTATGGTATTTAACTACCGTACTTTAAATGATAACACCTACAAGGATCAATACTCTCTACCTAGTATTGATATGATCAAGCAAAAGGTGGGAAACTCGAATATTTATTCAAAGTTTGATCTCAAAAGTGGTTTCCACCAGGTAGCAATGGATGAAGAATCCATCCCATGGACAGCATTTATAACACCAGACGGTCTCTATGAATGGCTAGTTATGCCATTTGGTTTAAAGAATGCGCCGGCCATTTTTCAAAGGAAAATGGACAATTGTTTTCGTGGACACGAAGAATATATTGCTGTATACATTGATGATATTCTTGTCTTTTCTAAAGATGAGAAAAGTCATGCTCAACACCTGGAAAGAATGCTTGAAGTATGCAGACAAAATGGTCTGGTTCTATCGGAAAACAAGATGAAGGTTGCTGTAAGGGAGATAGAGTTCTTGGGAGCAATTATTGGAAATGGTAAAATAAAGCTCCAACCACATGTAATCAAGAAGATTGTGGAATTTAAAGAAGAAACCTTGAAAGAAAAGAAGGGATTAAGGTCTTGGTTAGGCATATTAAATTATGCTAGATCATACATACCTGGGCTTGGAAAGTTGCTAGCCCCTTTGTATGAGAAGACCAATCCCCATGGAGATAAAAGAATGAAGCAGTCAGATTGGGAAATTGTGCGACAAATTAAGGCTCAGGTTCAAAAGTTACCTGATATGGAAATCCCACCTGAAGATGCTTACATTGTTATTGAAACAGATGGTTGTATGGAAGGATGGGGTGCCATCTGCAAATGGAAGAGAAGGAAGAATGACCCCAGATCATCTGAAAAAGTTTGTGCATACGCTAGTGGGAAATTCAATCCAATAAAATCCACTATTGATGCAGAAATATATGCAGCCATGGAAGGACTTAAATCCTTCAAGCTGTATTATATTGGAAGGGAAGAAGCAGTTCTCAGAACAGATTGTCAAGCTATCATTAGCTTTTACAACAAAACCACACAAAACAAACCATCAAGAGTTCGTTGGCTAAGCTTTGTAGATTTCTTAACAGGGACAGGAGTTAACATTAAGTTAGAACACATTGAAGGAAAACTCAATGTTTTAGCTGATAACTTATCAAGGTTAGTAACTGTTCTTTGTGCAGAAGGATGTCAAGAACAAGACCCAAATTCGATGACGGAACCCCTCAACCAGCTGGAATATATTTTCGCAGAGCTACAAACTGGGAAGAATATGGGTTACAATGTTTCCAAACAAGAAGAACAAACAGAGGAAGTCATGAGTTCACTATTGATTCAATGGAAGAATTCAAAAGATTGGCCCAAGAAAGCATGTTACCAGGACCAAGAAATTTGGATACAAGCTTCAAAAAAAGACAACAAATGCTCAACATCTTTCAAGACCAAAAACAAAGAATCACAAATGAATTCGCAATACTGTTGGCCCAAGCCTACATTACAGTGGGAATCAATAGAGCCCAAGAAAGCCCAAGAAACGAAGAGTCCGAAGAATACTATAACAACTTGGCCCAGCTTAGAAACATGGAAGCCCAATACAAAGTCCTTGAAGAAACCCGGTTCATATTCTAGAAGAATGACGTAAGGCATGACGCATTTTAGTTCAATTATGGATATCAATCAGGGAAGCTAATGGTGGGCCCAGTCCACTACTCTTTGTTTGATTCCATCTACTTTAATAATGCGTCTATGTAAATTATTTTCAATAATGCACATTATGAGTGCAACTAGGATTGATACGTGTGCGGCCAATATGTAAAGTGGTAAAGTTGAAAGAGATGCCTATGGGGCCCAGAAAGTGCACCCGGTCTCTACTATTATCACTCTTAGGCCTATATATAGTATGTTTTACTTAGAGTTTCATCACGACGAGAAACACTCAATCTGATAATTCTCTAAAACATCTAATATAGTTTGCAGTTTGAATTTTCTAGCTTTAATTCTCTGCACGATCCTATACACACACTTCCTACATACACCCATTATGGGATAACCACTAATTAATTGACCAATAGGAAATGGACAAGCAAAGCTTCTAGAAAGATTCCTTCTGCACAAGGGCCCACAAACCGTTAGGATTAACGTTGTCACACGCTCCTCCCTTATCACCTTTGACAGCTGTCATTCCTTCTTTATTGGGTCCACAAACATGGGACTGAAACAACTTTATTTATTGGAAAACTGGAAACCTAAATCTGGAGCATTCAACTGGAGACTAACTGAAACTGGTCACTGGAGTGCTTCAATGGAATTGGTCACTGACGTGTTTCAGTGGAGAACTTCATTGATGGGATACTGGTGCTGGTTGTCACTGGAGCTTCTTGCCACTGGAGAAGTGTTACTACTGGCGACTGGACTGGTTCAGCGAACACTTGTCTGAAATGGGCTATTGCTGGCAGAATTAGCATGGCTTGTTCAGATGGCATTATTCGTTCAGAATCTTCTTTAAGCTCAGAAATTCCTATCAGTTCAGAAACTGACTTCATTTCAGATGACTTCTTCAGTTCAGTAGACTTGCTCAGTTCACTGGTGTCAGTCAGTTCAGTGAACCTGGACATTTCTGCATCACATACGATTATTGCTTTGGTTCCTAAGGTATCCACTCCAGCTTCCATTACTGATTATCGCCCCATTTCTTGCTGTAATGTTGTGTATAAATGTATTATCAAGATTATTGCTGATAGAATAAAAGATCATTTCAAAGAAGTGGTGAGCATAAACCAATCAGCATTTCTTCCGGGTCGAAAGATTTCTGATAATTTTCTTCTTACCCATGAACTAATGCATAACTATCATAGAGCTATTGGTCCTCCTAAATGTGCTTTTAAAGTTGATATTCAAAAGGCATAGGTTGATTGGGATTTTCTTATAGCTACTCTTATGGGGTTCGATTTTCACTCGGTAATGGTAAATTGAATTATGGCTTATGTTTCTTCAACATCCTTTTCTATCAGTGTTAATGGTCAGCTACATGGTTACTTTAAGGGACAAAGGGGTCTTCGCCAAGCGGATCCAATTTCACCATATTTTTTGGGAAAGTGGGATATACCCCCGTTGATAAATCATATTTCAACCCCAAAAGAATTACAAAACAAGTAGTGTGACTGAATGTCACACTAGTTCATATATGAGACATGCCCCATATATGTATGCAAATAACAACCATAAGGAAAATCCAAATTACTAGCCTATCTATAACAATACAAGATAGACAAAAAAATCAAAACGACTAAGCTAATAAGTCCATACTATGATCAGCGAGCTGATGCCTCATGTATCACAATGAGCTCGTCTACATCTTCATCAAAATCATCTATGTCTTCACTATAACGATGCTCTATAGGACTTTTAGAGCACCCAGTTTTCTTCAAATCTTCAGTTCCCTGAACTTCCACATAAAGTAGATCATTAGCTGAAGCACCATAATCTGATAAAGGGTCATATGGATTCTTCGAGACAATAGAATCTTTAGAAGTACTTGCTCCTCCAGTATTTGTGGTTGACTTAACAATCGGCCGATAAATCATCTTGGGGTTTTGATTATTCACATGAAATCCTCCCTTTTGCCGATTCACTTTCTTTTTCTTTTTAACCTCCTGAAATCCATCCGCATACACAGCTGGAATTTGAGTCGGTTGCATGATTGCAACTAGGCTAGGGCATTGCCCACCTTCATGGTCAAAGACTTTACAATGGTCACACCTAGGCGGTTTCCATTCATACTCAACTTTCATTGTTTCTTTTACAAAACCCTCACTTTTCGTTGAAATCTCTACCAAAGCTCTTGCATAGCTGCTCCTCCCCCAAGACTCCATACACATAGCAGTCGTATATGTATCTAGTATTTTGGGAGTACCTAGTTTAGTTGCTAGCATGCTAAGTCCATCTTCAGTGTAAGCAGCCATAGGAACATTGTGGATTTTAACCCATACAACAACAGATTTGATGTCTTCTTTCCTCAACAAGACCGCAGGGGACCAGATATTAAGGAAAATAGGTATGTTACGGATAAGCCAAGGACCATTCTCTAGTACACTCTGCATACCTTGCTTCGAATTAAACTTGAAGAAGAAAAACCCAGCAGAATTCATCATGAGACGTTGCAGCCCATATCATATTTTGCCCAAGCATTCTTTACAAAGTTTTTGACAACATGATATGCCTGCCTTTTGCCAAGGAAATATCCAAACAATGTGTTTTCTAATTGACTTTGCATAACTCTCACTGATTCCTTTGGAAGGACAACATCAATATCATCCAGCTCCTCAACTGGCATAAGAGTCCGAAAATTAACTTTGCTTTTATTGTCCCCTTGTACCTTAGAAGCATAAGAACCCGGCTGTTCCCCATTATTTACCCCTGCTTTTTGCCCAGCCTTACTACTATCAATTTCTTGTGTAGCTCTAGGCGAAGTAAGAACCTCATTAACTGGAAGCGTAAACCTTACTTTGGGAGGAGGCATTCCATCCACCCCTGATTTTTCTAGAATGGGAGACTTCAGGAACCTACCATCAATGTTTGTGACTTTACTAGCAATTTCTATGGCCCAATTTAGAAGTATTCATATCATCATGAATAACGGATTCAGGAGATGGAGGAACACCCCTCTTTGCTGTTGTTTCACTCGGAGCTTTGTCTCCTGGTGCATCAACGTAATCATCTCCTTTATGTTCACTCTCAACCGATTCTTCACCACCTGTTTTGATATCATCACTAGATGTCGATCCTGATTTCTTTGAACCAGAATTAGGGCTTCCACCTTTTTTAGGGTTTCCGCCCTTATTCTTTTTTCCAACCATAACACCCTCACGCAAACGATTGAATCTATCGTCTAACTTATGCAGATTGAAGGGGCTATCTCTCCTCATAAACACATCAGACTATGCAGCAAATAAAGCACAGACAACAATACTTGTAACTATGTGAAGCACGAAAAAACCCTAACCCTAATAATCAAGAAAAACCTGGCGAAAGTTAAGGAAGAAAAAACCCTAAATCGATTAAAAAACCCACCAAAACAATAAAATTCGTAAGTGATTAAATCAGGAAGATGGAATCACTAACTCCAATCATGAATTGATAAAGATTTAAATCAAAATAAGGCTGGGAAAAAGAGGATCAAAAATCGCCATTAGGGGGAGAGAAAAAGGGTTTTTTATCAACTTGTGCCTTTCTAAAGCCCTTCTTATGAACAAGAATATTCCAATTTCACCATATTTGTTCACTCTTGTCATGGAAGTTCTTACCCTTATTTTGAAACAATCAGTTCGGTCGGATTCATCTTTCAGGTTCCATAACCATTGTCAGAAACAAAAAATAATTAACTTATGTTTTGCCGATGATTTGTTCCTTTTTGCGAGGGGTGACACAACATCAGCAAGAACGATTAAGTCATCTCTTGATTTATTCAAAAACATGGTAGGGCTAGTTCCGAGTTTACAAAAGAGCACCACATTTTTTTGCAACGTGTCAGATACTACAAAGTCAGCTATTCTTGATATAATGCAATTTGATGAAGGTCAGCTTCCCGTTAGATACCTGGGTGTTCCTCTTGTGTCTTCACGGCTTCTTTACAAAGATTATAAAATTCTTGTGGAAAGAATGGAGAAACGCATAGCTGATTGACCAATGTGGCAATAGCCCAGTGGTACCCGTCACCCATGATGCTTAGGGCCCACAAGGGAAGTCTTAAATGACGAGGGTTCGATCCTTAGGGATGCCCATATCCTATGGGAATTAAGTGGAGGTGTTTCACCGGCACCCAAAGCCTTACGGGGTGGTAAAGGTGGGTATCCAAGCTAAGGGATACCGGGGGCAGGGTCCCTTCCTTCAACCCTTTAATTTTTAATGCGTAGCTGATTGGAGGAACAAGGTTTTATCTTTTGTAGGTAGAGTTCAGTTGATTATCTCGGTATTATCTTCCTTGCATGTATATTGGTTGTCGATATTTTTCCTTCCTGCTAGAATTATAAAAGATCTTGAAAAGACGATGTGGGGTTTCCTATGGTGTCTGAGCCCTATGCAGAAGGGCAAGGCGAAAGTATCCTGTAAATCTGTTTGTGTTACAAAATATGAAGGTGGTTTGGGCATTCGTCGAATTTCTGAGGTAAATAAGTCATTTATGGCAAGCCACATTTGGAGTATTGTTTCGAATAGAGACTCGCTGTGGGTCCAATGGATTCATGATCATAAAATAAAAGTCGCAACTTCTGGGATCTACCAGTCAAAGCATCAGGCAGCTGGGGTTGGCACAAGATTCTCCACCTTAGATCTGCAATTCGTTGTTTTATTTGGTCGAAACTTGGTAATGGAAGATACACGTCCCTGCTGTATGATAATTGGCATGATTTTGGACCATTCAGGACCATTATCCAACCTAAGGATGTTCGTAGAGCTGGGCTATCGTTAAATTCATGTGTTGCTGATGTTGTTTGTAATGGAATATGGAATTGGCCATCGAGTTGGCTAAACTTATTTCCGGATCTTGATGATATTCCGAATGGGTTGTTACAACCAACTAAGCACAATACTTTGATTTGGAAGGTGCGTAATTTGTTAGCGTGAATCAATAAGCTTTTGTAAGGATATTAAAAAAAACCCCTAACTTCTCTCTCTAAATGGCGATTTTACTCTCTTTTTTATTCTAGCTTCCTGCGTTCGATTTAACTATAATCTGCTTATTTTGTGGCTTCTTTCATCATGATTGAATCCATATATGAGTTAGGTTAATCTGGATTTTCTGATCGTCTAGGGCTAGGGTTCTATTTATTTATTTTCGCTTATTTAGGGTTAGGGTTTTTCTTCTCTTTTTCGATTTTTCTCTGTTTGTTGGTTCCGTTGGGGTTTGGATTCCTAGATTTTTGGTTTTATTTGTATGAAGAGAGATAGTTCAGTTGGAATTAATCCACTTGAATTGCAAAAACTTCTGGAGCGGTTGGCTAGATTAAGAGGTGAAGATATGTCGGGTAAAAAAAAGAATGGTGGAAACCCTAAAAAAGGTTCCCCGGCCAAGAAAAATACAGATGCTAATTCTAGTAGCAAGATGGCTAGTGAAACCCCTGGAGATGGAAGTTCTTCTACGATCAAAATACCTGGGGTTTCAAATCCATTGAATTCGCCATCTGGAAGTGGTCAGCCTGATAATTTGAGCAAGGTAGAACCTGAACATAAGGAACAAACGGATGCTTCATCGGCAACTTTTTCTGTTGGTGTCGATGATATTAATAAAGATGCCAATATTGATGAAAATTGTCCTCCATCTGAAAAACCTGAAACAAACAAAGAGGAGGATGAAAACACTAAGAGTGGTGATGGGGAAAAGCTGGCGAGTGAGAAGGAGGTCATGCCAGATTCTATGATGGGCAAACCCACTGAAAGTAATGATGCTTTTCTTAAGAAACCAGATGGTCTGGATGCTCCTGAGGTCACACCTACATATGCTGCCAAACTCAAGAGTGGATCAATTAAAAAGGTTGTGAACTTCAGGAAGCTAGAAAACAGTGTGAATCGTGATGGTGTGGATATAGTTCTCCCAAAGGAATCGGTTCGTGTTTTTGGAATTGGTAAAGGGATACCCCGATGACTTTTATATAATAATGATCAAAGATACACAAGTAATGTAGGTGGATCCTACATTAGTTTATATATGTGACATGCCACATATATAGAAATCACGCAAACAGCAAAACCAAAAGAAACAAGAGCCCTACACAAGACACTCAAATAAACAACAATCAGAACTAGTTACTAACTCTATAGCCTTTAATTGAATCTTGTGACATCTTCCTTCCCAATATCCCATGCATCCAGCAATGCATCAACTCGGTTAGTCTTTTTAAACCTAAAAGTAATGAGTTTCATCCGAATGGTAGACTTGATGATATCAATAATCTGGTCCGGAGGTCTAGCTTGATGATTGAAGAGTCTCAAGTTCCCTCTCTTGCCATATATAATAGGTCGTAGCAGCTACAAGTAGTCGCCCTACAACACTTCTAGTTGATCTTGACCTTGATCTCTTTATAAGGTGCTCCATGATCGAATCCCATTGAGATGATACATGAATCATACTAGCAAGATTTCGAATGGCCAACCAAACCTGTTTAGAAAAAGGACATTTAAAAAACAAATGGTTATGTGAGTCAAGTTCAGATGTACATAATTGACAGCACATCATGCTCATGTCCATTTTCTTCTCATTCCATTTCCTCAATCTATCTTGAGTAAGCAGCTTTTTTCTAACAACCAACCATAGATGGAAAGCATGACGAGGAATACATTGTGGAGCCCAAATCACGCCAGCCCAATTCACAATTGGGGCACTAGATCGAATGGAATTCCATACACTCCTCATTGTGTATGGTACTATAGTTCCATCAGAATTCCTCCAAGTGAGTTTATCAGTACGGTCGTTCTGAAGTGGCATAGTTGGAATGGTAAATAAAACAGGAAATAAGTTGCGCCATGCACTTGGCCACAACCATGAGCCTTCTGAATAAATATTGACCACTTTTAGGTCTCTTTTAAACCTAGCTCGCATCATGTCCCTAGAGGATACAATATCACATAATGGACTTTGAGTACACCATTTATCAAACCAAACCATAGTGTCCTTACCATTACCAATTTGTGTCCAGCAGAAGTTTCGAACCTGCGGTCTAATTTGTAACAGCTTACGCCATCCCCAGTTACTGTGTTGTTCAACTTATAGGCATAGATCCAGTCCACCCATAAAGAGTTCCTTCTCGTGAGTAGACTCCATATATGTGTTGTTATAAGAGCTTTATTCATTTCTTTAATCCTTCTAATTTCTAAACCACCCTCCTCCTTAGGAACACAAATAGCTTCCCAAGATACTTTAGCTTTACCTTTCTGCTTCCCAAGACACTTTAGCTTGAATCCTTTTAAGTTCGAGGTCTTTGATGATACGTGAGGAAAGAATAAATACCGATGCCCAGTAGATATGCATGGATGATAAAACTGAATGGATGAGCTGAAGTCTACCTGCAAAAAGATAGTGATTTCATCTTCAAATCTGTAATTCTCTTTTCCATCCTCTCCACAAGAATTTGTCAGTCATGGTATAGTAGACGGCTGGAAATTAAGGGCACACCAAGGTATTTAACCGGAAAGTAGCATTCTTTGTATGGTCAGAAACATTACAGAAGAAAGTTGTGCTCTTTTGTAGACTCGACACTAATCCTGACATTTCTTTGAACTGGTTAAGAGAATTCATAATCAATTTTTGCCGAGTTCACTTCACCTCTTGCAAATAAGAACAGATCATCAGCAAAACACAAGCTTAAAATTTTCTGTTTTTCACACCTGTTATGGAACCGAAAAGATGAATCTATTCTTGTCATATGATGAAGTGTTAAAGCCAACATTTATTTTTTGAATGTAATTACTCATTGCAGATTTGGAATTTGGTTCGCCTCTTAATGGGATTTCATGCGGTTCCAAACCGATGGACTGATATCACTTCAATGCTATTGTTGACATCAAAGCCTAATCTTGCCAAGACGGTTATTGCTAAGCTTTTGATTGCTGCTTCGGTTTATTACTTATGACAAGAGAGAAACTCCAGATTATTTTCTCCTAAAGAAAGATCGGTTGCTCAATTGCGTGATGTTATTGTGTCTACTGTCCGGATGAAGTTAGCCACTATGAAGTTCAAGAAAAAGATTCAAGGAAGAAGCATCCTAGAAGAATGGAAGTTGGATATCACGTAAACATTTATTAAACATCACTTTTATTGTTTTGCCATTAAGAAGTCAACCAGTCTTCTAAATGTGTCCCTCTGACAGGCCTTTGGATTTATCTAAGGGTAGGAGTCTCCATTTGGTTAGCCATTTTGAGCTCTTCACTGTGATGTGCATGTTTGAGATTTGGTTTCGATTTGGTAGAATGATAGAGGTTAATGTTTGATATTGGTTACTTACATATTAGAGGTGTATTATTAATGCTTTTGATGTTATTAGCCTTTTTTATGTATTGTTCAGCTAGGTCGTTTGTGACGTTATTGTTTCACATACATATGGCATGTCATATGTATGAATTAGTTTGGTACTTTGCCAAGCTACTTGTAATAATCTTCTTTTGGGTGATTTATAAAAGCTTACCGGGGTTTAAATTCCCCTTTACCCAAAAAAAAAAGTGTTAAAGTCAACACTTCCATGACCATGGTAAACAGATATGGCGATAATGGGTCCCCCTGTCTGAGTCCTCTTTTACCTTTGAAGTATCCATGAATATTTCCATTAATGCAAAGGGAAAAAAGAGGTTGAAGTAACACATGTCATAATCCATTTAACCATGTTTGGATGCAGCCCAAAACCTAGAAGAGAAGCTCGAAGGAAATTCCAGTCCACAATATCATATGCTTTTTGTATGTCTACCTTAAAAGCACAGCGCGGGGGGCCTACATTCATATGATAGTTATGAATTAATTCCTGAGTTAATAAGATATTATCCGATATCCTTCTTTCTGGAATAAATGTCGATTGGTTCACACTTACCACCTCATGTAAAGCATCTTTAATCCTATTGCTCATTATTTTACTGATGCACTTATATAGGACATTACAACATGCAATTGGTCTGTAGTCTGTAACAGATGCTGGAGTAGTAACCTTAGGGACCAAAGCAAGAATGGTATGATTTAATTTCTGCAAGAGTTTACCTTTTAGAAAAAAATCATGTACCGCTCGACATACATCCTTGCCCACAGTTGGCCACTCATTCTTAAAGAAAGCAGAAGTATATCCGTCCGGTCCAGGAGCTTTGTTTTCTCCAATTGAGAACATGGATTGTTTTATTTCCCCATCAGTTACACCACGGATCATATTTAATTCTTTCTATTCCTCAATAATGTTCGTGAATAGCTCAGGACTCGGTAACCTTCTCATCTCCCCTCTTTGCCAAGAAACGATTCAAAATGGGCCACAAGTGCTTTTTGAGTATTACTACCTTCATGAATCTGACCTTGTACATCTTTAATACAATCAATGTGACTCCTGTGGTTCCTGCTCTTAAGAGAGTTATGAAAGTAAGCAGAATTAATTTCTTTACTAATCTGAACTGATTAACCCCAACAATATCAGTATCCCAAGCTTTCTCCACGATCCCCTGAAATTCAGCCTTAGTAGTCAAAAAGTTCGCAAATTTAAACGGGGGTTTCCTACCTCGAGCAATATTAGGTAACTTCAGAATACAAGGAGAATGATCAGAAACTCTATAAGGTTGAAAAACAGCACATGCAGATGGAAAACAATCAGTAAAATGAATATTCCCCATAACACGATCAATCTTTTTAAGAATACCAACTCCCTTTTTCGGCTTTTGATTCCAAGTATAATGCAGCCCCGAGCTATTAATATCAAACTGTTCCAAACTATTAATGCATTCTATAAGATCCCTCATACCAATACTAATAGTGGAGGTTCCTGAAAAACTATCTTCTAGCTCTAACGCAGAGTTAAAGTCTCCAAGTAAACACCAAGGTCGATCCTTAACAAAATTCTTATGATAACATAACTTCTGCCATATAGCCCTTCTATTTTTATAGTAATTATCAGCATACACAAAAGAACAGAAAAAGGCTTTTTGATCGACTTTAAAAATAACCTGAACATGCACCACTTGGTCCGTTTGAGATAACATCATAACATCAACTATATCAAAATTCCAACCAAGAATGATACGCGTTCCTTTACTACAAACACCTCCATTAGATATCCAATCCCATGACCTACAAATCTTCTTGCAAACATTAAAAAGATGTGAAACATCCATATGTGATTCAAGAATTGCACACACATTAAGCTGATTTTCCCGCACAACCTGTTGAACCTCTTTTTGTTTCAGAGGGCGGTTCAACCCCCTTATATTCCAAGAGGCTATGCTACCCATTGGATACCTTAGCAGCATGAGTGCTTGCCCCTGTAAAAGTATCCTTTGGAGTTGTACCCGATGCCATGAAAGCTGCAGTCTCATTGTCCGTTATGGTAATAAATTCATCCACCTCCGAATCAGAATTATCATCCATACCAGTAGATTGCTGAGCAGCCGCACCTGTCTGACTAGTATCATCCTTAGACAAAGCTGGGAAAGTGTTACTAATTTTAATTGGGATCGGTCCAGTACTAGGAGTACTCGACTTTTCTTTCAAGTTCTTCTGGTATTCTACCCTTGTTTTCTGCTTAGTAATTGGAAAACCTGTTTTCTTTTTTTTTTCCCACCACCTGAGTGAAACCTTCATCATCAACTTTCGCTTTTTGTTTCATATTTTTCACATTCTTACTACATTCATTTGCGTGATGACCAAAAACACAACAATGGGCACATCTTGGCGGTTTCCATTCATATTCCACCTGCATAGTTTCTTTTGTATATCCATCCCCATCCAAGACTGGAATAGCAATAGACACATTATCCTGAAAACCCGATACAGCAGAAATCTCTATTAATGCTCTTGCATAACTACTTCGACCCCAAGACTCCGTACACATAGCACTCGTGTATGTATCTAGTGCCTTTGGGTTGCCGAGTTTTGAAAACAACAAGCTTAATCCATCATCCGTGTAAGCTGCAATAGGAACATTGTGAATTTTTACCCACACCATGACCTCCTTAATGTCCTCTTTCTTCAGTTTTGCATTAGGTGACCAAACATTAAGGAATATCGGAATGTTTCGAATTAGCCAAGGTCCCCCTTCTAACACATTAGTCATACCCTGTTTATCCGCAAACTTAAAAAAGAAAAAACCATTAGCATTCATCATCACTTTTTGCAATCCAAACTTCGACCAATTAGTTTTCACATAGTATTCAACAACCGGGTAAGCCAATCTATCACCTAAAAAGTAACCAAATAGAGTATTCGCATACTTATCTTTCATCGTCATTTCTATCGTCAAGCTGATCAGTTTGGGAAAGTACCATAACATCAACAATATCCGCATTCCAACCTGAGCAGCTCAAAAGTAACCAAACAGAGTATTCAGTTGAAGCTCAAAAGAATAGTTCAAAGGAAGTGCTCCCTATCTTTCATCGTCATTTCTATCGTCAAGCTGAGCAGCTGCCTATAACACCAATCAAAGTTAAGAAAGCCTCAGTGCCTGTTACTCAACCCTCATCATCATCAGCACTCCAACCATCAAAGCCAGCAACTTCATCATCAGAAAGTCATCAAATCATTGATGTTCTTAGCTTGGCTGTTGATGGTCAAACTCAAGAGGAGGCTAATAAAGAAAATGAGAGGGCAAATCTTGAGTTTATCAAACAAATGGCTATTCAAGAGAGGAAAACTGTTGTTGCAGAGCAATTGATGTTAATAGATGCATCTAATCCTCTTGAAGCATATATAAAGAAACAAGCTGAGGTTGAAGAGAGGTTGAGTGAAAAGAAGAAGAAATTTGCTGAAGAGAAGAAAAAATTTGTCATGAATATGTGAAGGAGAGTCCAACCAGGGAAAATTATTGGAGTTCAGCCTCACTTAGCCAAGATGGGTACATAACTAAATTTGAAGGTTCAGAGAGTGGGACAAAAGGCAATCATGTTGAAAAAGATTCATAAGATTAACCTAGGGTCAACTGAATGGCTAATAATTCATGAGCTAATTAAGAACAAAACGGCTCCCAGCTACTCTCCACTCAAAGAACTCATTCATGACTACTTTACAAAGGCTAAGAAATTTGAGAAAAGGCTGAAGACAGATCTTCCAGTAATGAAAAGCTATTTTGGTGAAAACTCAGCAAGTCTTCCCTCATCATCTCAACCAGCAGTAAGGAAGAAGCCCTCTATGAAGAGAAAGGTGGAGTATCGTATGCCTCAAGTAGATCTTCCTCCCATTTGATGCTACTTTAAACACAAGGCTGCCACCAAGAACTGTTTTTCAAGAAGGGGTAGTGCTTGAAGAGCTATTTGGTATGTTCTACACTAACTTTCAAAATCAAGAACTTTTCTTCAGAGTGGATGACATGGGAAAGGCATCAGTGGGTTACCTGATGGCCTCACAGACAAGGTGATCCAGCACTCAAAGCAATCAAGAATGAAGGTATTTGGGGACAAGCATTAAATCAATAAGATGTGTTGTAATAGCTGTTAATGCTTGTGTGTCAGCATGTAACACTTATGTTCTTGTAAACATATTTATCTCATACTTGTAATATTTTCTAAGTCAAAGGCACTCAGCAAGTCTTCTCAGCGAATAGGGGGAGATTGTTGAGTCAAGGATTCGCTGACCAGACTTGGTCGCTGATGTGGGTTCATCAGCAAGTCATCAACGAGTCCAGTGACTCTTTGCCAACAATGCATTCTTATCCAAATTGTAAGTCAAGGAGGGAATAATTCAAACAAGAAGAAAACAAGAGTCACATGGTGGTTATTCCAACTGGAATGTAACTCATATGGAAAAGGTGCAGTTGGAAAGAAAAGAAAGGATTTCTCTTTCATATCCTATTTGGTAAAGAAGATAAGAGGCGTCTAAAGCAAGTACTTCAGGCCAATAAGGAATCGACAACCACCATCCCATCACCATCAAGTCACGGAGGTGTTGTCTTAACTCTTCTACTATATAAGGCAACACATCCTCTCACAATTGGGTGTGTTTGTCCACCAAGTGTTTGTCACTACAGAAAGTGTGTTCTTTCTTATTTACATTTGTTGTAATTTTATTGTTCAAGTTTATAGTTAGTCTTAAACTTAAAAATTGTAATTTCATTTACATGCTTGTAAGTCAAGCTGTAATATCGACCGTGTATTTACTGTTTAATCAATGATACATATGATTAGACTTGATTAGATCGTGTTCTTGAATTCTTACTCTTGTTCTTAACTTATTGTTCTTTAATTACTTGTCTATTTAATTAATATAAGATTAAGTAAACTTGTGGATTGTCAAACATCAAATCAAATTTGAAATTGGGGTTAAATTATATTTTCGTATTTACTTTGAGGATTTAATTACCCTTATAAATACCCCAACATTTACTTCTTTTCTCTGGACTTCTTCACATTCCTTCATTCAATTCCAATTATCATCCCTTTTTTTCTCTCTGCTAATAAATTATCAAACCCTAATTTTCTCAATATTCAATCAGTTTCAATTTCAACTTGTAGAAAATGGAACCAAAAGTATCTAAAAAAGATCTTAATCTTCCTCCTGTCTCATATCATCCTCTCCTAGAAGTCAAACCGGCCAGTGGTGCTCCATTAAATCCTAAGGATATCAAACTAAACCCCAATAATCCCATGGCCAGTTTACTAGGAAATCAGGACGCCAATTCCTTGGTAGGGAGAATCATAAAATTTTTAAGAGATTCTCCTCTACATGGTACCGTGACACTCGATCCACGCAAGTTGTATCATGACTACTTGTGTGTGTTTTGGTACACAACCTCTGTTGATCGTGCCTGTGCTTCTATTACTTTTACTCTCAAAGGCGGTTCAAGAACGTGTATCATAACAGCTGAAACATTGAGGGATACTTTAAACCTCAACTACTGGAACCCTAGAGAGGCTCCAGTTGTGCTTCCACTAAACATCAACTTTAGGCAAGTGCTCTTTGACATGGCACACAAGGAATGCATTAAAACTGATGGTTCCCTGAAAACTAAAGGGGCCATGCAAATGAAGGGTCTCACACAGTCCTGGAGGTACTTCTTCATACATCTGGTGAAAGCATGGGTGAGAGTTTTGGTAGACTGTACCAGATTAACTCCACAAGCTCAATGAGTTGGTCAACCACTGCAATGCTCTCTCTAGTCTATACTATATTATAAAGCAAATTCACTTTTAATTTTCAACATTGAACTTAAAATTTCACTATTGATTTTAAGTTTCAACAATTTACACATTCCATTGCATGATGTACCATACATCATAGCCACATTATATCAATAACTTCCACTACTCACCGGCACCACCACCACCACCAATCTCTACCGCCACCACCGCCGCTTGCCGCCCCGCCACCACCGCCGCCGCCATTACATAACCGCCACCGCCGCCAACTTCATCACCGCCGCAACGCGCGGGTACCGTTCTCGTACTCTAAAAGAGGCATTTGACCTTACTCAAACTAAGGTCCACTCTTCTATCTCCAGCGAGTACAAAATTCCTCCAGTCACTGAAAGGGACCACATAACTCTGGTGGTCGCTGGCAACACCATTAAAGAAAGAAAGAGAAGCAAGAATGAACTACAAAGGGTTGCCAGTGCACAGATAACTAATTTAGGTGTCCTTGATGCTAATGATGCTGGTCTATTGGGGATTACACTGGAGCACTATGCAAAAATCAAGACTGACCCAAGGATAGTTGAAGCATTAAAAGAAGTGCTGGATATCGAACTGGAGATAGAGTATTCAGATGATGATTTTGCCTTCGATGCCAGAAATATCATTGTAACAGTGGAAAAGGCCAAACAGATAAGGGCAGATGGCATACAGATGAGACTGGCCAAGGTTGCCAAAGTGGTGAAAGATGTGATGAATCCACCCAAGTCCAAGGGTTCAAAAAGAAAGCAACCAACAAAGGATTCCAACCTGAGGATTTGGATTGAACCAGTTGCACAAGTGACCAACGATGATGTCAAAGCAGCAAAGCAAAAGTTAAGTTCTGGCACAATCAAACTGGCAAAATGAATCATAAGCCAAAACTTACTACAGTACAACAATGCGAACAAGACCTCATCCTGGTAAAATAAAAGAGGTTCAAGTGGAAATTAAGCCCGACACACAGTTCTTTCATGTTGAAGTCAGTTACACCAATGGGCTACTATCCAAAACTGACAATCCAGATATGATGCATTATGGGCATTCTGAACAGGTAGAAATGGTGAACATACTGGAGGCCAAGCCAGTAAAGACAAGGTTTGGGAAGCACTGGATTTATGTTCTCAAAGGACTTATTAAGCATAAAGAAAATATTGAAACAAGTCTGTCCCAAGATCTTGATGACTTTTAAACCATTGCCCCACCGGTGAAGAGAAAAAGAACTGGTGCTGGACCATCTGCATAGTTCAACTTCTTTTTGTTATCTTACTTGTATTTTATTTTCCAATCTTGTAACTCATTGTAAATTTCAATTTCCAGTATATATGAAAGTTGCTGGATTGTAACCACAAGGAAGATAACTGATTAAATCTTACAAGCTTACAAAGTAGATCTAGGATACTTGATGATCTATAAAAGTATCCTAGAATATTAGATAGATTCAGTTAAAACAAGTTTTTCGAGTGTAAATATTGTATAGATAGGAAATTGAAAGACTTGTAATTCTTTCAGGACAAATAGGGGGAATTTGTTAGTCCAGCGAACTGGACAGACTACAGTGCAAAACTGGAGGCCAGTGTACAGTTAATGTCAGTGGAGCTTCACTCCAGTTGAGATCTGATCAGAACTGAAGACATTCTAGTTGAAGTCGAAGACAACAAGTGGAAGAAAGAAAACATTCATGGCAGCGAAGCCTAGTGAATGTTTTACCCAGATCAAGACTGGAGCTTTGACCAGTGTAAAGTACTTACAAAGCTTTACACTGATTACGAGGAATACCTTTTACCTTTACATTCTATTATCCGGTTTATACCTTTTGTCCTTGGTTTTAAAGTACAAAAGTGTGTAAAGGTGGTTGGTTTAAAGTAAGACATGTCACTTCTAAAGTGATTTTATATGTTACTTTAAATAAGGATGTTAAGGAATTAAATGCAATTCCTAAAATGCTCACAACCATATTTGTACTACAAAGTTGATATCCCAATGTCAACCTTTGCCTATAATAGAGGTCTTTACACAACCAAGAATTCATCTTTGCAAACCCGACTTTGCTTTCTTGGTGAACTTATGCAATATTCTCTCAATCGCAAAAAGAAACATTTCACAACTTTAAGTGTTTCGATTGATTAGAGAATTTCCAAGTATAGATCAATTGTATTTCATAGGTTGTTAAGATATTTACATCATTGTATTATCTTGGTTCTGCAACAACCTTTTTTGGGTAAAGGGTTACCCCGATGATTTTATATATATCAAAATTGTGTACAAGTAATGTGGCAAAATGCCACACTAGTTCATACATACAACATGCCGTATATATGTACCAAGGAAAAACAAAACCATTCTACCAATACATAATCACCACTATTACGCTGAAGCTAAACATAAAACACACAAATAGCTAATGATTATGTAGATGCAGGCTAAAGTGGAACACGCTCTCCACGAGATGAAGCTGCTAAGATGATAACTCGTTGCAACTAATTACATTGGTAGATTCCATTTACTGCAAGCGCTTGTGCAACATTAGGCTTGTGTTTAAACTTTAATGAAACCAACCTATAACGTATTGTTTGAACAATAACCTCTTGTAATTGAGCTGCATTCTGTACTTTGTTTGCAAATGTTCGTTGATTCCTTTCCTACCATATATAGTACGCCGTTGCAGCAACACAAATCTTCCAAATTATTGTACTAGCTGACTTCGATTTTGAGTTGGATTCCAGCCAATTCATAATGTCACTCCAGTTACTTGAGATATTAGCCATACCAGGGAGATCTCGAACCAAATGCCATACTTGAGAAGAGTAAGTGCATCCAAAAAATGGATGCTCATGTGAGTCAGGACCTGTTTTACACAAAGAACAAACAAGAAGATTAAGATTAGTAACAGCATCTCCCACGTCCCAACATCTCATGTTGTCGTGGGTCTTGAGTTTCTTCCTTAGTAACAGCCACATATGGAAAGCATGTCGCGGTATGCACTGAACTGACAGACACCAGTGAACTGGAGAAACCAAGTAAACTGGAGAAAGCAACTGAACTGAAGAAACAAACTGAAATGATAATGCCATCTGAACAAGCTATGTTGATTCTGCCAGTAGTGGCGCATTTCGCCAGTAGTAACACTTCTCCAGTGGCAAGAGTCTCCAGTTACAACCAGTAGTCATCCACCAGTGAAGTTCTCCACTGAAGCACTCCAGTGACCAGTCTCCAGAAGAATGCTTCAGATTCATGTTCTCCAGTGGAAGTCCCGTTCCAGATTTTAGTTTCCAGTTTTCCAATAAAGTCTGTTCAATCACGTGTGTGGGCCCAATAAAGAAAGAATGACAGCTGTCTAAGGTGATAAGGGAGGAGCGTGTGACAACGTTAATCCTAATGGTTTGTGGGCCCTTGTGCAGAAGGAATCTTTCTAGAAGCTTTGTTTGTCCATTTCCTATTGGTTGTTTAATTAGTGGTTGTCTTTTTTC
The DNA here is from genome assembly GCA_034093135.1 of Erigeron breviscapus. Lineage (NCBI taxonomy): Eukaryota > Viridiplantae > Streptophyta > Magnoliopsida > Asterales > Asteraceae > Erigeron > Erigeron breviscapus. Next base: position 37,991,379 of record CM067175.1, on the reverse strand, counting down.
CATGCCAGCTTTTATTATTTTATTATTATTTGTCGTTAATTCCTAGGCAATAGCTAGTGGCTATAAATAGGGGCTTTATTTCTCTTTGTAAAAGCAGAATATGTTGAATTGAATGAAACTAATAGAGCAGCCTCTATTTCTTTAAAATCTTCATTTAGCTTTATAGATCTCTGATCTTAGTGGTTTGGAGTGATCCCTTTATCTATAATTGTGGTGGTTCGTCCTTTATCAATTATAGTGGTGAGATCCAAAATCTTCGATTCCTTTATCTGTGTTTGTGGTGGCTAGACCTTTATCAAACATAGTGGTGGGTTGGAGTGTTTCCTTTATCCTTGATTCCGGTGGCTTGGCCTTTACGAATCTTGGTGGTGGATTCTTTATCTATCCGTTTTATTTTACTTGTTTTGTTGTCTTATTTTCATTAAAATCCAGAAAATACCAAAAATAGTCAGTCCGTTGTGTTTGTTTCGTTGTTACATTTCCGCTGTGCTTAGTTTTGCGTGATTTACGCAACATTTAGTTCCATGAGCCATGAATGATTCAGTTTATGTATATATTTCTTCCGCCTCCTCTTCATCATCCGATCCAAAAGGATCATTTTTGCTCACATCTTTGCTGCTCTTGCTCACATCTTTGTTGCTCTTAGGCTTCAAACTATCCTCTACATTCACTTGCTGAAGCAACGGTTCAGTATGAGGTGTGCCATAATCCGTAAGCACTTCATAATCATTTTTAGTACTAACCGTAGAAGTGCTTGGACCCTTCATAGCAGTATCCTTCACAACTGGTCTATATATCAATTGTGGCTTCTGGTTTTTCATAGTAAATCCCTGTTTTGATTTCTTCCTTTTAACCACTTGGAACCCATCATCTATCTCTTTTCCAGCCTTCTCCACTGCTACCTTCTTCTCCATTTTGGGGCATTGAGAATTTTTATGTCCAAAAACGCAACAAGTAGAACAACGAGGTGGTTTTTAATCATATTCTAATGAGATTTCACCTTGGTGAGGCCATTCCCTTCTACATCAGGGATCGCAATATGTAAGTGTTCTTTCAGTTCATTAGCAGAATTAATTTCAATCATAGCTCGTGCAAAACTGCTACGACCCCATGAATCCATGCACATTGTTGCAGTATACGAATCCAACATAATTGGTTTACCAATTTTCGAAGTCATCATGCTTAAACCATCTTCAGAAAATGCTACCAGGGAACATCATTCATCTTTACCCATACCGGAATCGATGTAGTATCTTCCTTTTTTAAATCCACCGTAGGGCTCCATTTTTTAAGAATAATGGGGGTGTTCCGTATCATCCATGGGCCTTCCTCCAACAGTTTCTCCATTCCCTCCTTCGTTCCAAATTTAAAGAAAAAGAACCCTCGGGAGTTCATCATCACACGTTGTATTCCATATTTCACCCAAGAGTTTTTTACAAAATTATCAACCAGTGGGTATGCAAGTCGTTTGCCTAGAAAGTATCCATACAAAGTATTGTCATACCTTACATAAACCTGTTTAACATATTCCAATGGAATAATAACATCCACACCATCAATATTAATATCAACATTCATGTGACGAAAATCAACCTTACGCACATGTTTCTCAGTTCGAATAGCTGTAGCATAGGATTTGAAATTACTATTCTCAACGTTTTTACCTTGTTTTTCTTCCAGCCCTGGTTTGCTATCCAATTTTGATTTGTCTCCAGATCCTTCTATAACCACAGGATGTGTTTGATTCTCTGAAATTGGGGGAACATCCCCCGTCTTGTTCTGATTCAGGTTATCCGAGATTCCATCTTCAATTGGATATCCATATTCATCACGTTTAATGGAACTCATACCCTCGCTAGCCAAATCACCATCCTCCACTGCTTTAGAAGCCTTATTACCATCTTGCATTGAACCCCCAAGACCAAGGTTTTCAGCAATGGCGTCAGCACCAGTTACTGGTTCCTCATTAACATTGTTATCACCTTCAGCTCCCATCGTTGTTGAGTTTTTTCCATCTTCAACCCTAATCCCCAGATTAGGGTTTTTTAAAATAGTACGCTTTGGCATATGTTTTTCCCATCAATATTCGTCACTTTTCCAGCTAGCCCAGAAGGGGGCTTACGCTTATTATTACTCTTCATACTAAGCTCTCTCAATCACAAATATTCAAAATAAACCATGCAGACTCAATAACAAGAAAAGCAAGCAGCGAAAATCAAAGAGAACCCTAATTCTATAAACCCTAGTTCCTACCGTAAATCGAAACCAATTAGTGACCCAGGTAGCCTCAAGGTATGTTCCCGCAGGACCGAGAAACCCAAGCCTCTAATCAATCAGATCAGCAAATAAGAAAACTAGGGTGGCGACAAAGAAAAAAACCCTAAACCCGTATGAAACGAATGTAAGAAACAAGATTGCAATTGATACTAGGATTCAAGAACCCTAAAATCGATTAACAATCATGAATAACAGTGAGACAAGACGGATTAAGGGAAAGGTAAAGAAGAAAAAATCGCCATTATAGAGAGAGAACATTAGGGTCTTATTACCATTATTTACATCATTGTATTATCTTGGTTCTGCAACAACCTTTTTTGGGTAAAGGGTTACCCCGATGATTTTATATATATCAAAATTGTGTACAAGTAATGTGGCAAAGTGCCACACAATACAAATAAGGTCTGCCTACATTTTAACCTCCCCCATCAAGGATACAAAAGTACGAGCCTATCGAACAGATCCTGTTCAAGTAAGGTCGTTATTTACATTATTGTATTATCTTGGTTCTGCTACAACCTTTTTTGGGTAAAGGGTTACCCCGATGATTTTATATATATCAAAATGGTGTACAAGTAATGTGGCAAAGTGCCACAATAGCTCACTACCAATGAACCATACATTCGTTAGTAATGTAGATCTAACCGGACGGTCAATTCAACCGGTTGGACAATGAATCGAACTCCCCATCTCCTCAATCACTATTGGGTGTGTTTATCACTACACCAAGAAGCAATTTAACTATTATTATATAGCCACTACGCCAATTTAACAACCTTGTATTTTATTTAACATCAATAATAAAATACACTTGAAATTTACATATTGTCTCACCAGTTTACTTATTTTATTTAATATTGCATTGTCATTTACTTATTTATTTAAGTCACCTTAATAAGTAAACCTACTAGTAACTTGGTATTCGTTCACTGGTACTGGCTCCAGTCGAGTCCAGTGAACTTATTTCAAAGACTCTCACCATCGATATAGAGGTGTCTTCAGTGGTACCATCTCTTGAGTTGGGACTTACACCTCTTCTTCATCTTGCTTGATATTTATGGGCTTCCACATTTGAACCGAACTCTATTCTTAGTTTTGATTTAAATTCTTCCATGTTGTGGATGCATTCCTCCGGTAAATCCTTGAGCCATGTTCTCATCTTTCCCTGCAGCAGATAAAGAGTGGTATGGCATGTTGTTGGGTCGCTCCATCCTTCTATCGTGGCTGCTTTGTCAATGCTTTGTAAAAATTCCTTAATATCGGAGGCACCGTCATACTATGTCAATTCTTGAATCTTTAACATCTTTATCAGGGGTATATGGTGGCGTAGCTCTTTGTTGAACTGCGCGCATGACCCTTTGTGTTTCGGTGCTGGATCCGGTTGTTCTGTCCTAGTTTGATTAACTGTTGTGCGCCAATTGGTTTTGTTCATAGGGGTCATGTGTTGAGGCATCATGATGCCATAGGGATAGTACCATGGAGCTTGTACGAGACCTGGGAGCTAACCACCAGGATGCATTGTTTCAGCTTGCTGCATAAAGGGTCCTCCTGGGACGTAGAAGTATCCTCCATAAGGGACGTGTGAGTACCTATATCGTACTTAGCTCGTGATCGCCATCCCATAATTTGTCATTACTCCCATGAGGTTTATAGGTATTGCTCCAGTCATGACGCCGTGATAAAGTGGCGGCAGTGGATATGCCAGTGTCTGGTTTTTCCTTGTAACCCCTAGATTGTTTTTTGCTCTGGGTTCCTTTTTTATTTCTTCTCTTCTTTCCGGGTCTCTTGTGATGCGTTGCTGGTGGATTGATCTCGCCTCCGTTTCGCCTGTTGGGCGCTTTTTTTGATGTTCTGCTGTTGTACTATTGCTTTCTATTTGTTTTTGGCTCTCATCGTTTACCAGATATTCTTTGTATTTTTATAACAACCTAATTCTAACTTCACCGTTTGAATGTTGCGTGTTAGCCGTCTCTTGTACTTCTTGTTTTTTCTGTTCTTGGATCTTCCACCGCTGTGCCAGGTTTGTTGTTCTCAGGACCGCCGTGGATCGTCTCATAACTAAGCTTTGAGCTCGGCAATCTGCCGTCTGGTGATTGTGGGCTTGCGCTCGTGAGTGTCACCTGGCTTTCTCGCAGGATAATTTTTTTGGGAATTGAGGGATATACCCCCCGTTGATTCATTAAAACAACACCAATAAACAGTTACAACCGAGTAGTTTGAATGAATGTCACACTAGTTCATATATGGGACAGGCCCCATATATGCTAAACAAATTAACACTATAAGGTAACAAAAGAAAAAACAAGCCTATTAAACAATAGGCAATACAAGGCAGATAAAACAATGAAATAAAAGAAAACCAGCCTCCATCTTGATCAACATGTAGATGTTGATGTATGCTCATGAATTTCAATATGTTCATCAATATCGGCATCAAAATCATCAATATCATCATGTTTTAGTGGTTGTCCTTTTGCCGAATCCAAATTCTTTTGGAACAACGGTCCTAAGTCTTCCCCATAGTCGTTTAAAAAGTTCATATTTGTTTGTTGATACGACTTTAGGAGTACTTTCCCCTTCCTTATTGATGGTCGGTTTGGAGATTGACATGTATACCAAGGTTTGCTTTTACTTTTTAATGTTCACTCCCTTTGTAGCCTTCTTTTAAACCTCCTGAAAAGTAACTCGGATGCCAGGAACCGACTAGCTCCCTGGAACCAACCACCCGTCATTAACTTCCACCTTCTTCACCTCTTGAATCACCCTGACATTCTTAGGACATTGCATATCACAATGGCAAAAAATGCAACAACTTTTACATCTTGGTGGTTTTCACTAATATTTTACCCGTATTGTTTCCTTTGAATATCCTTGACCCTCAAGATCTAGAATACCCATAATAATTTCTTCTTTGAAGTCCTGTTCAGCTGAAATATCAATTAAAGCTTGAGCATAATTGCTCCTTCCCCATGATTCCAAACACACAGTGTTAGTGTAAAAATCAAGCATTTTTGGATTCCCCAACTGTTAGCCAAAAGACTCAATCCATCATCATTATATGTTGCCATAGGGACATCATGTAATATGATCCAAACCGCAATATTTTTGATTACAAAGACATAGCAGGAGTCCATTCATTAAGCAATAACGGGACACTACGGATCATCCATGGGCCTTCCTCTAAGACTTTATTCAATCTAGCTTTTGCATTAAACTTAAAGAAAAAGAACCCATTGTCGTTCATCATGACCTTAATCAAACCATATTTTGTCCAACTATTCTTCACAAAGTTTTCCACAACAGGATAAGCTAACCTATTACCCAAAAAGTATCCCACCAAAGTGTTTTGTAACCTTATTGCGAAACCAAGATAATACAAATATGTAAATATCCTAACAACCTATGAAATACAATTGATCTACACTAACTCGACGATTTTGATCTCATGGAGTTGTGAAAACCCTATTTCTCTCTCCCTAATATGGCGATTTTGAAACCCTCCTTCTACTCGTTTTCTCTGCCCTAATTTCGTGATTCTCTTGCTGATTATGGTAGTCGATTGTGATCTTTATTGATCTGATCATCTTCGATTTACTATTTTTAGTTTAGATTTCACGTTTTAGGGTTTACTTTCACCGTTTCTTTTACGTCTTCTAAACCCTAGTTTTGTTATTTCTTTCTTCCTGATCTCTTACCTGGTCTGTAATCGCGGCTACCTTGTGTAGTTTAGCTAGATTAGCTCGGACTTGTTAAGGGATTAAGGTGATCGATTTACAAGTTAGGGCTTTTTAGGGTTAGGGTTTTTTTGCTGCTTGCGATCTGTTCGTATAATTAGGGTTTATTTCTGCATGGTTATTTTAGTTTATGAAGAGAGATTGTTCACTTAATTTTAAAGAGATTGAAGATCGTATCAATAGGTTAAAAACAGGTGGTGGTTCTGATCGGCCACCTGTTGAGGCGATGTCAGGGAAGAAGAAAAAAGGAGGGAATCAAAATACTAGCCCTAGGAAAACAGTTAACACTACAGGTTCTGTTGAAGAGGGGGAAAAACCTACAGCGAATGAGGCGAAGATGGATAAACCAGGTGGTAGTTGCGATACTACCCTAAAAACTCCTGGTGGAGAAGCTTCTAAGTCGACGTGTAATACTGCTACTGAAGATGGGAAACTTAACACTTCGGTTGATGAGAGCGTCAAGGCTGTTGAAAGGGATAAGGAGATGAAATCAAGCATTGATAATGAGCGAAAGAAGGCTGAATTTACTTTTGCTCCGAACCAACCTGATCCAATTGTTGAAGGGATAAACTTTGGCACACAGCCTCCTGAAAATAATGAAACAAGTAATAAGAGACCTGAACCAAAGGAGTATGACAAACATGGATACCCTTCGACCATGCCACAGTCTTCAAGTGGCACAGTTCCAGGTTTGGTGGATCGAATGTTTGCGACAGAGCATGCCACAGAAGTAGCTACGAACCAGCCCAAGAAAGTTGAATTTGCACCTGAAGTTGATGTTTGTGAAATCCATAAGGATAATCAGGTACAACCTTCGTATGCTGCTAAATTGAAAGAAGGTACTATTAAAAAAGTTGTAAACTTTCGGAAAATGGAGAATATGCTTGTATATGAAGATGTTGATGTAGTTTTGCCGAAAGAATCAGTTCGTAATGTTCAGGATAAATATGCGAATACTTTGTTTGGTTATTTCCTTGGAGATAGGATGGCTTATCCGGTTGTTGAATATTATGTGAAAACCAATTGGTCGAAATTTGGATTGCAAAAAGTCATGATGAATGCCAATGGTTTCTTCTTTTTTAAGTTTGCGGATAAAACTAGTATGACAAAGGTTCTAGAAGGGGGACCATGGTTAATTCGCAATGTACCCATATTCCTTAATATCTGGTCACCTAATGCAAAATTGAGAAAAGAGGACATTAAGGAGGTCATGGTGTGGGTTAAAATTCACAATGTGCCTATTGCAGCTTACACGGATGATGGGTTGAGCTTGCTGTTCTCGAAACTTGGAAATCCTAAGGCACTTGATACATACACGAGTGAGATGTGTACAGAATCTTGGGGACGAAGTAGTTATGCAAGAGCATTAATAGAGATTTCGGCTGTTTCGGATTTTCAGGATAAGGTGACTATTGCTATTCCAGTTTTGGATGGGGATGGATATACTAAAGAAGTTATGCAAGTGGAATATGAATGGAAACCGCCAAGATGTGCTCATTGTTGTGTTTTTGGTCATCACTCTAATGAATGTAGTAAGAATGTGAAAAGCGTTAAACAAACTCCACAGACTACGGATGATGGTTTCCAAGTAGTAGGTAGAAAAGGGAAAAATAAACTAGTTCCATTGAAGAAACAAAAGCCAAATTTCCAATACCAGTCGATTTCTAAGCCTAAAACCAACCTCAATGAGGCTGGAACTAGTTCGAATAACACTCAGATTCCTACTATGAATACTTTTGAGGTGTTGAACGATGAAGGGAATGAGAGTGAAACTACATTTAGGCAGAATACTCTTGAAGCACGATTGGAAGTAGCTAAAAGAGTATTCTGCCTAAATGTGGTCAGAATACTCTTGAGTCCCAAATATCCACCTCGAGAAGTAATCCGACCACATATTAAGTATCTGATAGGGGATGGGTGTACTACTTCAGCTTGGTTTGATAATTGGGCTTCTATTGGCCCTTTATGTAAGTTTATTACATATAGAGAGATGACTAGAGCGGGATTTCGTCTTGATGCAACTGTTAATGATGTTCTAACTAATGGACGCTGGAAATGGCCAATTGCCTGGTTTGATCTATTTCCAGTGCTTATAAATGTTACTCCTCCTGTTCTTCGTCCTGTTGTTTCTGATGTAATTACTTGGTATGATAATAATGGGAAGGAAACTGGTTTTTCAGCCTCTTCCACATGGGAAACCATCCGAGTTAGAAGACCAGTTGTTCCTTGGGTTGATCTTGTTTGGTTTGCACATAGTATTCCGAGGCACTCATTTCATGTCTGGCTTATTATGAGAGAAAAACTGAAGACTCATGATAAGATGAAGCAATGGGATGTTAGTGGTTCTACTAACTTAAATCTACTTTGCTGTTCCCTCTGCAAACGTGGACCTGATTCGCATCAACATTTATTTTTTGAATGTAATTACTCATTGCAGATTTGGAATTTGGTTCGCCCCTTAATGGGATTTCATGCGGTTCCAAATCGATGGACTGATATCACTTCAATGCTATTGTTGACATCAAAGCCTAATCTTGCCAAGACGGTTATTGCTAAGCTTTTGATTGCTGCTTCGGCTTATTACTTATGGCAAGAGAGAAACTCCAGATTATTTTCTCCTAAAGAAAGATCGGTTGCTCAATTGCGTGATGTTATTGTGTCTACTGTCCGGATGAAGTTAGCCACTATGAAGTTCAAGAAAAAGATTCAAGGAAGAAGCATCCTAGAAGAATGGAAGTTGGATATCACGTAAACATTTATTAAACATCACTTTTATTGTTTTGCCATTAAGAAGTCAACCAGTCTTCTAAATGTGTCCCTCTGACAGGCCTTTGGATTTATCTAAGGGTAGGAGTCTCCATTTGGTTAGCCATTTTGAGCTCTTCACTGTGATGTGCATGTTTGAGATTTGGTTTCGATTTGGTAGAATGATAGAGGTTGATGTTTGATATTGGTTACTTACATATTAGAGGTGTATTATTAATGCTTTTGATGTTATTAGCCTTTTTTATGTATTGTTCAGCTAGGTCGTTTGTGACGTTATTGTTTCACATACATATGGCATGTCATATGTATGAATTAGTTTGGTACTTTGCCAAGCTACTTGTAATAATCTTCTTTTGGGTGATTTATAAAAGCTTACCGGGGTTTAAATTCCCCTTTACCCAAAAAAAGGTTGATGTTAAAGATATTAAGGTAGACCCACCAGATTTTATTGGTTCTTCTAACCCAGAAGATTACTTTGAGTGGGTTCAGATTATGGACAGGATTATGAAAATTAAGGGGTATGATGACAGAAAAGGTTTCAAGGTTGCTGTTATGAAGCTGAGTAAGTATGCATCAGCTTGGTATGAAAACATGAAGGGTGAAAGAGAGTATAAGGGCAAAAATAAGTAGCTAAAAATAGCTAAAAATAGCCGTAAAAAACCCAATATAGATGATTCGGATGAGGATGAGGTAGAGGAGGTATTTGATGAATCTGCGCAGTCTATCTCTAATGTAAAGCTTGATAAAACTTCTGAGGGGGCAAGCACTCCCGGTGTAGAGGTTTTAAATGGGTAGCATCGCTTCTTGGAATATTAGGGGGTTGAACCGCCCTCTAAAACAAAAGGAGGTTCGTTTTATAGTGAATGAACATCACCTCAATGTGTGTGCCATTTTGGAATCACATGTTGATGTATCATGTTTATCTACTATATGTAAGAAAGTTTGTGGATTATGGGATTGGAGGTTGGAACAGGGATATTGTGGATTTAATGGTGTTATCTCAAACGGATAGGGTTATGCATGTGCAACTCACTTTTAAGGTAGACAAGAAATCGCTTTTCTGTTCTTTTGTCTATGCTAATAATGATTATAAAACTAGAAGGGAGTTATGGCGTGACTTGTGCATACATCATCAGTTTGTTAGTAATAGACCATGGGTTATTATGGGAGACTTCAATTCCTCGCTTAACATAGAAGATAACTTTGCTGGGTCGTCTTCTATAAATACGGGTATGAGAGATTTTAAAGAATGTGTAAATTTGATTGAGGTTTTTGATATCAATAGTTCTGGTTTCCATTACACTTGGAATCAAAAGCCAAAGAAAGGAAATGGTATTTTCAAGAAGATCGATAGAATTATGGGTAATATTGCTTTTACAGATGAATTCCCATCTTCTTGTGCTTTGTTTCAACCATACAGAGTTTCTGATCATTCCCCTTGTGTACTCAAACTCCCTGCTGTGACTAGAAGTCGTCCTAAACCATTTAAGTTTGCTAATTTCCTGGTCAAAAAACAGGGATTTATGGAAGCAGTAGTAGAATCATGGGCGGCTGAATTTGAAGGACACCATATGTTTCGGGTTGTAAAGAAATTAAGATCATTAAAAACTCCTATGCGTCGACTTCTAATGAAGCAAGGTAATCTGCATGAAAAAGTTGACATGATACGAAAAGAAGTTGACAATATTCAGCAACTTATTGATGGGGATCCGAATAATCGAGAATTAAAAGATAAAGAAGCCCATTTTCTTAAAGAATTCAGAAATGCAGTTCTTGATGAGGAGGAATTTCTTAAGCAAAAATCCAAGATCCATTGGCTAAGTGTGGGTGATATGAATTCTTCTTTTTTCCACAATTCTCTTAAATCCAAAAACCACCGAAGCCGAATTGAAGTGATTAAGGATAGTGCTGGTATTATTCATGAAGGGGGAGATGCTTCGTTGGCTATGGTTGAACACTATAAGAATTTTTTAGGTGTAGCAGGGACGACTTCACTTTCCCCAAGCCCGGATCTTTTTGTGAAGAAATTGGAGCAGACAAAAGCTGATGCTATGATCCGCCGAGTTACAGATGAAGAAATAAAGCTTGCTATGTTCTCTATTGATGATAATAAGGCTCCTGGTCCGGATGGTTTTACGTCGGCTTTTTTCAAGAATGCTTGGAATGTTGTTGGTAACGATGTGTGCTTAGCTGTTCATGATTTCTTTAATACTGCACAACTCTTACAGGAAGTTAATCATACATTTCGTGCTATGGTCCCAAAGGTTTCTACCCCGTCTTCTGTTACAGATTTTCGACCTATATCTTGTTGTATTACTATTTATAAGTGTATCTGCAAGATAATTACTACGAGACTCTTGGAGGGGTTACATGATTTAGTTAGCCTTAACCAACTTGCTTTTGTGCCGGGAAGAAGGATTTCAGATAATATCTTATTAACACAGGAACTTATGCATAATTACCATAGTAATCGAGGGCCTCCTAGATGTGCATTCAAGATTGATATTCAAAAGGCCTACGATACTGTAGATTGGAAGTTTCTTCGTTCTTTACTCTGTGGTTTTGGGTTTCATCCCATTATGGTTAATTGGATTATGAAGTGGGTTACATCTACTTCTTTTTCCTTATCTATTAATGGGAACACTTATGGCTATTTTAAGGGCAAGAGAGGATTACGACAGGGTGATCCTATGTCTCCATACTTGTTTACTTTGGTAATGGAAGTACTTACTCTTCTATTACATAAGGCTACTTCTTCACCTTCCAGGTTCAGATTTCATAACAAATGTCAAAAAGAGAAGGTTGTTAATCTTTGCTTTGCAGATGATTTATTCCTCTTTGCCAGAGGTGATGTTGCTTCTGTTCGTGTCCTCATGCATGCCTTAAATGATTTCAAGGAGATGTCTGGGCTTGTACCAAGCCTTCCGAAGAGCACGGTTTTTTGTTGCAATATTTCTGATCAGGTTAAGCAATCCATTATGCAATTACTGCCATTTGAGGAAGGTACGCACCCAATCAAATATCTTGGTGTTCCCCTAGTTTCTTCAAGGCTGTTATATAGAGATTGTAAAATTCTGGTTGAGAAAATGGAGAACCGAATATCTGATTGGCGTAATAAATCACTTTCGTTTGCTGGTCGGTTGGAACTTGTGAAATCGGTCTTATCAGCCTTGCATATTTATTGGGCTTCAGTATTTAGCCTACCTAGTAGAATTATACAGGAATTGGAGCAAAAAATGCGAGTGTTTTTATGGTGTCAAGGACCTATGAAGAATGGTAAGGCTAAAGTTGCATGGAAAACCGTTTGTCTACCTAAAGAGGAGGGAGGCCTAGGCATTTAAAGATTGAAAATTCAGAATAAAGCGCTTATGACCACCCATCTATGGAGTATTTTGACTCATAGGGAATCTCTTTGGGTGAAATGGGTTCACTCTTACAGGTTGAAGGGTAGAAGTATATGGGATGTCAAAGTCCAATCTGGTTCTAGCTGGGGATGGAGAAAACTTATGCGTGATCAGATAAGGCCGTTTATTTGGTCACATATTGGTAATGGATTAAACACTTCTGCATGGTATGATAGTTGGGCTAGTTGCGGTCCTCTCATCAAATTTATCTCACCAAGAGCTATTTATTCAGCTGGTTTTTCTTTGACTACATGTGTTGCTGACTTATGGCGTGATGGTAATTGGACTTGGCCTACTGCTTGGTATGATTTATATCCGGTTCTAATTCAGCTTATGCCTTTACAATTAAAGCAATATCCGGATGAAGTTGCTTGGAAAGATCAACGAGGTGATGTTGTGCCATTCACCACAAGGACAGTCTGGGATACCCTTCGAATACGATCAGCTCTTGTCCCTTGGCATAGGCTGATTTGGTACTCGCAATGCATCCCTCGCCATTCATTTCACATGTGGCTGATTCTACAAAGAAAACTTAAAACGCAGGATCTTTTGAAATCTTGGGATGTGGGTGGCAATATGAACCTAAACCTTCAATGTTGTGCATTATGTCAGAGGGGCATGGATTCACATAACCATTTATTTTTTGAATGTGCCTTTCTTGAACAGGTTTGGAGGCGCATTAGAGACTTAGCAGGAATGCAAAATGTCTCTACTAAACTCGAAGATGCACTTGATTGGCTTATGCCAAGAGGTAACTCGAGATCGGCCAGAAGTGTTATTGGCAGAATTACCATTGCAGCTACTGCTTATTTCATATGGCAAGAACGTAATAACAGGTTATTCTCAAACAAGTCGAGATCGGCTGAAGTTGTCTACAATTTGGTTAAATCAACGATTAGATGGAGGCTTGCATCGCTCAAATTCAAGAACTCTACAAATGTTGATAGAATGCTGGAAGCTTGGAACTTACCTCGTGGCAATATTGTTCAACCGATCTAATGGCGATGCTCTATTAGTTATTTTCTTGTTCCCTTGATTGAAGTGTTTTCTGTTCCTTGTAAATGTGTCCCGCTCACTGTTTTTAGGCTAGATGATGTGCACGTTTGAGGCCGCTTGGCTCGTCTAGGTGCCTTGTAAATGTGTCCCTCTCTCTAGACTGAATGGTTGATGTGCAAGTTTGAGGATGCGCTCACCTCTGCCCAGTGCCGCTGGCCCAGTCCCAGCGCCGCTGGGAGGCCCATCCAGCGCCGTTGGGCGGCCGAGATCAGCAACCGACTTGAACACCTATTTAAGTCGAACTAACCCTCAAAACCCAAAGAGAGAGCCGATTCAGCAGCCCTAGCCGCCCATATTCAACCCTAGGTCGACTTTGCAGATTCCAAGAAGGTTTTGGAGCTTCTAACACCTTCCGATCTTCATCCTCGGTCTAGATCTACTCTTTTATTCTACTTTTGGTTGGTAAACAATGTCTTTCATCTTTTCAGACTTTGTTATTCTTTTAATAATGTCAGGCTAGTAGGCTGAATACTTGTTTGGATCAATGTGATCATGTAGACGTTTATTGTTTTACTTTGTTTGTTAGAATATGTTGGAGTGTGTTTTACTGTTTATCGTAGATCCATGTTTTACTAGTTCTTCATGTTATTATCGGTTCTATATCTGCATGTATTGATTTAATTCTGATGATCGGTCTATAATCATACACTAAGATTAATACATAAGGATGGAAAACACTAGTCGGTCTTTAACTAGTTGTAAAAGGTGATTCACTTGTAACCGAGGGATCCAGAACCATAGTAATTAGGATGAATAGAACATGATGCTTAACAATGTCAGACGCGATCCTTTGACTTGGAAATGAGCACTGTGGTCACCAGAGATAATTATTTTTTAAGAGTCGGGTAACTAAAAGATGAATTAGTAACACAAACTTTAGGTCATTAATGCTTAAACAATGAATCTAACGAGAATTTGTTTATAGGGTAGTGTGAGTCTAGCGAAAGCACTAGTTAATTAGGCAAGGTGAATCTAACGAGAATCTGAGCCGTGATTAAGTTTCCAACAGTCTAGCAAATGGGTAGAATAGTATTTGGTCGTACAATGAGATCGGAGATGCCAAACAAGTATTTTAATTTAATTACTGTTATTTGCTTTTTCAAACTATTTTCAGACTTAGCCTCTCGCTGAATAAGCAGTTGCGGCTTCTATTTAGATTTCAGTATTTTAATTAGTTTAATAGGAAATCGTGACAACCCCACAACCTCTAGAATTACACATATTATTAGATTAGGTAGTGCAAGCGTCCCTGCGAACGATCCTGTAACTTATCACTAAACTATACTACATCCGATCGGGTTCTTTGCCCGTAGGTGTGTGTTTTAGGATAATTACTTGTACAACATTTATAAATTTAAAAGCACAAATAAAAACCACCATCAAGCTTTTTGGCGCCGTTGCCGGGGACACGACGCACTCTTAGTTTAGTAGTGTAATTCGATCCTATTTTGTGTTTCGACACGAAGTAGTTACTTTCAGTACTTAGGATTAAGTCAATTAGGTTTAGAAGTCAAATTAGGTCAAATTAGGGTTAAGTAGTATTTGCATTTCGTTTTTAGTTTAAGTAGTTTAATTTTGCATTTCATTTTTATATTGGTGCGTTTGATCTTTTTCTTTTGAGTTTTGCAGGTTTATTTAGGTAGTTGATGCGCTTGAGATCGGGAACGGTTGTAAAGCGTCTATCTTCAAGCCTACGTAGACTAACGTAAGAGGAGGTTCAACAAACCAATATCACCACCCGTATTTAATTTAGAAGACCTTTTCAATGTAGATAACCCCTTAGGATCATCCGACACTATGTCACAGCTAGGATCACCTAGAGGCAAAATGGACGAATTTGACGGACCGATGATGGAAAGAACTAGAGCCGTAGCACCGACACCGCGATCGGCTATAGTTCCACCCAACTTAGGAGATTCGTTTTTAGTCAAAGGACACCACCTTAAGTTAATCCAAGACAACCAATATGACGGCCGAGCCAAATCCAAACCCCATAAGCATGTAAGCAAGTTCACCAGTTTGTGCAAAATGTTCAAATGGAGGGGACGTCACCGATGACGATGTGAAACTTAGCTTATTTCCGTCGTCTCTCACGGGAGAGGCACGTGCTTGGTTCGATGAGCTCGATGAAGGTACCATCACTACATGGAATCAACTTCGCGAATAATTCGTCTCGCGATTCTTTCCCCCGAGTTTAGCTAGGAAAATGCTTCGAGACATCAAGGCTTTCAAGCAAGACGAAGGAGAATCACTAGTTGATGCATGGAAAAGGCTTAGGGAAATGATCAGAAACTGTCACGGGAATGGACTTAACAAGGACGAGATCATGGAAATCTTTTTCTATGATTTAACTAAGAGTTCCCAAAAGGATTTAGACCTAGCCGGGGGTGGTAACTTTTTGTACAAGTCTACCAATGACGCGTACAAAATGATGGAGGATATGGTGCAAACTAGCTTAGCTCGAGATATGGATGATAAGGATCGAGATAGGAGGCCGAGAAGAACCGTGGCTAGCATCGAGAGCAGCTCCGACAATGAGGTAGTTCATGAACTTAAAGCTTTATCTAACCGTTTTTCTACTTTTGAAGACAGGTTGGACATTATGGACAAAGACCTCAAGGTGATTGCACACGGGTGCAACAATTGCGGAGGAATGCACTATACCGAGGATTGTGAAGAGGAGGCTACCGAGCAAGTCAATTATGTTCAGAATCAATACCGAGGAAGCTTTCAACGAGGGCTATTTCAAAGAAACCCCGGTAATTCTAACTTTAATTCTAATTGTGTTAGGAATAACAATGGTTTTCAACCCTCATTTTCGTTTAAACATTAACTTTCCAATATCTTTGTTCTACCCAGCTTGCATGGGATCATGAGTTCAAAAGAGAGTTTGACTAACTCCGGGGGTAATCCGCCTGGTCTTGCTTCAAAGATTAAGAAAATTGATGGGAAGGTGAGACCACCTGTGAGGTCAATCCTGAAAAACCCTAATAAGGGTTCTAATGAGAAGAAAGCTGCTGAAGCTCGAAAAGCTGAATTAAAAGACCCAACAGGTGATAGTTCAAATGTTAATTCTGAGACATCTGCATCAAATCCCAAGGTAGAAGAATATGGTAACCCTTTGTATGATGCGGAGGGGAAAGCTGAGGGTCCAAAAAACAATTCTACCAGTTCTAATACTAATAATGTGGAACGTGGTGAAGATGGGGAAGTGGATGGTAGCATGGATGATAATTCTGAATTTGTTAAACAGCATGTGAATGATGGGAATTTAGGTGGTGGTTCTAATACTACCAATGAAACTCCTAGTTTTTCCGTGAATGGCGATGGTGTTGGTGATGAGATTCATCAATCTGTACCACCAGTTGCAAAGGTGGTGCAGCCTGATAAGGTGAACCAGTCTGATCCTCCGGTTGTTAATATCCCTTTTTCGTATGCAAAGGTGGTGCGATCTGATGTGAATAATAAACCAAAAGTTAATTTCCGTTCTTTGAGTGTGGAATTTAGTGTTGAAGGCATTGATTTGATTATTCCAAAAGAAGCTATTATGTCAGCAAATAGCAAATATGCTAATACTTTGGTTGGATATTTTCTTGGAAAAAGACTTGCTTTCCCCGTTGTTGAAAACTACGTGAAGAATGCTTGGGCTAAATATGGGTTTCAGCGTCTTATGATGAATGCATCCGGTTTCTTTTTCTTCAAATTTGAGGAGAACTCTGGTATGGAGAAAGTGTTAGAACAAGGACCATGGTTAATTCGCTCAGTTCCTCTTTTCCTTAATATTTGGACTCCTGATTTTAGTATGTCCGACATTAAGAAGGTCCCGGTTTGGGTAAAGATGCATAATGTACCTTTGGTTATATTTAATGAAGATGGTCTAAGCATGCTTGCGACCAATCTTGGAAGACCAGTTGCTTTGGATGATTATACGAATTCCATGTGCATTAATGCATGGGGTCGTAGTAGTTATGCTCAGGCTCTTATTGAATTGGATGCAGATAATGAGCTAAAATCTGAGTTGACTGTTGGAATACCTAATATGGTTGGTGATGGTTTTTTGAAACACGTTATTAACATTGAGTACCAATGGAAACCTCCTCATTGTTCGACTTGCAAGGTGTTTAATCATGCAAGCGACCAATGCCCTAAATTGCCTAAAAAGGTCATACCAATTCCTAAAAAGGTTATATCAGAGGTGCACAGTGATGGTTTCCAGCTAGTTGGCAAAAAGAATGGTTCAAGGCAAGGATTTCCGGTCCAAAATCAGAAGAATAAGTTCGTATATCGGCCCGTGGTGAAACCAAAAACGAGTACTGATCAAGCAAGCACTTCTAAAGGGCAGATTCCAACCAAGAATTCGTTTGGAGTCTTGGTAGATGAAGATGGACAAAAAGGAGATGACCCGTTATCTGATTATGGGACTAAACAAAGTGTACCTGTACTTCGGGAAGCCACAGAAAGTGAAATGGCTGAAAAGGCTGCGAAATTAAAGGCAACGATGGATGTGGCATTTTCTGCTGATTCTGATAATGATGAAGTCGATGATGATTATGTGGTAAATATCTATGATGAATCTGATGATTTTATGGCTGCACATACGAAGCCTAATTCCACTTCTGAGGGGGCAAGCACTCCCGGTATGCACGGTTTTAATGGGTAGTATAGCTGCATGAAATATTAGGGGTTTGAACCGACCCCTCAAACAGAAAGAGGTTCGGCAGGTGGTAAGTGAAAATAATCTTAATGTTTGTGCTATCTTGGAATCCCATGTACATATTTCTAGTCTTATGGATGTGTGCAAAAGGGTGTTTAAAACCTGGGATTGGTCTTCTAATGCTTCGTCCTGTAGTAAGGGTACGAGGATTATTCTGGGGTGGAATTCTGAGGTTGTGGATGTTATGGTTTTGTCACATACGGATCAAGTCATACATATTCAGATTATATACAAGTTAGATCGAAAGGCTTTCTATTGTTCGTTTGTATATGTGGACAACTATTATGTTCATAGAAGATTATTATGGGATAATCTTTGTACACATCAACATTTTATACAAGGAAAACCGTGGGTGTTGTTGGGAGACTTTAACTCAGCGCTTAATTTGGAGGATAGCTTCTCTAGTTCTTCCAAAATTGATGTTGGTATGCGTGATTTTAAGGAGTGTATACAACAAATTGATGTAATGGATATTAATTCTTCCGGGTTCCATTTTACATGGACTCAAAAACCCTAGCATGGAACGGGAACATTGAAGAAAATTGATAGAATCATGGGAAACGTTCAGTTTTGTGATGAGTTTCAATCCGCTCATGCCATCTTTCAACCCTATAGAATCTCGGATCATACCCCATGTGTCTTGAAACTTCCTAATGTTACTAGGCAAAGACCCAAACCATTCAAATTTGCTAACTTCCTAGTTCATAAGAAGGATTTTGCTGAAATGGTTAAAACTCATTGGGATACTCCTTTTACTGGATGCAAGATGTACAGATTAGTGAAAAAGCTAAGACTTTTGAAACATCCGATCCGAAGTATGCTCTTTAGGCAAGGAAATCTGCATAATAAGGTTATGGAGCTTCGTCTTGAGCTTGATAGCCTCCAAATAGCTATCGAGGCTGATCCCTCTGATAAAGAATTAAGAAACCAGGAGATTGCTGCACTTTATGATTTTAAAGAGGCGGTTCTTGATGAGGAACGCTTCTTAAAACAAAAAGCCAAGATTGAATGGTTAGAGGTGGGTGACTCTAATACTTTGTACTTTCACAACTCTGTTAAAGCAAGATCTCACAGGAGCCGGATAGAGAAGATTCAAGACGTTAATGGAGTTGATCATGAAGGGGGTGGTGTGACTACTGCGCTTGTAAAACATTATGAAGACTTCCTGGGAACTAAAGGGCCTCCATCTTGTTTTAATCCTAATGAAGTTTTCAGAAGAACTATTAGTAGGCAAAAAGCGGATTATATGGTTCGAGCGATCACTGATGCTGAAATTAATGAAGCTATGTTCTCAATTGATGAAAATAAAGCCCCGGGTCCTGATGGGTATACCTCGCTCTTCTTTATGAAGACTTGGGATATAACGGGAAAGGAGGTATGTCTTGCCATTCATGATTTCTTTAAGACTGGCAAAATTTTGAAAGAAATCAACCATACCTTCTTAGCATTGATTCCGAAAGTGTCCACTCCTAATAGAGTTACAGATTATCGCCCAATTTCTTGCTGCAATACAATATATAAATGCATTAGTAAAATTATTACTAATCGCATTAAGGATGGGTTGGACGATATTGTGGATATTAATCAATCCGCATTCATTCCGGGTAGGCTTATATCGGATAATATTCTTCCAACTCAAGAATTAATGCATAATTATCATCGTAAGATTGGCCCCCCACGATGTGCTGCTAAGGTTGACATTCAGAAAGCATATGATACTGTTAATTGGAGCTTCTTAAGAGCAACATTAATTGGTTTTGGATTCAATCCGACTATGGTACATTGGATCATGTCTTGTGTTACCAGTGTTTCTTTCTCTATCAGCTTGCATGGTAATATTCATGGTCTTTTCCAAGGAAGACGAGGCCTTAGACAGGGTGATCCCATGTCCCCATATCTCTTTACTATGGTTATGGAGGTGTTAACTCTGATGTTACACAAATCTGTGCAACATTCTCCGGGCTTCAGGTTTCATAACTTGTGTGAAGAACAACGAATTATTAACATTTGTTTTGCAGATGATCTCTTTCTCTTTGGGCGAGGTGATCTTGCTTCAGCCAAAGCTATTATGGACGGGCTTATGGAGTTTTCTAATGCCTCAGGACTTATGCCTAGTCTAGCTAAAAGCACGGCTTTCTTTTGTAATGTTCCTGATCGTATTAAGAGGGCTATTTTGGAGATCCTCCCATTTGAAGAAGGCTCTCTTCCGGTTCGTTATCTTGGTGTTCCACTTATTTCATCTAGACTTTTACACAAAGATTGCACAATTTTGGTTGAAAGGATGGAGGCTAGAATA
This sequence comes from Erigeron breviscapus, assembly GCA_034093135.1. Classification (NCBI taxonomy): domain Eukaryota; kingdom Viridiplantae; phylum Streptophyta; class Magnoliopsida; order Asterales; family Asteraceae; genus Erigeron; species Erigeron breviscapus. The sequence goes on along the minus strand of CM067175.1, from coordinate 37,971,132 downwards.
AGTGATTGGAAGAATAAGTCTCTTTCGTTTGCTTGCAGGTTACAATTAATTAATTCAGTTCTCTCTTCCATGCATATTTATTGGGCTTCAGTTTTCATTCTCCCTGCTAGTATCATTTCTGATTTGGAAAAGAAGATGCGGGCTTTTTTATGGACTCAAGGACCCATGAGCAAAGGTAAAGCTAAGGTGGCATGGAAGGATTGTTGCCTTCCTAAGTATGAGGGAGGAATTGGAATTAAAAGAATTTGTGATGTTAACAAAGCTCTTATGACTTCTCATGTATGGAGTATCTTGAATAATCGAAAGTCTCTTTGGGTACAGTGGATTAATGTGCATAAACTCAAGGGAAGAAATTTCTGGGATGTCCCTTTGAAAGTTGGCTCAACATGGGGATGGCGTAAGCTTCTTCAATTGCGAGAAGTAATCCGACCACATATTAAGTATCTGATAGGGGATAGGTGTACTACTTCAGCTTGGTTTGATAATTGGGCTTCTATTGGCCCTTTATGTAAGTTTATTACATATAGAGAGATGACTAGAGCGGGATTTCGTCTTGATGCAACTGTTAATGATGTTCTAACTAATGGACGCTGGAAATGGCCAATTGCCTGGTTTGATCTATTTCCAGTGCTTATAAATGTTACTCCTCCTGTTCTTCGTCCTGCTGTTTCTGATGTAATTACTTGGTATGATAATAATGGGAAGGAAACTAGTTTTTCAGCCTCTTCCACATGGGAAACCATCCGAGTTAGAAGACCAGTTGTTCCTTGGGTTGATCTTGTTTGGTTTGCACATAGTATTCCGAGGCACTCATTTCATGTCTGGCTTATTATGAGAGAAAAACTGAAGACTCATGATAAGATGAAGCAATGGGATGTTAGTGGTTCTACTAACTTAAATCTACTTTGCTGTTCCCTCTGCAAGCGTGGACCTGATTCGCATCAACATTTATTTTTTGAATGTAATTACTCAATGCAGATTTGGAATTTGGTTCGCCCCTTAATGGGATTTCATGCGTTTCCAAACCGATGGACTGATATCACTTCAATGCTATTGTTGACATCAAAGCCAATCTTGCCAAGACGGTTATTGCTAAGCTTTTGATTGCTGCTTCGGCTTATTACTTATGGCAAGAGAGAAACTCCAGATTATTTTCTCCTAAAGAAAGATCGGTTGCTCAATTGCGTGATGTTATTGTGTCTACTGTCCGGATGAAGTTAGCCACTATGAAGTTCAAGAAAAAGATTCAAGGAAGAAGCATCCTAGAAGAATGGAAGTTGGATATCACGTAAACATTTATTAAACATCACTTTTATTGTTTTGCCATTAAGATGTCAACCAGTCTTCTAAATGTGTCCCTCTGACAGGCCTTTGGATTTATCTAAGGGTAGGAGTCTCCATTTGGTTAGCCATTTTGAGCTCTTCACTGTGATGTGCATGTTTGAGATTTGGTTTCGATTTGGTAGAATGATAGAGGTTGATGTTTGATATTGGTTACTTACATATTAGAGGTGTATTATTAATGCTTTTGATGTTATTAGCCTTTTTTATGTATTGTTCAGCTAGGTCGTTTGTGACGTTATTGTTTCACATACATATGGCATGTCATATGTATGAATTAGTTTGGTACTTTGCCAAGCTACTTGTAATAATCTTCTTTTGGGTGATTTATAAAAGCTTACCGTGGTTTAAATTCCCCTTTACCCAAAAAAACAATGGTTCTTTTCAAAAATAGGTGGCAAAGGAGTAATAGTCAACCCGAGCAACCAAAGGTGGAGAATGAAGTCAAGGAGGATCCAATTGTCAAGCTCACCAACATGATGTAGAAGTATATGGACATGAATGACAAGAGACATGACTCCTTGGACAAGTATACGAGATTCTTGAATGAGAAAGTTGCCAATCTTGACCATAAAGTGGATATCGTGATGAGAGATCAACAATCCGCCATTAAAGGTTTGGAAAAGAAGCTGGAGAAATGGATGGAACAAGGTGCTAAGAAGGAAAATGGTCTTCTTGCAAGTAATGCACAAGCTAATCCCAAGCCGAACCCTCAAGGAAGCCCTAGCACGAGTCAAAAGTACCAACCACCGATCGGACGGAGTGAGAGTGTGAACGCCGTGTTCACCGAAGGTAATGACTCTACTGAGCTTTCTAATGATTCTTGTGAAGTGTCCAATCAGGTACAGGTCATACGGGAGCAAAATGGAGACAAAACGGACCAAAACGCAATTTTGGAATCTGTCCAAGAGGCACCAGCGTCGCTGGCTATACACCCAGCGCCGCTGGTGACCCTCCAGGTGCAAACCAGCGCCGCTGGTGACCCTCCAGGTGCAACCAGCGCCGCTGGTGACCCTCCAGGTGCAAACCAGCGCCGCTGGGAGCCCCCAAGCTGAGCCCCAGCGCCGCTACCCACCTTCCAGCGCCGCTTCGAAGTTCGTCAGCCCAAATTCGCGCGAAACTTCATTTTCAGCAGCTTTCCAGGGAAACGTCGAGACCCAATTCGCTTCAAAATGCAAAATCAAGGATGGGGACGACTCGGACAGAATGGATGAAATTCACGATCCCGAAGCACAGGATGACGGAACACAGTTACCGCAAGCATCTGAAGATCCAGGAAGTTTTCTTATCACTTGCACTATTAAATTTGAATATTTTTCGAGTGCATTAGCTGATTTAGGGTCAAGTATTAATGTTATGCCTACTGTGATTTATGAGAAACTTACCCTTTGTTTGCTAAACCCCGCTAACATGAGTATTCGGTTAGCCGATCAGACTTACCGACAACCCAAGGGGATTGTCGAAAGAGTTCATGTCAGGGTTAAGGATTTAGATTTTTGGACTGAGTTTGTTGTGCTTGATTCGGTAAGTGAAGTAGTGACACCCCTTATCTTAGGCCGACCATTTTTGCATGCTGCGGATGCTATCATCCATGTTCTGAAACGTGAAATATCTCTGTCAAATGGTCAAGTTAGAGTCAAATTGCCTGTTATAGACTCTAGGGATGTCGACTATGATAACATGTGCCTTAATATTGAGAATGAGTGTGATGAGGAACCTTTAGACGCCTAGCATTGTCTTAGGAGTTTAAGTCGTTTTTGGTATGAGGAAGGCTTAGATATGAAAACTAGGTATGAGAAAGGTTTGAGTGATTTACATAGGAAAACTAAAATTGATGGGCTAGAAAAGACCCTAGAAAAGACCGAGAGGAGTATAGAAAAAGGTGACGGAACACTAGTTAGGGTAAACAAATTCCTAGACAACCTAGGATGGAATGATATTAAGGAACAAGCCTTAACTAAGTATAACCCTTATCTGTCTACTTCTGCCCTAGGAGACCCTACAATCTTTAAAGTTCGAATTGGAATACGAGAAAATTTAGGATGTAAAGCTTTCATAGATGCTAGAGCAACATTGAACATACTTCCCTTAGATTATCAGACAAGGTATGCCAGTCGAAAGCTAGGGAAAGTAGAATGGGAGATAAAACGATCTACCTTTTTAGGAATGTGAAGATTAGAGTCCGAGGATTTGTTAAGAATGTAGTGATTTATATTGACGGACTGAAATTCTCGAGAGAGTTCTTTATGGTAAAAGAAAACGCCGTCACTACAGATAATGTGATTTTAGGTCAACCATTTTTCAAAATGGCGTGTGGTGATATAAATGTTGAGCTAGGAGAATTGATGTTACAGTCAGGGATTAATATTTTGAAGGTTAGTAAGAAGGACATAAGTGAAGATAATCCCTATGGTTTTGACTGTAAGACTAAGCTTTGCCAAGGACAAGGAGAAAGGATGAATATCGAGTCATACTTGGAGGATAAGTCTGACATCTTTATTCGATATAATCCAACGGGTACCGGCCCCCGGCCGACCCCGTATTCTTCCTCAACCTAGTTCCTAGGCCGAGTCCGGCTGAAGACTCGTTAAACTTAGCGCTTCGTGGGAGCCAACCCAAGCCGTATTTTCATTTTCATTTTCATTTTCATTTTCATTTTCATTTTCATTTTCATTTTCATTTTCATTTTCATTTTCATTTTCATTTTTATTTTTATTTTCATTTTTATTTTTATTTTTATTTTTATTTTTATTTTTAGGAATATGTGACTAATTGCAATTGAGTGATTGTTTTAAACTTTATCATTTGTGATTTATTTTATGAGTATGTCTTTAGAATCACAGATGCAAGCTTTCAATGGATCGAGGAAACAAGTAACTTATTGCAATCGTATTTTGCTTTCATTTTTATGTTTTATGTTTTAGCTTGTTATTTCCATTTTTTATATTATGATTGAAGTGTGCAGGAGTATATTGCTTTGTAGTCTGAAGGAAACCATGCACTTGGCCAAAAGCTAAGTGTGGGGGAGTTCGAGCATCATATCGCTGAAGAAATCAGACGTCGGAACACATACAGGAGTCAAAAGCGTCGCTAGGAGACATCCAGCGCCGCTGGGAATGCATCTGGGCATCCCAGCGCCGCTCCACACCTCCCAGCGCCGCTGGACCTGCACCTGTACAGATTCAGCGCCGCTCACCTGCTATCCAGCGCCGCTCCCAGCTCCGTTCTGCAAACCAGATCACGAAAAATCCAAAAAAATCAGAAAAACCCAAAAATAGAAGAAGATGGAGACGCATCAAATGGAGACGACTCAAGTCTTTGAAGATTCAACATAATTCAAGTCGCTCCACAAATGCCATCTTCAACAGCTATCATGCAATTTTAGACCCGGGAAGTTTTGTTAATCCTTTTACTTTTTACGTGTTTTTCCTATTTCCCTTTGTTTCTATGTCTAGTACAACGAGAACGTTGTACAATTTAAGTGTGGGGGGATGGAATAGGAAAAACCCTTGGTCTAATTGTTTGATTTATCACAAGTTTTCTACTACTTATTTCATGCAAATTTTAAGTTTTTCTTATGTCTGAAAACTATTTTGAGAATATAAGCTTTGCAAGTAGACAAAAGATAACGATAACTAAGTAATATTAGCCTTGGTAGATGAACGGTTAGTTAGAATTGTTAGCTTAACTATAGATTTGTGGTTGTTCATGCTTCCAACTGGATTAGAGCTTAGACTGAAACTGTATGCGATTATGTTTGCCATAGCACATTTAACCGGACTTTAATATGCCTAGTAATTAGAGCTTTCTAGTCATTAGCATAGGTGTATTAATTGGACTTAATGCTATACGTGCTTGTGTAGGAACTAGTTTAGATGTATGGTTCGCCTTAATTCCTACACTATTTAATGTGAACTAGTTGCATGCGGAGTAAGTGTATGAGTCATATGGGGTCTCTGATAATGTCTATTGCATGAATAATGTAGTAATCTTAAGAAAGGCAATCAGTAGATTAATATAAGAGTTCAAAGAACTATTAACGAGTAAAATCAAAACGCATCAAGTTATGTCGCTTTGCGCGTGGGAAACCACCGACCTGTCACCGCTGTCTTGATGTAAACCGTTAGTTGAGTTATGTCGCTCTGCGCGTGGGGAACCACCGACCTGTCACCGCTGTCTCAACTATTAAAGATGATAATATCGTATAACTGCTTTAGTATCTAGCTAGTGAGCATGACTGTAGTGTGGGAGTATATCTAAGTAGTGACTCACAAGTACACAAACGAATGAAATATAAATGCCTTGCTAGTAGCTAGTAGTTCTGATTGCTATCTAAGTAGTGATTGCTATACAAACCTTAATTAAGTGCTTAACTAGTCAGCAGAAAGAAGTAAGATTGAGCTGTATGACATGTGGAAGTATAGAACTGTTTTAGAGGTATTAACACAAATAAAAGGTTAGCTTTCAGTTTTGATTGACCAATTATCTTGCCTCTAGCTATAGCTTACTGATTTTGTCTAAAGCTTTCTCAAATCATTTTGCATGACTAATCTTTCAAATGTTTTTAATAAAGTAGAATACTTTAACACTTAAGTTGTCCGCTCATCATTGTTTTATTTTTCTTGGACTGTTTGCTTGAGGACAAGCAAAGACTTAAGTGTGGGGGTATATGATGAGCGTCCATTTTGTGATAAAAACCCCTATCGAAAGGCCTCATTTCTATGTCTAAAATGAGTTAATATTCCGGAACTATCGGTACTTAATGAGTCGTATGTTTATGCAGGTTCACGGAAGATGCGAGAGAGGTAAATGACATCAAGTAACTCAAGATGAAGGCCTATGAAGTTACAAGACACAAGGAGGTGATTCGGGAGCCAAACGAAGAAGTACGAACTGCAGCAGGAGCTACCAGCGCCGCTCACCTCTGCCCAGCGCCGCTGGGAGGCCCAGATCAGCAACCGACTTAAACACCTAATTAAGTCGAACTAACCCTCAAAACCCAAAGAGAGAGCCGATTCAGCAGCCCTAGCCGCCCATATTCAACCCTAGGCCGACTTTGCAGATTCCAAGAAGGTTTTGGAGCTTCTAACACCTTCCGATCTTCATCCTCGGTTTAGATCTACTCTTTTATTCTACTTTTAGTTGGTAAACAATGTCTTTCATCTTTTCAGACTTTGTTATTCCTTTAATAATGCCAGGCTAGTAGGCTGAATAATTGTTTGGATCAATGTGATCATGTAGACGTTTATTGTTTTACTTTGTTTGTTAGAATCTGTTGGAGTGTGTTTTACTGTTTATCGTAGATCCATGTTTTACTAGTTCTTCATGTTATTATCGGTTCTATATCTGCATGTATTGATTTAATTCTGATGATCGGTCTATAATCATACACTAAGATTAATACATAAGGATGGAAAACACTAGTCGATCTTTAACTAGTTGTAAAAGGTGATTCACTTGTAACCGAGGGATCCAGAACCATAGTAATTAAGATGAATAGAACATGATGCTTAACAATGTCAGACGCGATCCTTTGACTTGGAAACGAGCACTGTGGTCACCAGAGATAATTATTATCTGGTCATGGCTTAAGAGCCGGGTAACTAAAAGATGAATTAGTAACACAAACTTTAGGTCATTAATGCTTAAACAATGAATCTAACGAGAATTTGTTTATAGGGTAGTGTGAGTCTAGCGAAAGCACTAGTTAATTAGGCAAGGTGAATCTAACGAGAATCTGAGTCGTGATTAAGTTTCCAACAGTCTAGCAAATGGGTAGAATAGTATTTGGTCGTACCATGAGATCGGAGATGCCAAACAAGTATTTTAATTTAATTACTGTTATTTGTTTTTTCAAACTATTTTCAGACTTAGCCTCTAGCTGAATAAGCGGTTGCGACTTCTATTTACTTTTCAGTATTTTAATTAGTTTAATAGGAAATCGTGACAACCCCACAACCGCTAGAATTACACATATTATTAGATTAGGTAGTGCAAGCGTCCCTGCGAACGATCCTGTAACTTATCACTAAACTATACTACATCCGATCGGGTTCTCTGCCCGTAGGTGTGTGTTTTAGGATAATTACTTGTACAACATTTATAAATTTAAAAGTAGAAATAAAAACCACCATCACATGACTATATGTCACACTAATTCATACATACGACATCCCCGTATGTATGTGAAACTAGCTAGAAAGCAAACCAGAAAAATAACCCCTTACTCGCTATACATACTAGCTTATAAGAATACAATTTTCAACACATGGCTTATATGCATGAAAAGAAAGAACAGCAACAGATTAATTTGGTTGTAGCTCTTGTATCTTCCACACTTCCAGCACACTCAAACCTGTTGTCTTCTTCTTAAACTTAAAGGTGACGAGTTTTAGGCGTACCGTTGACACAATAACTTCTCGCAATTGAGCTTCAGATCGCACATTTGCAGTGAATAACCTGTTATTCCTCTCTTGCCATACAAAGTAAGCTGTAGCAGCAACAAGAAGTTTACCAATCACAATCCTTGCTAGCTTTTTATGACCCTTTGTCAACAGGAAGTTTGAGATATCATCCTATCTTCACGAACCTGGTTCATCATAGCTAGCGGTTTCATCAAGTTTCGTACCTGTGAAGCGTACTTACACTCGAAAAAAAGGTGTTCATGAGTTTAGTCCCATGTTTGCAAAGTGAGCAGCAAAGCAGGTTTAAGTTAGTCGAACCACTAACGTCCAATTGCTTTATCAAGTCTTGCGTCTTCAGTTTCTTTTTTATGATTAACCAAACAAGAAAAGAGTGCCTTGGAATACAATGAGAAAACCAAACCATCTCTACCCATGGAACTTTTTGCTGATGAAGTCTAATCGAGTCCTAAGTAGTAGTAGCATTGTAAACCACTTCCTTACCATTGCTATTCTTCCATAAATTCTGATCTTGTTTGTTCTGTTGGAGAATATGAGGGTTAGTATTAATAAGAATAGGAAACAAGTCATACCACGCAATCGGCCAAGTCCAACTGCCATGATTCACCAGGTCACGAACACAAGAGACCATACGAAATCCAGCTTTGACAATTTCTTTATATGGAATGTATTTACACAATGGACCAATGTGCAGCCAGGAGTCAAACCAAGCTGAAGTGGAAGTACCATTACCAATTTGGTGTATAAAGTGCGGTCTGATAGATTCACGTAACAATAAGATTTTCTTCCACCCCTACGCACTACCCGCACAAATAGGTACATCCCAAAAACTCCTTCCTTTGAGTTTATTGAAATAAATCCAATTCACCCATAAGTAACACCTTTTAGTAATTATACTTGTAACACCCCACCGTTGGCGGAAACATGGGGTGTCATGAAAAGTACAACACGACATGGAATTACATAGATACTACTAAAATGAAATAGAATATAATGAATATATTCCCAAAACATAATTTCAAGTCATAACAATGCTAGAATAGCTTATTACAATAAATCCATAAACGGAATAATCCAAGGCATGTAGCCTTAAAGTCTGACAAAAAAAAAGGAAGCAAAGGAGCACTAATCTCCGAAGTCCAAGCCTAGCATAGAAGTCTTTATCCCTGATTTACCCGAGTACCTGAAAAGTATACTAAAACGTGTCAACACAAAGGTTGGTGAGTTTGTAGGTTTTAGTCAAAAAGTCTAGTCAAGAAAGAAGTCCTTTGTCGAGTCTTTTAAGTCTAAACAAGTAGTACTTCAATATATAACGAGCAGAGTTACGCCATAATAAGTCAAAAGTCTCAAAGTCTCAAGTCTCAAAGTCTCAAGTCTCAAGTCTCAAAGTCTCAAGTCTCAAAGTCTCAAAGTCCAAGTCTCAAGTCTCAAGTCTCAAAGTCTCAAAGTCACAAGTCTCAAAGTCAACAGTCTCAAGTCTCAAGTCACAAGTCTCAAGTCTCAATACCACAAGTCTCAAGTCACAAGTCTCAAGTCTCAAGTCTCAAAGTCCGGTCTTACGGTACCTGCCTTAGTCCAAGCCCCAATTCACACAATAAGCACTTCCAAACAACACATCATAAAGCACAATAACAAACACATAATCACACACATACAACAATACAGAAGCATGTCAAATGGCACAAGTAACTTTATACGCACAAGCTTAATATTGAACATAAACAGAAATCGACAAAACTATTTGAAAAATAGGTATACTTTTGATGGGAATATGATCCCACTCGCTGAACTGACTAATTCCAGTCAGCTAGAAGGGGTCGCTGAAATACCTGGCAGCAATCAACTGGCAGCGAGCATTGGACTGAAGATGCCTCCAGAACAAGACATGCTCATCTTGCCAGCGATAGCCCATTATGGACAAGCCTTCGCTGACAAACAACCTCCAATTGTTACTTTACTCCAGTGGCAAGTCCCTCCTTGATCAATGAAAGTCATCAGCGAGCAACTCCAGTCAGCATACTTCAGCAGAGTTTTGTTCAGTCAAGAAGTTGTTTTATTCAATAAAAGGCTGCCACGTCACCAGTTCTAGAAGGTCTTGGATAAGGATGTGTGCGCATGTGACAATGACATTTCTAACGGTATTATGGGACCACTTGCAGGGGAATGTTTCTGGAAGCCCACGATGTCCATTTCCTATTGGCCAAATTCAATTAGTGGCTAGCATTTGACAGCTTTTATGTATTATTTTATTATTGTCGTTAATTCCTAGGAAATAGCATGTGGCTATAAATAGGGGCTTTATTTTTCATTAAGAGTTAGTTTTTGGTTATCGAATGGAATGAAAAGAACACTTTCTTTTCCTTATCAAATCTTCATATTACCTTCATAAATCGTTATTTATTTGGGTGTTTGGAGTGATCCCTTTATCTTTAATTGTGGTGGTTCGTCCTTTATCAATTAAAGTGGTGAGATCTTAAATCTCCGATTCCTTTATTTTTAATCGTGGTGGTTCGTCCTTTATCGATTATAGTGGTGGGTTGGAGTGTTTCTATTATTTGATTCCGGTGGCTCGTTTCCTTTACGAATCAAGTATTAGATTCTTTATCTATCTTTAGTTTGTTTGTCTCGTTTGTTTGTCTTGTCTTATAAACCAGAAAATCCTCATAAAATTTATTACATTCCGCTGTGTCTTGGAAATATCACATCAATTTGGTATTAGAGACCGGTTTGAAAAGGATTTCTTAATCTTTTTGTCCGTTGGGGTATTGTTTGTATAGATCTTGTTTCGATGTAGTCAGATCTGAGTTTGTTTTGTTTAGATCTATTGATTGATTGAGTTGTTGTTGATTATAAATGGCATATAGACGAGATATGACTTTAGAAGAAGCTCATAATGTTAGAAGAGATCGACAGATTGAAGATCTACGAGAAACACTTGGTAGGGTTCTTAATCTATTAGAAGATGGTGATTTAAGGATGAATAGAGAACGTATTGTAAGAGATGATGAGTCTCAAGGTCCTAGTGAGAGATCTGATAATACACCCAGATCTTCTAGTGATTCTGATGAGTCTAATCAATCTAGAAGAAGGCATAGGAGACATAAGGTTGATGATACGAGAGATATTAAGATAGATCCACCAGGTTTTGTTGGTTCATCAAACCCAGAAGAATATTTTGAATGGGTTCAGGTGATGGACAGAATTATGGAAATCAAAGGTTATGATGATAAAAAGAGTTTTAAGGTTGCCATTATTAAGCTTAAAAAGTATGCTTCATCTTGGTATGATAATATGAAATCTGAAAGGGAATATAAGGGTAAGAGTAAAATCAAGACCTGGTCCAAACTGAAGGAAGTTATGCAGAAGAGATTTGTTCCTCAGACGTACAAGCAAGATCAGTATCTACTGATGAATAATCTGAAGCAAGGTGCTAAAGAAGTGGTAGAGTATATCAGGGAGTTTGAGCAACTGAAGACAAGAACTGGTGTCAAAGAAACTGAAGAGCATACTATCGCCAGATTCCTTGGTGGGTTGAATGCTATCATTGATGAGAAGATGGAATTACAACCCATCTGGACTTATGAAGGTGCATGCAAACTGGCCCTCCATATTGAAAAGCAGCTGAAGAAGAAGGTTCAGTACAAACCTTTCACTAAGAGTATTTCTAGCTCCAGCCAACCAGCTACCAGGCCTAGTGAAACTGTTCAGAAACCCTTCAGAGGAAAGGAGAAAGAAACTGGAGGATCAAAAGAATCAGTAGGGAAGAAATGTTTCAAGTGCCATGGATTTGGTCATTTCTAGGCCCAGTGTCCCAATCAGCGAGCACTGACTATCAGGGAGATAGAAAGTTTACCAGGAGCTGAAACTGAGGAAGAAGAACCAGTGTACGATGATGATGATGGCGCTGAAGAAACATATTTAGGTGCTGATATTGGGGAGATGCTGGTGGTCAGAAGAATGATGTACGCTGATGAAGTCACTGCTGACAAAGCTCAGCGAGAGAATATCTTCCACTCAAGATGTACCGTCAAAGGAAAGGTATGCAGTCTTATCATTGATGGAGGCAGTTGTGCTAATGCTGCTTCAACTTACATGGTTGATAAACTGGGGTTACCTACACTGAAGCATCCCCGTCCTTACAAGCTTCAATGGCTCAGCGAGAGAACAGAGGTAAAGGTTACTCGACAAGTTACTATTCCATTTTCTATTGGTCTTATTTATCAGGATGAGATTGTTTGTAATGTTGTCCCTATGGATGCGTGTCATTTGTTGTTGGGAAGGCCATGGTTGTTTGATAAGCATGTATTCCACAATGGCCGTTCAAACTCTTATTCATTATTTGTAAATGGGAAAAAGATCACCCTAACTTCTTTGAAACCCGATGAGCACTCAAAAACCAAGGTGATGGATCAGCGAGACAAGGCTTTGTTCATGACCCAAACCGAAGTTGAAAAAGAACTCGCTGATGGCACCTCAATAATGATGTTGCTGATGGTTGAGCTTGCTGATAAGAAGGGACTCGCTGACATTTCCAGTTTAGTCAAACCCTTGCTGAAAGAATATGCTGACGTATTTCCTGAAGAACTGCATTCTGGTTTACCTCCTATCAGGGGTATTGAACACCAGATTGATCTAATTCCAGGATCAATCCTTCCTAACAAAGCTGCTTATAGGTGTTCACCCACTGAAGCTAAAGAACTGCAAAGGCAAGTCGATGAACTGATTGCTAAGGGTTATGTGAGAGCAAGTATGAGTCCATGTTCTGTACCAGCTCTCTTAGCTCCAAAGAAAGATGGCTCAATGCGTATGTGTGTTGATAGTAGAGCCATCAATAATATCACTATCAAGTATCGATATCCTATCCCCAGGTTGGATGATATGCTTGATGAATTACATGGTTCCTGTATATTTTCCAAAATCGATCTGAGAAGTGGCTATCACCAGATTCGAATGAAGGATGGAGATGAATGGAAAACTGCATTCAAGATTAAGGGGGTCTATTTGAATGGCTAGTAATGCCTTTTGGCTTATCGAATTCCCCAAGTACTTTCATGAGGCTGATGAATGAAGTCCTCAGACCACTCATTGGTCATTTTGTGGTAGTTTATTTTGATGATATTCTAGTATATTCGAAGAATGAAGCTGAGCACGTTAATCATCTGAGAGAAGTATTTATGTTGCTAAGGAAACACCAGCTGTATGGGAAGCTGGAGAAATGTGATTTCTTGGTGGAAAGTGTGATATTTCTTGGATACGTTGTATCTAAAAATGGAATTTCAATGTATCCTTCGAAGGTTGAAGCAATTAAGTCCTGGCCAGCTCCTACAACGATTACTGAGGCAAGAAGTTTTCACGGTCTGGCATCATTTTATAGAAGATTCATCAGAAATTTCTCAACTGTTGTAGCTCCTATTACTGATTGCCTAAAGAAAGGTGTGTTTGAATGGCCTAAGTCAGCTCAGAGTGCCTTTGAATTGCTGAAAGAAAAGCTCAGATCAGCACCAGTCCTGTCCTTACCAAATTTTGAATTATTATTCGAATTGGAGTGTGACGCCAGTGGAGTTGGTATTGGTGCAGTCCTTGTTCAAGAAAAGAGACCAGTCGCATACTTCAGTGAAAAGTTGAATGGTTCGAAGCTGAAGTACAGTACGTATGACAAAGAATTCTATGCAATCATCAGGGCTGTCAATCACTGGTCACACTATCTGAAGCCCAAGCAGTTTATTTTATATTCTGATCATGAAGCTCTGAAGTACATCAATGGTCAGCATAAGTTAAATTCAAGGCATGCAAAATGGGTGGAATTTTTGCAGTCTTATTCATTTGTGTCTAAACATAAAGTTGGGGTAGAGAATGTTGTTGCTGATGCACTCTCAAGAAGATATTCATTGCTTTCCATTTTGGAAGCAAGGGTTCTTGGGTTCTCTTTTATCAAAGATTTGTATGCTGCTGATACAGATTTTGCTGGTCACTTCACTGATGGTCCCTCCAAAGGATCATATTTCGTGCAAGATGGTTTTTTATTTAAAAATGGAAGGTTGTGTATCCCTAAGGGCTCAATCTGAGACTTGCTGATAAGAGAAGCTCATGGCGGAGGACTCGCTGGTCATTTTGGTAATACTAAGACTGCTGACATCCTCAACGAACATTTCTATTGGCCATGTCTGCTGAAAGACGTCCAGACTATCATCAGCAGATGCTCAACTTGTCATCAGGCAAAGGCAATTTTTCACAAAGGTTTGTACACTCCTCTTCCAGTTCCAAGTCAACCGTGGGAAGATCTAAGCATGGATTTCATTGTTGCTTTACCCAAAACCCAGAGAGGAAAAGATTCTATCATGGTGGTGGTTGACAGATTCTCAAAAATGGCCCATTTCATTCCTTGTCAGTAGCAAATTTATTCTTCAAAGAAATTGTCCGTCTTCATGGAATTCCCAAAACCATTGTTTCTGATAGGGATACAAAATTTCTGAGTTATTTCTGGAAAACTTTGTGGAGATTGATAGGAACTAAGCTCCTGTTCAGCACTTCTCATCACCCCCAAACTGATGGCCAGACTGAAGTTACTAACAGGACCATTGGGATGTTATTAAGGACGCTGGTGAACAAGACGCTGAAAGATTGGGATCTAAAGCTTGCTCATGCTGAGTTCGCTTTTAATAGAGCCCCCAACCACTCAACCAGCAAGACTCCATTTGAAGTTTGTTATGGTACCAATCCTTTAACTCCCATTGATTTAATTCCTTTTTCAATTGAGCCAAGAGTAAGTGTTGATGCTGAAGAGAAAGCTAAGGAAATCAAAAAAATACACCAGCAAGTAAAGGCAAAAATTGAGAAAGCAAATGAAGAATACAAGGCCAGAGCTAATAAGCATCGTCAGCAGCCTAGTTTTGCACCTGGCGATCTTGTTTGGGTGCATCTCAGAAAAGAAAGATTTCCTTCCAAAAGAAAGAACAAACTGATGCCAAGAGCTGAAGGACCATTCAGAATACTGGAAAAGTTCGGTAACAGCGCTTACAAGGTTGAATTACCAGGAAGCATGTCGGTTTCAAGCACTTTTAATATTGGAGATTTGATGCCTTACCTTGAAGATGAATATCTCGAGGACTTGAGGACAAGTCCTATTTAGAGGGGGAGAATGATGCGAATATGATCCCACTCGCTGAACTGACTAATTCCAGTCAGCTAGAAGGGGTCGCTGAAGGGAGTCAGCTAGAAGGGGTCGCTGAAATACCTGGCAGCAATCAACTGGCAGCGAGCATTGGACTGAAGATGCCTCCAGAACAAGCCATGCTCATCTTGCCAGCGATAGCCCATTATGGACAAGCCTTCGCTGACAAACAACCTCCAATTGTTACTTTACTCCAGTGGCAAGTCCCTCCTTGATCAATGAAAGTCATCAGCGAGCAACTCCAGTCAGCATACTTCAGCAGAGTTTTGTTCAGTCAAGAAGTTGTTTTATTCAATAAAAGGCTGCCACGTCACCAGTTCTAGAAGGTCTTGGATAAGGATGTGTGCGCATGTGACAATGACATTTCTAACGGTATTATGGGACCACTTGCAGGGGAATGTTTCTGGAAGCCCACGATGTCCATTTCCTATTGGCCAAATTCAATTAGTGGCTAGCATTTGACAGCTTTTATGTATTATTTTATTATTGTCGTTAATTCCTAGGAAATAGCATGTGGCTATAAATAGGGGCTTTATTTTTCATTAAGAGTTAGTTTTTGGTTATCGAATGGAATGAAAAGAACACTTTCTTTTCCTTATCAAATCTTCATATTACCTTCATAAATCGTTATTTATTTGGGTGTTTGGAGTGATCCCTTTATCTTTAATTGTGGTGGTTCGTCCTTTATCAATTAAAGTGGTGAGATCTTAAATCTTCGATTCCTTTATCTTTAATTGTGGTGGTTCGTCCTTTATCGATTATAGTGGTGGGTTGGAGTGTTTCTATTATTTGATTCCGGTGGCTCGTTTCCTTTACGAATCAAGTATTAGATTCTTTATCTATCTTTAGTTTGTTTGTCTCGTTTGTTTGTCTTGTCTTATAAACCAGAAAATCCTCATAAAATTTATTACATTCCGCTGTGTCTTGGAAATATCACATCAATTTGGTATTAGAGACCGGTTTGAAAAGGATTTCTTAATCTTTTTGTCCGTTGGGGTATTGTTTGTATAGATCTTGTTTCGATGTAGTCAGATCTGAGTTTGTTTTGTTTAGATCTATTGATTGATTGAGTTGTTGTTGATTATAAATGGCATATAGACGAGATATGACTTTAGAAGAAGCTCATAATGTTAGAAGAGATCGACAGATTGAAGATCTACGAGAAACACTTGGTAGGGTTCTTAATCTATTAGAAGATGGTGGTTTAAGGATGAATAGAGAACGTATTGTAAGAGATGATGAGTCTCAAGGTCCTAGTGAGAGATCTGATAATACACCCAGATCTTCTAGTGATTCTGATGAGTCTAATCAATCTAGAAGAAGGCATAGGAGACATAAGGTTGATGATACGAGAGATATTAAGATAGATCCACCAGGTTTTGTTGGTTCATCAAACCCAGAAGAATATTTTGAATGGGTTCAGGTGATGGACAGAATTATGGAAATCAAAGGTTATGATGATAAAAAGAGTTTTAAGGTTGCCATTATTAAGCTTAAAAAGTATGCTTCATCTTGGTATGATAATATGAAATCTGAAAGGGAATATAAGGGTAAGAGTAAAATCAAGACCTGGTCCAAACTGAAGGAAGTTATGCAGAAGAGATTTGTTCCTCAGACGTACAAGCAAGATCAGTATCTACTGATGAATAATCTGAAGCAAGGTGCTAAAGAAGTGGTAGAGTATATCAGGGAGTTTGAGCAACTGAAGACAAGAACTGGTGTCAAAGAAACTGAAGAGCATACTATCGCCAGATTCCTTGGTGGGTTGAATGCTATCATTGATGAGAAGATGGAATTACAACCCATCTGGACTTATGAAGGTGCATGCAAACTGGCCCTCCATATTGAAAAGCAGCTGAAGAAGAAGGTTCAGTACAAACCTTTCACTAAGAGTATTTCTAGCTCCAGCCAACCAGCTACCAGGCCTAGTGAAACTGTTCAGAAACCCTTCAGAGGAAAGGAGAAAGAAACTGGAGGATCAAAAGAATCAGTAGGGAAGAAATGTTTCAAGTGCCATGGATTTGGTCATTTCTAGGCCCAGTGTCCCAATCAGCGAGCACTGACTATCAGGGAGATAGAAAGTTTACCAGGAGCTGAAACTGAGGAAGAAGAACCAGTGTACGATGATGATGATGGCGCTGAAGAAACATATGTAGGTGCTGATATTGGGGAGATGCTGGTGGTCAGAAGAATGATGTACGCTGATGAAGTCACTGCTGACAAAGCTCAGCGAGAGAATATCTTCCACTCAAGATGTACCGTCAAAGGAAAGGTATGCAGTCTTATCATTGATGGAGGCAGTTGTGCTAATGCTGCTTCAACTTACATGGTTGATAAACTGGGGTTACCTACACTGAAGCATCCCCGTCCTTACAAGCTTCAATGGCTCAGCGAGAGAACAGAGGTAAAGGTTACTCGACAAGTTACTATTCCATTTTCTATTGGTCTTATTTATCAGGATGAGATTGTTTGTAATGTTGTCCCTATGGATGCGTGTCATTTGTTGTTGGGAAGGCCATGGTTGTTTGATAAGCATGTATTCCACAATGGCCGTTCAAACTCTTATTCATTATTTGTAAATGGGAAAAAGATCACCCTAACTTCTTTGAAACCCGATGAGCACTCAAAAACCAAGGTGATGGATCAGCGAGACAAGGCTTTGTTCATGACCCAAACCGAAGTTGAAAAAGAACTCGCTGATGGCACCTCAATAATGATGTTGCTGATGGTTGAGCTTGCTGATAAGAAGGGACTCGCTGACATTTCCAGTTTAGTCAAACCCTTGCTGAAAGAATATGCTGACGTATTTCCTGAAGAACTGCATTCTGGTTTACCTCCTATCAGGGGTATTGAACACCAGATTGATCTAATTCCAGGATCAATCCTTCCTAACAAAGCTGCTTATAGGTGTTCACCCACTGAAGCTAAAGAACTGCAAAGGCAAGTCGATGAACTGATTGCTAAGGGTTATGTGAGAGCAAGTATGAGTCCATGTTCTGTACCAGCTCTCTTAGCTCCAAAGAAAGATGGCTCAATGCGTATGTGTGTTGATAGTAGAGCCATCAATAATATCACTATCAAATATCGATATCCTATCCCCAGGTTGGATGATATGCTTGATGAATTACATGGTTCCTGTATATTTTCCAAAATCGATCTGAGAAGTGGCTATCACCAGATTCGAATGAAGGATGGAGATGAATGGAAAACTGCATTCAAGATTAAGGGGGTCTATTTGAATGGCTAGTAATGCCTTTTGGCTTATCGAATTCCCCAAGTACTTTCATGAGGCTGATGAATGAAGTCCTCAGACCACTCATTGGTCATTTTGTGGTAGTTTATTTTGATGATATTCTAGTATATTCGAAGAATGAAGCTGAGCACGTTAATCATCTGAGAGAAGTATTTATGTTGCTAAGGAAACACCAGCTGTATGGGAAGCTGGAGAAATGTGATTTCTTGGTGGAAAGTGTGATATTTCTTGGATACGTTGTATCTAAAAATGGAATTTCAATGTATCCTTCGAAGGTTGAAGCAATTAAGTCCTGGCCAGCTCCTACAACGATTACTGAGGCAAGAAGTTTTCACGGTCTGGCATCATTTTATAGAAGATTCATCAGAAATTTCTCAACTGTTGTAGCTCCTATTACTGATTGCCTAAAGAAAGGTGTGTTTGAATGGCCTAAGTCAGCTCAGAGTGCCTTTGAATTGCTGAAAGAAAAGCTCAGATCAGCACCAGTCCTGTCCTTACCAAATTTTGAATTATTATTCGAATTGGAGTGTGACGCCAGTGGAGTTGGTATTGGTGCAGTCCTTGTTCAAGAAAAGAGACCAGTCGCATACTTCAGTGAAAAGTTGAATGGTTCGAAGCTGAAGTACAGTACGTATGACAAAGAATTCTATGCAATCATCAGGGCTGTCAATCACTGGTCACACTATCTGAAGCCCAAGCAGTTTATTTTATATTCTGATCATGAAGCTCTGAAGTACATCAATGGTCAGCATAAGTTAAATTCAAGGCATGCAAAATGGGTGGAATTTTTGCAGTCTTATTCATTTGTGTCTAAACATAAAGTTGGGGTAGAGAATGTTGTTGCTGATGCACTCTCAAGAAGATATTCATTGCTTTCCATTTTGGAAGCAAGGGTTCTTGGGTTCTCTTTTATCAAAGATTTGTATGCTGCTGATACAGATTTTGCTGGTCACTTCACTGATGGTCCCTCCAAAGGATCATATTTCGTGCAAGATGGTTTTTTATTTAAAAATGGAAGGTTGTGTATCCCTAAGGGCTCAATCTGAGACTTGCTGATAAGAGAAGCTCATGGCGGAGGACTCGCTGGTCATTTTGGTAATACTAAGACTGCTGACATCCTCAACGAACATTTCTATTGGCCATGTCTGCTGAAAGACGTCCAGACTATCATCAGCAGATGCTCAACTTGTCATCAGGCAAAGGCAATTTTTCACAAAGGTTTGTACACTCCTCTTCCAGTTCCAAGTCAACCGTGGGAAGATCTAAGCATGGATTTCATTGTTGCTTTACCCAAAACCCAGAGAGGAAAAGATTCTATCATGGTGGTGGTTGACAGATTCTCAAAAATGGCCATTTCATTCCTTGTCAGTAGCAAATTTATTCTTCAAAGAAATTGTCCGTCTTCATGGAATTCCCAAAACCATTGTTTCTGATAGGGATACAAAATTTCTGAGTTATTTCTGGAAAACTTTGTGGAGATTGATAGGAACTAAGCTCCTGTTCAGCACTTCTCATCACCCCCAAACTGATGGCCAGACTGAAGTTACTAACAGGACCATTGGGATGTTATTAAGGACGCTGGTGAACAAGACGCTGAAAGATTGGGATCTAAAGCTTGCTCATGCTGAGTTCGCTTTTAATAGAGCCCCCAACCACTCAACCAGCAAGACTCCATTTGAAGTTTGTTATGGTACCAATCCTTTAACTCCCATTGATTTAATTCCTTTTTCAATTGAGCCAAGAGTAAGTGTTGATGCTGAAGAGAAAGCTAAGGAAATCAAAAAAATACACCAGCAAGTAAAGGCAAAAATTGAGAAAGCAAATGAAGAATACAAGGCCAGAGCTAATAAGCATCGTCAGCAGCCTAGTTTTGCACCTGGCGATCTTGTTTGGGTGCATCTCAGAAAAGAAAGATTTCCTTCCAAAAGAAAGAACAAACTGATGCCAAGAGCTGAAGGACCATTCAGAATACTGGAAAAGTTCGGTGACAGCGCTTACAAGGTTGAATTACCAGGAAGCATGTCGGTTTCAAGCACTTTTAATGTTGGAGATTTGATGCCTTACCTTGAAGATGAATATCTCGAGGACTTGAGGACAAGTCCTATTTAGAGGGGGAGAATGATGCGAATATGATCCCACTCGCTGAACTGACTAATTCCAGTCAGCTAGAAGGGGTCGCTGAAGGGAGTCAGCTAGAAGGGGTCGCTGAAGGGAGTCAGCTAGAAGGGGTCGCTGAAGGGGTCGCTGAAATACCTGGCAGCAATCAACTGGCAGCGAGCATTGGACTGAAGATGCCTCCAGAACAAGCCATGCTCATCTTGCCAGCGATAGCCCATTATGGACAAGCCTTCGCTGACAAACAACCTCCAATTGTTACTTTACTCCAGTGGCAAGTCCCTCCTTGATCAATGAAAGTCATCAGCGAGCAACTCCAGTCAGCATACTTCAGCAGAGTTTTGTTCAGTCAAGAAGTTGTTTTATTCAATAAAAGGCTGCCAGGTCACCAGTTCTAGAAGGTCTTGGATAAGGATGTGTGCGCGTGTGACAATGACATTTCTAACAGTATTATGGGACCACTTGCAGGGGAATGTTTCTGGAAGCCCACGATGTCCATTTCCTATTGGCCAAATTCAATTAGTGGCTAGCATTTGACAGCTTTTATGTATTATTTTATTATTGTCGTTAATTCCTAGGAAATAGCATGTGGCTATAAATAGGGGCTTTATTTTTCATTAAGAGTTAGTTTTTGGTTATCGAATGGAATGAAAAGAACACTTTCTTTT